>MJGA01000022.1:0-516025 GCA_001910725.1 Phanerodontia chrysosporium
TCTCGTCGCATCGTTACTATATCCACCGCCAATTGTAGTTTGTTCTTGTCTGAGAAGAATAAATTGCGGACTAGCATGTAACCTGGGTGATGTCGTGCCTCAGCCAGGAAAATCTGGGTGAGTGTTAACCGACACACTACGTCACCCCTTCACGGACTCTTCACCAGCACCTCAGAGCCATTCTCCGAGAACCTGGTTTAGAAAGCATTTCTTGCAGACATTGGTGCAATGGTACACGCGCAGCAGCAGCATTGTAACGAAACTCAGTTAGCACTCGGAACAGGGATTACAACCGCATGTGATCTCCTGCTACTGCATCGTCCTCGAAAATTGGGACACACGGACAGCATACGCGGGCCCATCTCCGTCTAGAACTGAAGGAGCATATTCCTCTGCGATATCCTGACATTCTTCCTCCAGCGCCACAGCGTCCTTGCACTCCAAGAACCCAGCAGCATCGAGAGCACGGACGGCCTGCCGCAGCCATATGGTACAGTCGAACGGGGTCTTGCGACCGCCGTCCTGACGTGGCGTGGCCATGGCAATGTCCTTCACGGCTTCGTGGACATCGTCCACAGTCTTATTCGCGGCGCCAAGGTTCCCTGCAGGCGCAGTTCAGCCGCGCTCGCGGCGCAATGAAGAGGGCAGGCGTACCGATCTTTACCAGCGCGACAAGGTCGGGGCGGACCCCTATCACAGCCTCTGTCTCGCGGGTATATGTCCACAGCCCGCCAACGCTGTTTGTGGCGCGAAACTTCACGAAGTTGGGCCCGCCGGTGTACACGGCGAGGGCCCAGTCGAAGCTGTCGGGCTTGCCGCGGTGGAAGAGAGCGACGACGATGTCCTGCACAGCCAGAGGCATGGCCGGCCAGGTGGTGAGGGCTGCGTGAAGTCGGCCAGAGCCAATTGAAGGCTAGTATGCAGGGTACGAGGCACGAGGCAGGGCGATTCCATCTCGGCACCTCCCAGCTTCAATATAGTCCCCTGTCAGGCGTTAGTGGACAAGGCCAGCTGAGCATATAGTCTGATAGCGTCGCCTAGAGCGTGTGTACGTCGTGCATGGTGCGTCCGAGGTCGTGCGTAGCAGATCGTAGAGGTCGAGGCGAAAGGTGTGGAACGTTCCGAGCAGTCATTTACCGCTGCTCGTTCGGGCGCCAAGCGTCATCCCTGCTTGCTCTCTCCCTCCTCGTACCCCAGCCGACCTCCAACATGTCGTATTTCCTCCCGCACCTCCCTTCTGGCTGGCACGTTGACGAAGCAATCAAGTCTGAGGAAGATCGTGTCGTCGTCATCCGATTCGGCCATGACTGGGACCGCAGTGCATGGTCATGGATGAGACCCTCTACGGCGTCGCCGAGAAGGTCCAGAACTTCGCCGTTATCTACCTTGTTGACATCACGGAGGTGCCTGACTTTAACAAGGTGCGTGGTCTGTCCCTTGAGCCCTATCCCCAACTGACAGGCGGCCCCGTGGATCTATAGATGTACGAACTGTACGATCCATGCACGGTGATGTTCTTCTATAGGTATGTCTGTCCTCCTTTGTTTGTGCCAGACAGCGATTCGACTGTATGCTTCATCTATAGGAACAAGCACATCATGATAGATCTTGGGACTGGTAATAACAACAAAATGTACGTCTGTATTTCTGTGGCGCGATGGACATAGTGCTCACAGCTGTTCACTTCACAGTAATTGGGCCATGGACAACAAACAGGAGGTTAGTTTCGACTACGAACACTGCAGCTTGTGCCTGACATTTTCCGTAGCTCATCGACATCATCGAAACTGTCTATCGCGGCGCCTCCAAGGGCCGTGGTCTCGTCGTCTCCCCAAAAGGTGACTGATTAAACCTCAGTTCATGATCGTTGAATTAACTATCTTCTCAGACTATTCAACTCGATACCGGTACTAATCTGCGGGTCACTGCTACTGCAAGTCATAATTCCACTTCTACACTTTCTGCTCGATCCGAGCTGTCTGTATCAATAATTTCAGTCCGTACTCTGTCTTTGTTTTCTTGCTCCTGATACGCTCTCCCGCCCGACGAACTCGGAACGACAAATGCTACGACCAGCGACCCTACGCTACAGTGAAGCCTTCACACCTTACGATCATCCTGAATGGGTCCATCATGCCTACGATTCGTCTCACGCTAGCACAGAGGACATGTTGGACGCGCATATACGGAGTCGCACCGTCGCGCGATAATCTAATCTCGGTACTTCCCTGTATGGTGATTTACGGATCAGGCGCCACAAAGTGGGCGCTCATCTTGTAGGCTACAACCCGACGCGACTATATTCCCTTCGAGCGATTCATGACTTTAGTCATGCTCGATTTACTAATGCTCAACGCTTTATACCGGGTGCAGTATTTTCTTATTGCAAGTTGTACTTTTTGACGTCGACGTAGCACCACTCAGAGCCATGAGTTTCATTTCCATTTACCCCTGTGATTGTTACGAATGTGCTGACAAATATTTTTCTTTTTCTTACTCATTATCGTTGTATTATTACTCAGCCAGTTTCCGCCTTACTAATGTCGCTGTCCCTTCCTTAGTCATAGGCTAGGTTAGACGTATATAAGGCTAGGACTCTCGTCTCCTTTTCTCCAAGCTAGTATCTTGTATTCCCGTCTAGAATCTACCTCATTCTCGACTCTTACATTATACTAGCTTCCCCCACGTTTACCCTTCGACGGGACACCCCTCGAAGATGTCTCAAGAATCAATATCTAATCCCTACCTCGAGCGGTGCAAGACGTTCATACACTACTATTGCCCAACGAAAGAAGAGACGAATATCGCGTCAAGAACAGAGAAGGGACACCTGTCATCTACACATGCAACTTACAACCATGTCCATGGCGAGTAATACGAGCAGCACCTCACGATCGACTTCTCGTAGGGAAGCAAGCCCCAACCGAGGGGCAACTCGAGCAGTTCCCCAAGTTAGGAAGACAACTATACCGAACGATACTAAACTTATACGGAGAAGGAGACTACCTCGAGGAATCTGAAACATCCCTGCAGCAGGAACGCCACCACATGATACACAACCTAAGCGCAGACGACCTTGCGGAAAGCATCCAACAGAAGATCTTCACCACAGCCCCACTGTCCCGGAAGAAGTAGAGAGGGCCATCATAGCAGCCATCCACAACAAGGAGAATTCGGGAAGAGATGGGGGATCCGGAGACCCATCCGGAGGTGGTGGAGGAAACCCATCCGGAGGAGATGGAGGAGATCCATTCGAAGAGGAAGGAGGAAACCCATCCGGAGGACCACCTGGAGGACCACCCGGGGGACCACCCGGAGGACCACCCAGAGGACCACCTGGAGGACCACCTGGGGGACCACCTGGAGGACCATTCGGGGCGGAAACCCAGTGGGGCCCCCACCTCAAGGAGGGTTACCTCCCGACATCATCAGACAGTTACTCGACATGCGCAACGACGCCGACATCGCCAGACCGCAAACCTTCAAAGGCGACCCGAAACAAGCACGAAACTTCGTTCACCAATGCGAAATCTACTTCGAAGCCAAGCCTTCCAAGTTCAACACAGAAGCAAAGAAGATCGTATTCGCTAATTCACTCATGGAAGACGGTCAGCACCAGGCACCACGGACCTGGTCGATGATGAAGGAACGATGGTACCTTCAGACCGGCTGGCCCACGTGGGCCCAATACGCCCAAGAATTCCTCTCCCGATACCAACCTACCGACCACCGAGCAGATGCATTTACCGCATTAAAGAAGTTAAAGCAAGGAAGGGGATCAGTCCGCGACCTCAACACCAAGTTTGATGCATGCCTTGTCGAAGCCGAAATCGACATTACCGACGACGACGCTACACGTCCCTTCATCACAGACTACAAGGCGGCACTAAACAAGGACATTCACGACATGACCCTACCCCAAGTAGTCGCAGAAAGACGACGACTCTATGCCACCGAGACTCTTCGCCTCTGGCAGGACATCGCCCAAGGTATTGACGCCGCCATGCACCCGAGCCACGACACCGGTCATAAATCGACACCCAAAGACCCTAACGCGATGGATGTCGACGCTATAACCACAAAGAACAACATCAAATGCTTCAACTGCGGACGGTTCGGACACTTCGCACGCGAATGCCGGTCCGGAGGACGAGGTCGAGGACAAGGCCGAGGAAGAGGACGAGGAGGAGGCAGAGGAGGAAACCAATTCCAGTCCAACAGAGGAGGATGGAACGGACAGACAAACGGACGGCAAACTAACGTCGTTGAAGCTGAAACCGGCACCCAGGCCGGCAGCCCTCAACAGTCGCAACAAGACCCGTTCGAAGCCGCGAAACGAACCATCCGAACGCTGTCTAAAGACGAGGCCATCAAACGCCTTGACGGGCTGATGGAGGAATGGGCCAACAACAACCCAGATGAGGGTTTTCAACAGTGAGGAGAACGCCAGCTGTTCATCCTCAACGATACTCGATTTCTTCTGTACTAGTAGCCGATATGAAGAACCAGTCAATGAAGATTCCCGTTATCATTGAATCGAGTACCAATGCTGGAAACAAAGTCACTACCCTCATCGACTCTGGAGCCAAGGAAAGTTCATCGACCGAACGGTCGTCCGGCGGCTTGGACTTCGGGAAAAACCACTTCGACAACCAATACCGGTGTACAACGTAGACGGAACTCCGAATCAACTAGGGAATATCCGCAACTATGTCGAAACCCATGTCACCATCGGACCCAAGATCGTAAAGGAACAGTTTCTCGTCACACACCTCGGTAAACAGGAAGCCATCCTGGGAATCGATTGGCTGCGAAAACACAACCCTCGTATCGATTGGAAGAAAGGAACCTTGGACTTTTCAGTCCCGCGACCCACGATTGAAGAACTACCAGACGAAGAGGAACAAATAATCCAAGTTGCTAGTCAGGACGAAGAAGAACTCCTCAAGACCCACATACTGGTCGAACGAGTAGGAGGGCACCTTCCAACTAGAGGAAGCAGCGAAGCTGCCGGGCTCGACTTGTCATCCACCATTGACTGTGACATCCCACCTCGCTCGCGAGTAAAAGTCCCAACAGGAATCAAGGTTAAACCTCCGACAGGAACCTACGCACGGATCGCACCACGAAGCGGCCTCGCTCTCAAAGGCATCGATGTCGCAGCAGGGGTTGTGGATCGGGATTACACTGGAGAACTTCAAGTCATACTGGTCAACAACACAGACAATTCGTTCCACGTCCAAATAGGAGATCGAGTAGCTCAACTCATTACCGAGCAAATTCGCCTCCCGCAGGTACAAGAGGTAGAGAAACTCGACGACACGAAACGAGGGGAACAGGGTTTTGGCTCGACAGGCGTAAAACTACAGGACAGATTCCAACACCTGCTAAACGTCGCTATACGAGCAGTAAGAGTCGCACAAGACCCTGATGCACCCCCGGAGTTCTTTATCGGCACAACGGAATTCGCAGAACTACACACGGACGCTGACTTTGTGGCATTTTATAATCCTGGTGATCCCACGGTCTACACGGTACCCATCGGCTCTACCGCGGCACAAACCATCTGGGACCTGCAGATCAACGCGAAAATCAACCCGGCTATGGCACTCGCACAAGAAGACGGAGCACAAACGAAACCTAAGGATATTCCGTCGTACCTCGCCAAATATCAACACGTCTTCGAGAAACAAGCATCCGAACGGTTCCCTGAATCCCGACCTTATGATCATGCTATCGACCTCAAACCCGACTTCTTGCCCAAAGATTGTAAGGTTTACCCACTGTCGCCACTGGAAGAGGAAAAGATGAACGAGTTTATCGACGAAAACCTCCGCAAAGGTTACATCCGACCGTCGAAGTCTCCTATGGCATCACCCTTCTTTTTCGTCGGCAAAAAAGATGGCAACCTCCGACCCTGTCAAGACTACCGATACCTTAACGAAGGAACAGTCAGGAACGCGTATCCGTTACCCCTCATTTCCGACCTCCTCGATCAGGTCAAAGGATTCCACAAGTTCACCAAGATGGACCTTCGCTCGGGCTATAACAACGTTCGAATCAAAGATGGGGACCAGTGGAAAGCAGCGTTCAAAACGAAACGCGGACTATTCGAACCTACCGTCATGTTCTTTGGTCTCTGCAATTCACCCGCGACGTTCCAAGCTATGATGAACGACATCTTTAGCGATATGCTTGGTGAAGGATGGCTCAAGATCTACATGGACGATATCCTCATCTGTGGCCACGATGACGAAGACCTGCAACAAAAGACGTTACGGGTAATTGAACGTTTAGCGAAGAACGATTTATTCGTCAAACCGGAGAAATGCGACTTCCATGTCACTCAAGTCGAGTTTCTTGGGATGATCATCTCACATAACCAGATCCTTATGGACCCGGTCAAGGTGAAGGGCGTTCTCGAGTGGCCTACACCAACCACCGTCAAACAGGTCCGAGGGTTCCTGGGATTCGGCAATTTCTACCGGAGGTTTATCGACCATTACTCTGACATCGTACGACCCCTCGTCGAACTCACCAGGAAGGATGTACCCTTCTTTTGGTCCCCAGCATGCGAAGGAGCCTTTCAAGAACTGAAAAGACGGTTTACCTCGGCACCGGTGCTCATGACTCCAGATCCATCGAAAGCGTTCGTTCTCGAATGCGACGCCTCGCTTGTCGCGACAGCGGCGGTCCTACGCCAACAGGATTCGAACGGTGAATGGCACCCCGTGGCATACCTCTCACAAAGCTTGCTGCCCGCGGAACGCAATTACGAGATATACGATCGGGAACTCCTTGCGATCGTTCGAGCACTCGAAGCCTGGCGCCACTATCTCCTGGGTGCAAAACAACCGGTCCGCATCCTCACCGATCATAAGAACCTGACGTACTTCCGGTCCCCTCGACGCCTCAACCGACGACAAGCGCGTTGGCACCTTTTCCTGTCACAGTTCAACTTCTCTCTGCATCACTGTCCGGGCACGCAACTTGTTCAGGCTGATGCCATGACCAGGACCCTACACCCCAGCCATACCGCAGATGACAACGTTGACCTCATACTTCTACCGGACGAGCTCTTTCACACTCGCAGGATCCATTCCCTGTCTCTAGCCACCAGCATGTTAGCAAAGGACGATGACGACATCCCAGTCCATGACCACCCGGTTGATCTTGATCTCCGACGATTCATCCAATCGACCCTCAACGGTGACGAATTTGCCACGAAGGTCCTTGCAGCCCTGCACGACCCGAATCTCCCGATGCCAGTTCGCACCGAGCGACCTGACTGGACCATGGATGGGGGGCTGTTGTTCTATCGCGACAAATGCTACGTCCCTGAGAACACCGCCCTTCGGCGACGAGTGGTAGCCCTCTATCATGATTCCCCAGTATCAGGACACCCTGGGCGATTCAAGACGGCCGAACTGGTACTCCGCGATTTCTACTGGCCAGGCCTACGATTCTTTGTTTCGGCGTATGTCAAAGGCTGCGCCACATGCCAACAGATGAAGGTTAACACGCATCCCACGAAACCACCGTTGCAACCTATAAAAGGAACGAAGCGCGACCGGCCATTCGCCTTCGTTACCTGCGACTTCATCACGCATCTCCCGCTGTCCAAGGGTTTTACCGCTCTTATGGTCGTGGTCGACCATGACTCTACGAAGGGGGTAATTCTTATTCCATGCACGGAGAAGACCGACGCCACAATGACAGCCACGTACTACCACGACAATGTCTTTCGGCGGTTTGGCATGCCAGACGTCTTCCTCTCGGATAGAGGCCCGCAATTCAACTCACGATTCATGGAGGAACTCTGGAAGTTGACAGGAACCGATCAACGAATGAGCACGGCATACCACCCTCAGACAGATGGCGAAACCGAACGCATGAACCGCGAAATCGAGTCGTACCTTCGGATATTCTGTTCGAATCACCCACACGATTGGTCCGACTACATTGTCAATATGGAATTCGCGTTCAACAACCGAGAACACTCGGCCACGAAGCAATCACCATTCTTCCTGATGTACGGATCGCATCCGATGGCATTCCCGACGCAATTTGCAAAGTCCAAGGTTCCGTCAACTCTCGAATGGTTCCGCAGACGACAGCGTGCACAAGAGGAAGCCAACGCGGCGATGGATTACGCAACAGCGCAGATGGCGGGCCGAATTTGCCGACACTTCGAACCATTCAAAGAAGGTCAGAAGGTCTGGTTGGAAATGACTCACCACGAGGACGGCTACCCGTTCAAGAAGCTTGCGCCCAAAAGACACGGGCCGTACAAGATCGAGAAGGTTCTATCTCGCCTCGTGTACAAGCTGAAACTCCCGAAGACAACAAAGATCCATCCCGTGGTACATGCGTCTCTGTTATCAGCCTATCACGAAACGGCGCAACACGGGAAGAACTTCTTGGCACCACCACCTGACCTTATCGACGGACACGAGGAGTACGAAGTCGAAGCCATCTTGGCAGATAGACCCTGGGGCAACGGAAGAAGATACCTGATAAGGTGGAAAGACCAACCAACGGCAGAAAACTCATGGGAACCCGAGTCACATCTGACCAATGCCAAGGAACTCCTTGAGGAATATAAAAGGACGCGAGCTCTGAAAGCCGGAAGACAGCAGCCTCCACCACTCGACGCAGCTACACCCCGCTCCCAACACTCAGACCCAGAATCGACATGTCATCCTCCACGTCCTCCAACAACGCCACCGCCGTCAACACCGTCGACGAGCAGGTCATCAACGACACTGTCACGTTCCCCAACAATTTCGAGATTTCCGCCATCGACCTATGCAACGACACACACCAACTCACCCGCTACCTCCTCATCCACCACCTTCTCCACCGTATCCCCGACAACGTCGGTGCCACCACAAACAAAGATCACATCCGTGGCTTCATCCTCACAGCATTCGACAACTTCCACAAGCACGACAGAGTCAACATTGTCAGCCACGCCCTCCGAGAATGGCAAAACGAACTCAACGAAGCCGAACAGCACAACCTCGACGAACCCCTCCATCAAACAAGCAAAAAGCTCGAAGCCGACAGTCACTGGGTCGAGGTCATCCGCAACCAATATGTCACCCCCGGCAACACACCCGAGCCCTCTCCCGAGCCCGTCCCTATCCCCGAGCCTATGGTCGTCGACCAACCCGCACCCTTTACCCTCGACTACCGCCCTAACGCATATGCGCTCCTCATGGAAGACCTCTACAAACAACTCGACGAAAGAGCCAGCCGTCCTCACCCCCGCGAGTGTATCACCAACATCTTCCACCACGATCACACCGCCGAAGCGCTACGAGCTGAGGCAGCAAAGAAGGCCCCCTGCGCGCTATATGCAGGTCTTGCACAGCTCAACGTTGACCTCGCCCAGCGCATCAACGATCTCGACGAAGAGATTGACGGCATCCACGCAACACTCCGAGGAACCGTCATGCAAATGGACATGGCCATCAGCCGCAAGATGCAACTCGTTCGAGAAACCAAGGCGAACCACGACGCTCTCCTGCACGAGTTCGCCCAAGGCAATGACAACGTCCGAGCCCTCGTCGCGGGAGTTTGGGACACATACTTCGATCATCCCACCGGAGAGACACTCGAACGAGGACAGCTCGCCAAGCTCAAACGCACCGCGCAGCATCGCGGCCATCCTCAACCCAACCTGCGCCGTCGATCATCTGCGCGGCCTGAAGCCGGCCCATCCAACATTATCCCCACCCCACGTCGCCGTCACCAACGCAAGGGCAAAGGACGGGCCCCTCCAGCTGGAGTGGAGGTCATTGACGTTGATGCTATTAAGGAGGAGGCTTGAAGGATCTCACGGGGCTCGATCGTCGAGGAGGAGCTAATGTTACGAATGTGCTGACAAATATTTTTCTTTTTCTTACTCATTATCGTTGTATTATTACTCAGCCAGTTTCCGCCTTACTAATGTCGCTGTCCCTTCCTTAGTCATAGGCTAGGTTAGACGTATATAAGGCTAGGACTCTCGTCTCCTTTTCTCCAAGCTAGTATCTTGTATTCCCGTCTAGAATCTACCTCATTCTCGACTCTTACAGTGATCTTCATCGCCTCTCATTCGAATAGTATGGCAGTTATCGTCCATTATGAAGTCTGCCCTGCAGCTATGCGGGCACTATTATTGTCTCATTTATTGTGGCATGCGCTAGCGCGATGACCGGTGGTAGGATAAGCCCCACTTGCTACATCCAGAAAGAAGGGCGGACGCGGGGCTGTATAGACATCTGAAGTAAGTTGTATTATTCTCGGTATTTGACGTTATTCTCTGTAGTATTCCTGGGCGTGTACTTAGGTAGTGTATGAATACAAGCTCGAGGACGCTGTCCCCGTTGTCCCCGTTGTCGTCGTCGTTCACTCGCTTTCATACGTGCGCAACAAAGTCTATTGACATACTGACTACGCTACAAGTAAGTCTACGACACATCAACTAATGCTATGTTCCAGATTATTTTAGCTGCAGAGCAACATGATGTGTACGTGGCCTTGCATGTTTCGTGAGGGTAAAGCAGTTGGCATGTCCGTCAACGATCTGGCCGTTATGGTCGTACCCAACTTGCAATGATTCCGAGCGCTTGCCATCTGAACCAACTATATTCTCCCACTTTCTGCACTGCTACCAACTACGTATGTGGCTCCAGTGTTCAACATTCCGCTGATTGAGGTGCATGACACATCTCAATCCGCTAAAATTCGTTGAATAAAGGCATCAACCTCGACGCAATGTTAAGGATCGGCGGACTTGGTATGTACAGGCACTACTGTGGCAACGCATGACATGAGGGATATGGCACAGTATCGCAAGTACAAGCGGCATAGGGTCGCAATGGTGGTGGGGTGTCACAAGCGGTACAAGTGTGGTACAGGGGGATAAACGAGACGATTACGGATCGTAAGCAAGCGCAATGTTCTATGAAGATCAAGCGGAAAACGCGGAAGATGTGGAAACGTAAGATATCCTTGAATGCGAGGTGGCGATGGTATGCGGAGCAAGCAAGCATGTACAACGAGAAGATATTAGCAATAAATGGAGGTATATGGTCCCGATGATGCGGTCACGCACGCGCAGCGGCTGCCGGGCGGTGTCCGCGCGGACGCCGCGAGGCGATCACGCAGGCTCCCATGCCCTCTGGCCCAGGTGCTGGTTGATCCTGGTGCCCCAGCTCGACGGTGTCCTGCTCGAGTCTGTCGTGCCCTGGACGGTCGCGGGGCCCGTCACGAGCGACGCGTTCGCGGTGCTGAGGTCTGGCATGCTCTCCTGCGGCTGCGTCCTGCCCGGGATCTGCACGGGCGCGCTCGGCTGCGGCGGGACCGCACGCTCTGTCTGCACGCTCAGCTCGCTCGGCGCTGCGTGCGAGACCTCAGACGTGTGCCGCCGCCGCGGTCGTGCCGGCGCGACCGCGGGCTCGTCGCCCATCACGGAGACGTCGCCCGAGCTGTGCGAATGGGGAGTGGAGACGGGAGACGGCAGCGCAGGTACGTCCGACAACGAGCGATCGTCATCATGCTCACTGGCCTGGCGTGCACCAGGCTGCCGCACGAAGCCGAACGTGTTGTTCTCGGGGCTGCTGGGCATCGGGTCGGGCGATGTGGAGTAGTAAGGTGAGTCCGAGAGCCGCTGCATCGAGTGGGCGCGGGACCGGCTGACGAGCTCGAGGGACGACCGGGACGCTGCGCCGAGGGACTGGATGAGCGACTGGGCACGGGACCGTGCAGACTCGGACCGGGAGTTGGACGACGTCGTGCGGGACCGTGAACCTGAGCGCGAGGTGGTCCCGGAGCGTGAACGCGAGCCGTTCGACCGCCTGTGGAGACCGCTGGTGAACTGCCGCAAGGAAGTCCGCGAAGCCGGCGCGCTGTTCTGGTCATACAGCAGGCCGACCCTATCTCGCTGCTCGGATTCCTCGATAGAGCCTTCCGCTTCCGGTACGTCCATCAGTGATTCGCGACCGTCATCGTCTTCAGAATCGAGCACGAAGGGGATGGGCTGGTGTGGCCCGAACGTCATGGACAAGTCGCTCGCGGTGCGTGTATGCGCACTTCCAACGCGCGACCCAGGGAAGGCAACGGGCGATGGAGACGACTGTGAACCTGCCGTCGATGGCGCAGGGACGGTGCGTGCTCTGCTTCTCGTCTGCGGATGGCGAGGCGGCATGGGAATCCTAGCGCCCGTGGGACTTGATGCGTTCGAGCTACCCAGGGACATCGGCGAGTCTGACGACTCGCGGTTGCCTGTCGACTGTGTCGACCGCGAGTTCGTCGACCGCGAAGGCGTAGAAGTCGAGTCTGGGGACGTTGGAGACGACAGTGCGCGGCTTTGCTGGCTTCGGTGCGACACAGTCGACACGCTGCCTCCCCGCGCACGGGGCCTGCGGAAAGAGAAGGGGAAACGGGATGTGACGGGGCGGCCGAGGCTCGACATGGACCCAGACGTCCTGCGATCGTCCGAGGCGAGCTCGCTCCCATCAGCCTCTCCGCTCAGCCCCTCCTCGAAATCCTCTTCCTCCTCCGGCTCCTCTTCGCCGCCCACTTGCTCGCCTTCCGCAACCTCTCGCTCTGATTCGTCACCCTCCTCAGGCTCTGGTGAAGGCGGGAATGGCACCACGTCCTCGTTCGACACTTGCGCGTCGCGACCTGTGAACGGGTACGGGAGGCTTTGCATCGGCGCCGACGGTCCTGCTGCCTCCCGCTCACGCGCCTGCACGGCGGTAGGGGAGTTTCGATGCTGCTGGGACTGCGCCTCTGCTCCTCCTCTTCGTGGTGTTCAGGCTCCGGACTTTCGAACAAGTTACCGGTAAGGACGCCCCGCCTTGCTGGGCGCTCGTTCTGGCCGAGGCCGATGGCAGCGAAGACCTTGTCGATGCCCTCGAAGCCTTCCTTGGGAGTTCCGGGCTTTTCTGCGCCCTTCTTTTCTGCCCACGTTCCGCGCGGGAGCTTATTTGTGAGGCAGAATTCGTATGCGTCGATGATGCGGAGGAGTGTGCACTCGCGCCAGGTCCACGGCAGTGCATCGCCCTCTGTGAAGGTGTCGCCGATGCCTGCGGTCGTCTTCTCAGCGTCCTCCTCTTCCCAGCGGTATCGCGGTCCACAAAGGCCTGCACAGCCCTGCCCACTAAGCACCCACAGCCCGATCCTGCGCAAAGTTGAACATGAGCTAATACCGTTCGCAAGATGAAAAACGGAGGGTGCCCACCAGCTCACGAAGAGAACCAGGATGCGCCAGGCCGTCCAGGCGGCATTGGCAATGAGCACGCCGCGCGCATAGTCTGTCAGTGTCTGATCTGAGGCACGGAAGAAGGTCCCATCCCGGGGAGTGATGCCAGCATCCGTCAAGCCCAGCTCGGCGGGCTGTGGTGACCAGAACGCCAGGAGAAGCGCGAGCGACAGACCCGCACGCGGGAGAAGCAGCGCGACCGTCGGCAGATTCTGCGAGTAGTAGTAGAATGTCTCGGCCAGGCCGTCCCTGAGGCTACCGTGTTCGCCGCCGAACGCGGACGCGCGGATGTGGTAAAGGAAGCAGAAGTTTGTGTACGACGAGATCGCGGCCAGGTTGAAGGCGGGCGACGATAGGTAGATGGGTAGCACAAGGGGGCGTTCTGAACATGCACGGTCAGGAGGCAGGCGCAGTAAGCAGGGGAACTGGTACTCACTGATCCTCCACCGCCGCACGAAGGAATAGATGATCTCGTACATCACACACACCACAAACACCTGAACAGCCCAACAGGCAATGTACGCGGCTGCGCCAAGAGCCCAATTCCGCCCAGAGCCAGCGACACCAGGGGCGGGAGAGTTCGGGTATTTTGCGGCCCTGCATACATTCAGCTCAGGTTGTGTAAGACGACCAGGAATGCACTCACAGTAGCAATATGTATACAGCGTTGAAGTCAAAAAAGGTCTGGAGAGGTATGTGCAAGAAGACAAACAGGGGATATAAATAATAGCAGAGGCGCATCTTCCAGGAGGGGCTCCGGAGCAGCTCCAGATGCAGCGAGGACGAGCGGAAGCGTGGTCGAGGCACGCTGGTTGCTTGCGAGAACAAGGTCGGGCTCAGCCCTGCGCTCGTCGCGCGCGACCAGACGCGGGCGTGGGCGCCCGAGAACGCGCGCGACGGGTCGGTTGACTCGCGTCGCGGGTGCTTGTCCTTCTCGCTAAGGTCGGAGTTCTGGAGGCTTACGATGCGCACGGAGCGCGGCGTGGGCTTGCGGCCGATGAAGAAGGGCTCACCGCTCGGTCCTGCGTCGCTGTACATGCCGAGGCCGGACGTCCGTGTCGAGTGCACGGTCGGCGGTGCGGGCGGCGGCGGTCTTTTCGGGAGCCAGGACGGGTAGCCTTCCGAGGACGAGTCCTGGCGCGGAGACTGTGGCGTCGAGGTCGAGGGCTCGGTGCCCGCTTGCTGCTGCCCTGTGCGCCCCCCAAACTCGGCCGGCAGGCTTTGTCGTGACGTGGATGATTTTGGCGTGGGTTCTGTGGAACGCGAGGGGTCGTACTGGGTACGTGACATGTCCGTGAAGTCAGTATCTCATGCAACCGTGATTAGAGCGTAGCGTAAGAGAATAGAGAGAGCAAGATGTAGCTAAGGCGAGATGGCGAGTCCGTGAAGATTAGATGGAGGCGGGGGTGGTTTCGCGGCGGTGTCGGTGCGCACCAGGCACTGTGAGCAGGAGCAGGCTCGGGAGTGCTGGGACCGTGAACGCGAGAGCCTCGTGTACGATAACAGGGGGGCTGCCTCGTGGTGGGCGAACTCACAGGAGGAGCGTTCAACAAGGGTCCGGCAAGGCCCTCTAGATCTGTAGCGCCGTGATGGTCGCCACGTGGGGCTGGGCAGCCCAGAACAACGAATGGCGTGATGTGCTTGTCTTGACGAGAGGAATGGTTTATGCAGTGTCAGGCAGGGTCCAAACGAAGGTGGGGGTTGGTGTAATGGTCAGGAGAACGCAGCGGAGAGTGCTCGTTCGCCGTGCGGAGGCATATCGTGCGCGGCGCGTCGTTGCCATGTCGATTTGCTTCCGCGACGCGTACACGGCAATTGATGTGCGGATTATGGGCCTGGAGATCCGCTCTCGTCCGCCCCGCAGCTACAATCGTTGCACTAGTCGTGAAAGTCTCAGATGCCTGGACGATAGGTTAGTGAACGCTACCTTCGATCAGGGCAGTGCGTCATTGACCAGGTTGGTGGATGGACCACTCAGCGGAAGCCAGGACGACCTGCCTGACTCTGCAGGTCGGTGCGCATCGAAGAGCTTCCAATAGAACTGATGAGAAAACAAGCGGCAGGACGAGAATGGGCACTCACCCGGAAACAGATGGTGGGTGGGCACCCTGGTTCGGCCAACCCGCGCACTCACGAGCTAGGCTATGCTGACAATATATTAGAATACGCTCACCTTGACCGTGTTGTCCGTTACAGGCGTTATATGCGCGCCAGGCAGGAGGGATGCATCAGCCCTGTGCTCGAGAACCGCGCATAGGCGATAGAGGGCCATGAGAATTGGCATTGCGCACTTGCTGTCGGCAGGGAAGGTCGAATGCGCGTATATATGCGCGTTCGGACAATAGATAATCGTGCAGAATGAAGAGCCCGAGTCTGGACACTCTTCAGCATTCTATCGTGCTCCCGGCTTTGCATGGAGAGATAAAATCTGCTCTGAGTCCTGGAGATCGAGAATGTAAATGAATGGGACGAACGACGCGCCCCTAAAAGCCTGTCTCCTCTTTGCAGCGGCCGGGGACCGTATAGACTCTCGATATGCCCCGGGAAAATCTCGGTGGCGACCGTCGGAGCGCCAGGGTTTGTTCCGTCAGTCTTGATTCGGGGAGGCTGGGTGAGATGAATAAACCAATGACTGGTGTTATGGAATGCTGAGCAAGGATACTCGTCGTCGTACAGAGCATGATACGCAGGCGAATGCTACAGGTCCCCGCGGCGAGATCACGTGAGACATGGGCTGACGCAAGCGTAGCCTTCATGCAGATCTTCCAAACCTATTCATCGACACGTCCCATCCAGTCCTCTGGTTGAAGCCTAGCTATAGCGATGCTGGACACTTGTCCTGTTGCTTTTCATTGCTACCTTGCTTGTCCTGCGTACAGCTTCAAGACCGACGGGTGACTGTCGAGGGTCCTGACAGTCTTCCCGCTAGTCTCGACAACTTAGGTTCGAACGGATGCTTTGGAGTCGATCACTGACAGGGATGCATTCACAGGCTGTGAAACGTCAATATCGAGCACTCCTCTGCGAGAGCCAGGCTCCCCAGCACGAGGTAGATGCTGCATTCATTCTAGGACGCTGGCAAGGCGGTGAAGGGTTATCTTGACGGTTGCATTAGCCCAACCCCCTGACAGCAGCGTGTTGCCATCCAGGCTAGCCACCACCGCCTCGAAATCAATCACGTCGGCCCATGCATGTCATGGTCCTCTCGCCCTTGCACTCTCATCCCGCCAGCACACCTGCGCCTCACCCGCGTCAGAGCCGCCTCGTCCGCGGATCCGGATCCTGCGCAGTCGCAACCGCTTCTTGCGATGCACGATGGCGTCCGTCGTCAACGGGGCGGTGGCGTGCCAAGCCTGCATGCCATTGGCTCCCGCAGACCACAAATAGCCTGTTGATTGTGCGGAGGCGAACGAGGCGAGAGAGGCTAGCCCTGGCAAGAATCCCGCGCTCCCGACGCGAGCCACAAAGTTCAGAACTCTCGCTGGCGCCGCGGTGCCACAGGCGCGCGGGACTGCCTCCGAGGTTTGCTTGAATGGCTTCTGGTGTCTGCGATATCTGGAGGATGGGCGGTGAGCTCTGCTGTGCGTGTTTGTGACACTGCAGAGCAGGTCGGTTGGCGAAAAGAAACAAGGCGGGGACGAGCAACGGTGCGCTTGTCCGCCACGCGCCGCCTGCCTTCTGCGCCAACACCGTGACAGCCGGCGGACCAGCAACCGCACGCTAGGGGCGCGACAGACACCCTTCTCGCGATGTGCCTCGCGCCAGGGCTGGTGGCACGAGCGAACAGCGTCGCTCCCGCCTCGCCATCAGCGGGGCAATTGAGTCGCAGGGGCTCGCGGTGACACGGCCCCCGCCAAACACGGCTGGCCCTGGGTCAGGCTGTACGATCCGCCCGCCTAACGCGGTCGTGCTGTGACGCCTATCACGTTCATTTCCGCAACAGCGAACCTTCGCGGTGCCTGGCGGGAGCCATAAATTCGTTCGGCCCACGCCTGGGGACAAGAACTCTCTCTCTCGCTCTCTCTCGGCCACGAAACCATGTATCGGTCGGCCACCCTCGCTGTTGTGCTCGCTGTTGCTCACGGTGAGCGAAAAGCCTCGGAGAGCACAGCAGAACGATAGCTCACCTGCTTGTCTTGGACAGCTGGCCAGTCGTCGATTCTCTACGCTCGCCAATCCGACGTACCCACCCTCCCAACTGGTGGGTTCGGCACCGTAAGTCGCTAGCAACTCCTTGGCGTTGGGCTCCAGCTGAGCTCGTCACCCACCGCAGTGCGGCGGCCCCTGCAATGCATGGGAGAAGATCATCACCGTACGTCGCTGGCTGCTGCCCGGGCACCAGAGCACACCTGACGTACCCACCAGGACTGCGGCACGGATGCTGGCGCCGACGGCACGGGCCTCCTAAAGTGCTACTGCACCCAGGACTACGTGTCCGCCATGGGACAGTGCTACGACTGCCTCGTGCCGCTCGTGCAGTCGGCGGGCACCGACCCCTCCTTCGCGCAGGACGCGCAGGCCGCCATCGACGGTAAGCACCTGCGCCGCCGCCGTGCCGGCCTGTCCGCTGACTTGCACCGCGTGCCAGACTTTGAGCAGGCCTGCGCACAAGAAGGCTTTGGCGTCTCCTCCGTCACCATCACCGGCGGTGGTGGTGGCGGCGCAGGGCCCACGCCTTCGACGGGCGTGCAGAAGACCCCAACGCCCGCCACCTCTGCCGGGTCGAGCCCTTCGGCTACGGCACCTGGAGGCAGCGGGTCCAGCGGCGGATCGGGCACGCCGACGGGCTTGCCCGGCAAGAACGCCGCTGCGAACACCGGGGCGGCGTCGTCTATGGTGCTCGCGGGTGTCGTCGGTGGCGTGGTTGCTTTCTTTGGTCTTTAGATAGGTGACTGGCGGCGAACATTGGGTAGCGGGTCGTACTTGCATGCGGTATATTCGTTCACGTCGGGTAGTCGGTGATGCTAGTCGTGTTCTCCAAGACAGTTATTTGGACTCCTATTTGCTGTGGTAACGATATGAGCACAGTTCCTACAGAACGCAGAACTCTAGACATAACTATCACCGTCGTCTTAGTGCCTTGAGGCACGTTCTACTGACCCCTCGATGCATTGAGGAAGCCTGCCCTTTGGTTCCCGGCGGATCATGTGCTGCTGATGCGCCATCAATTGAGCTTGTCCCAAACCCAGGATAGGGTTAGGAGCCTATGACATATGCGCGCACCGCGCTGTCTCGGACGCGGTCTCTCTCAGAGACTTCCCAGCTCTCATAACATTACCACCACCATGTCCCAGACCCTTCCTCGACCTCTAGTCACGATACCTGGCTGCACTGCGACGCACGTTCTCGGGGATGTAGCCACCGAGATTGGCAGCGGTGACCTCGCGCTGGTCCCGCCACCCAAGGAACAGCAGAGCGCGAAGCGACAGGTCCTGACCCTAACCGTGGGCAAGGCCGCGTTTCCGCTGTACGACACAACGGAGTTTGGCACCGTAGCAGGCGACGAGAGACTGTATATCTTCAAGCCCGAGCTGGGTGGCGACATTCAAGGGTGCGTGGCGGCGCGCGACTGTCGCTGGAGCTTTGCGCTGACACCACGCAGGTATGTCCGCCTGGCACTGCCGGACGGCGTGCGCACGGCGCACTCCGAGTTCCAGATGCTGCAGGCGCAGTTCGAGATGATCCTCATCAACCACAACCTGCTCAGCCCCGCCGAGCGGCCGAACGAGCGTGCCGTGACCATCCCGAACGTCACCGTCACCCATGTCCTCGGAGAGAACAGCACCGAACTCGCGCACGGCGACCTGACGCTCATGACTGCAAGCGCGCTCGACACGAAGCCCGAGTACGACGCGTTGGCCGTGCTCACCCTGACTGCGGGAAAGGCCGTCTTCGCGCTGCACAAGAAGACCGTGTTCGGCACCCTGACTGAGAATGAGCGCACCTATGTCTTTGTACCGGAGCTAGGACAGGGTGCCAATATTGAAGGCGGGTGCGTGCCAGTGTCTTGCCTCGCTCCAGTGAAGTCTGACGTCGTGCGCAGATACGTAAAGATTGTCCTTCCCGAGGAGGTTTCTTCAGACGGACAGCTGCAGGGGCTACAAGAGCAATTTGAACAGATGCTCATAGACTACGGTCTCCTCAAGGCAGGCATTGAGGCGGCCGGGGACGAACTTGGAAGAGGCATGCACGAGGCTGGGGCATCCGCCGCCAGCTCGATTCGCGCAACGAAGCAGAGGTACGTCCACACGCGTCACCCGCCGTTTCCCGCTGACAGGTGAACCAGCATGCTAGCAGAGCGCCCGGCGACGCAGGACCCGGCCTCGTTCTCTTCGACGACACATAGCGTTGCCGAGGGCGCCGCCGCCGCAAGCCGCACGCTCTATTCTGCCGCACAGACGATATCGAGCAGCGTGTCCTCGGTGGCAGCGTCCGCGAGCGCGTGGTTCTCGTCGCAGCTCGGCCCGGCGTCGCCGAGCACTGCGGATGCGCTCGGCGCCGCGAGCAACGCCTACGACGCCGCCACGACCGGCGCCAGCGCAGGAGCCGCCGAGGTGAAGGACGCGGCCACCGAGGCAGCAGGCGATGTCGTCGAGCACGAGTTTGGTGCCGAGGCGCGGCACCTCGGGAGCAATGCGAGCGAGAGCGCAGGAAACGTGGGCGCGACGCTGGGCCAGGTCGCCGAGGTCGGCAGCGGCGCGGCCGTCGTCGTAGGTGGCGTCAAGGGCTTGGTCGAGGAGGAAAATAAGAAGCGGGAGGAGAAGGACGTGTTTAGGATACATGAGAGGGACGACAGCGGAGAGTGGAACGACGTGCCTGTGTAGACGGGTCTGAAGTCGTCGTTGCGTGTGTGCCGGACTTGTATGAGATGGACAAATGGATGTACGAGTACTCACTGTATATTGGATGCCTTTCTACGAATTTCTGCAGAGCGTTAGACTGGTGTTCAGAATGGATCGGACAAGCGGGGCAGGGTCTACTTGCACTGCGGGATTTGTCCGATGTTCGCCACGGAAATCAGGATAAAAACATCGTGAGAACAGAAACCATGTTCTCACGGTGTTGTGACTGGAGAACATGGTGAGGACATTGTGAATGTCCATAACAGGAATCTTCACAATGCTTCCCGCAGAAACATGGTGCATGTCCGCCGCATGTCACCATGGGGAACATGCTGTGAACATGTGGTATGTCTCCGTAGATCACATGCTGGATTCCCGCCAGCATGTCAACACAGTGCTGCGATTGATAACACTGTAAATATTGTGTACTGTTTTGCCTTTATGCAGTATGTTTCCGTCATGTTTTCGGTTGGAACTTCCGAATTAGGCAGGATTATGGTACGATTATATTGATAATCGCACAAGAAAACACTGTAGATACATTAGACCAGGATCTCGCCCTAGACTGTACACAATCATGCTCCATTTCCGCCCCGTGTTTCCGTAGAGAACATGCGGCGGACATGCACCATGTTTCTGCGGGAAACATTGTGAAGATTCCTGTTATGGACATTCACAATGTCCTCACCATGTTCTCCAGTCACAACACCGTGAGAACATGGTTTCTGTTCTCACGATGTTTTTATCCTGATTTCCGTGGCGAACATCGGACAAATCCCGCAGTGTTGAATTCCAGGTCAAGAATCTGAAGGAGGGGTTGAGCTGACAGCGCCGCGGTCACGGCGGCCAATCGAAACCCCGCTCGTCCTCATGTCGTTGGCCTGCGGTTCCATGCAAGCTTGTCAAAGATCTTGCGCGCCTCAGGTAAGCCCCGCGCAACATTATTTGGTCCAAGGAAAAGGCCATGGGAGGCGTCCTGCCCATGCAGCAAATTGTTCCGGGCGGCACCTCCCGCTGTGAGAATTGACGAGCCTGAGGACCTGAAGAGTAGATATGCGTGCAGGGTGGAGTGTTGCGTGTCTCTCACCTCTGCCATACACTCGTATCGCAGCACCCAAGCCCATGAGCCTTGTCACGGACAATTCCAAATGGCATGCAACGGCAGGGCGACAATTGGCTCGGGGCGCGTCTCCTGACACCTAGGTTCGTGATCGCGAGTGCCATTCTGCGACAATTCCATAAAGCTGAGAGGTTCACGGGCCAGAAGGGGCAGTCTCGTGCGGGGCGATGCACGCTGTCGCCGTCGAATTGCCCTCGCTGCGATTCGCGGGAAGGCGGGGACGGACGGCGGCACGTGACCTCGCACGTCAGCAGCGGGCAAAGCTCGCGCAATCGGCCTCGCCTGCGGTTTGCAAACCGATGGCGAACGACTGGTGCAAAAATGCGGTATGTAGCCCCGCTGCTGCCAAGGGGGGCCCGTTGCGCAGAGAGCTGTGCGCCGCGCACGCTGCTCAGACGAGGACCACCACGACCCCGCTGCGACGAGCGAGTCCACCGCACACCATCGCACACCAAAGACGACAACACACTCCACGATGGACACACTCCCTCTCGAGCTGCACGCCCAGATATTCGAGTATGCGTGCACGGACGACGGCAGCACCGCGCGCGCACTCGCCCTCGTCTCGCGCTACGTCCGCGCAGCCGCCGCGCCCTACCGCTACCAGTCGCTCTCCGTCGCGGGGCCCACGGCCCTCGCAGGGCTCGTGCACACGCTCGAGGGCCTCCCGGCGCACCGCCGCCGCGTGCAGCGCCTCTTCCTCTCCGACAGCACCCACACACAGGCGCACGCGAAGCCCGCGCCCGCCGACGACGCCGCGCTCGCCGCGCACGACGCCACGCTGCGCGCGGGCGCACGGCTGCTCGCGCTCGCCGCGCCGACGCTCGAGTGCCTCGCGCTGCTCGCCGCGGGGCCGTACACGGGCGCGGCGCTGCTCGGGCACGCGCTCGCGCTGCGCCTCCCGCGCCTGCGCGCGCTCGCGCTACACGGCCTCTACCCGCTCCCGCACGCGCCGCACGCGACACCGCGCCTCGAGCGCCTGCGTCTCTCGGGCCACCGCAGCCCCGCGGGGCTCGTGCAGCTCGGGGGGCTCGCCGCCGCCGCGCCCGCGCTGCACAGCCTGCACGTCGCGGGCCTCGTCGCCGCCGCAGGCTTCGCGGAGGAGCTCGAGGGCGCGCTCGGCCTCCGCGAGCCCGCGGATCCGTTCGCACGCGCCCGGCAGCAGCCCGGTGCGGGTCTCCCAGGGTCCCTCCGCGAGCTCACCCTGAGCGCGGGAGCCCCGCCGCAGGGCACACGCCGCCACGCCCCTGCGCTCGCCCGGCACGAGAAAATGCGCGAGCGGCTCGAGGCCGTCGCAGAGTACACGAAGAAGAACGGGGCGGTGAGGGTCGTCGTGGCAGATGACGAGCCGGGAGAGGACGTGTACGAGGCGCTGAAGAGCTTTGTGCGGGACTGGTGAGACGTGCCAGGGTGGTAAAACCGAGACATTTATCTCGCTGCACTTGTGTATTGGAGGATACCCTAATGTTTGTAATGCTGGATGCTCGTAGCTCTTCTATCTTGTGTTGTGAAGCCCGCGAGATATTCGTACTAGACGCCACAATGCCGGCGCCTGAGAATGCCCCGGTAGACGCCTTTCGCACTCGCCATTGGAACATGTAGACAGATGGTCGCACTGAGTTGCTTGCGAAACCTGTCTATCTCTCGACGACATCTACGCTCGCAACATGCTGGGTATTCAAACACAATATCAAGTACTTTCGGTACAGACGGGCGTTTCCTACAAAAGTAACAAAATATCCCCTTCCCAGAACACTCCTGTCGTTCTACACACATACAGTCACACTAAAATACGGTCTTTGCATGAAGCAAGTCCGTCCAGTCAAATGTCCAGAAATCGTCCAAAGTCCCTCTTTGAGAAAGAGGCAGAACTTGGCCTCAGCGGCGCTGCTTACCGTGCGCAGCCGCATACAGTTGGTCCTTGTCAGCGCTCTGCTCAACCAGGGTGTACAACAAGCCGTCTTTCTTCTGCAGGAGCGCCCGCGGCGTGTCGAACTCCACCAGCCGACCGGCATCCAGAACCATCTGCGCAGCAATCAGTCGGGAGCCGCACACCGTAGTGCAAAGGGCGACTCACAATCTTGTCGTAGTCCATGATCGTCTGCAGCCGATGGGCCACCGTGATGACCGTCACGTCGCTCCTCAGCTCGGTCCGCAGAGACTGCTGGATGACGGCGTCGGTGTTGTAGTCTGCACGGAACGCATCAGCAAACAAGGCACGACATGTCGGCACACGGACGCACCGATGGCAGACGTCGCCTCGTCGAGGATCAGCAGCTTGCTCTGGCGGACGATCGCCCGCGCGAGCGCGATGATCTGCCGCTGGCCGACCGAGAGGTTCGCACCGCTGCCGGCGATGTTCGTGTCGAGCGTGATGCGGTTCTCCTCCGAGGTCTCCTGCAGGGAGAAGAGCCCCGCCGAGCGCAGAGCGTCGTTCAGCGTCGCGTCGTCGTACTGGCCAAAGGGATCCAAGTTGTGGCGCAGGGTGCCGCCCATGAGCTCGGGCTGTCGGCCGGTGGCTTGGTGAGTGGAAGCCATCACGGTCGGTAGGGCGATGCTCACCGTCTGAGGAATGATCGTGACACTGGACCGGAGGGCATCAAGCGTGATGCTGTCCGTGCGGACGCCATCGAACATGACCACTCCTTCGGTGTGGATGCAGCGCAGGAGTGCCAGCGTCAGCGTCGATTTTCCAGCCCCAGTGCGCCCGACTACATCAGGATCAGTCCCAGTCACTTCTCAGCGATCGAAAGAGAGACACCCACCAACACCGACGCGCTCTCCGCTCTTCAATTCGAAGCTCAAGTCCTGCAAAATCTTCGGGCCATCAGGTGTGTAGGACGCAGACAGCCGCTCAACATGCAGGTTGCCGCTCGAGGGCCAGTACGCCGGAGGCTGCATGCCTCCCTTGGGCTCTTGCGGGATATGGATGTACTGCTGCAGGCGTTCCAAGCTGCCAGAAGACCCACGTTAGTTACGTTCGACGGCATAACGTGGGGAGCTACCTGTTGGCGTTGACTGGCAGAGCGGTTGATCAGTGTTTCGTATATACACCACTGAAAAATCTCACCTTCCATGACATTCAACCAGTGGACCAGGTCCATAACCAGCGTGGTGAATGACGCTGCGGGCGTGCGTCAGCTCCGTGCCCGTAGCAGTACGCGACAACAGATCTCACTGGTCAGCACGAGAATGAATCCGACGGTCGACGGGTCAACGGCGGCGACATAGAC
Source organism: Phanerodontia chrysosporium (assembly GCA_001910725.1). Taxonomy (NCBI): domain Eukaryota; kingdom Fungi; phylum Basidiomycota; class Agaricomycetes; order Polyporales; family Phanerochaetaceae; genus Phanerodontia; species Phanerodontia chrysosporium. Next base: position 24,451 of record MJGA01000022.1, read on the forward strand.
AAAGTAGCTAGAAACGGCCGCGGCGAAAATCGCTGAGAGTGTGTCGATCCTCACAGCAACCCATCTGGCAAAGGCCGGTCAGCTGGACCGCGCGGCATGGTGAACGCAGTCCCAACGCACCGGTTCAGCAGCCAGAACGTCCGCCCCACACGCGTGTACTCGTTTACGCGCTTCAGCAGTTGTTCCCTGAACGCAGCCTGTGCGGAATACGCCCTGACAGATACTGTGATGTCCGTTAGTGCCTAACACGTGCTGCGGCGGGAACGACGGCGCGCACCGAGCCCTTGGATGGCACTCCCGAACATGGCGAGCACCGGGGCCTTGCGGTTCGACATCTCGCGTTTGACGGAGAGCTGGGCCTTGATATAGACGGTACCGATCCAGACCCCGAAGCCGATGACGGCTATGCAGGGCAGGAGGAACACGGGCGCCCAGGCGACCAGCACGAAGACTCGTGATACCAGTACGATGCATATGGACGCTGCACACCCAGCGTTAGACGATGCACACCCAAGCCATGAGCTGCTCCTTACCGACAACATTGATAGACCGAGGAACAGCCTCGTCGGCTGTACGAAGTCAGTGATACACCGGAACACGTATAATCGTTGAGAACTCACTGGCTTGAATATCCTGTGTACACCGTGTTATGATGCGCGAAGTCGGGGTCACGTCCAACCACCTGATACAGCCGTCAGTCAGTAAGCCGGTTGCGGAAAGCAACTGCATGCACACGCACCGGAACGTGGTTCCGAAAATCGACAGGACGAGCTTCTCGTGGATCGTTCGCGAAGCCTTGATCCTGCCATTGGCATCGACGAGCGACTGGACAAGCTGGCACATCGTCATCATGAGGATGAGAAGGCAGTAGACGGCAAGATAGCTGGAGGCACAGCGTGAGTATCCAGAGATGGTGCGCCTGCAGAAGACCCACTAGACGACGTCGACGTCCCGCGGAGACGTGACCGCGTACTGCGCGGCCCACCAGCCAAGCCACCATTTTGACAGGATGTTCAGCGCGTTCGCGGACCCCTCCGTGCTGGTATAAGCGAGCCAGTAGATGACGCCTCCCATGGCGCTCAGGTACAGCTTGTCTGTCGCACGATCAGCACCAGACGAGGGCAACTGAGCAGACCACGCACATGCACTCTTCCCTACGCGGCCAAGGGCGATCTCCTCTGGAATGATGAGCTTTCCTTTCTCTGGATTGACCGGCGCCGCCCCTTCAGCGCTGTCTCCGTCGGCATCGAGCTCCATGGCTTCCGCTTCGTGCTCGACCTCCTTCGCCAGCTCAGGGTCTCTGCCAAGTACGTCGACAGCGGTGCCCTTGCTTCGAACCGAGCCGTCGGCATTCAGAGACAGGATGAACTTGGCGAGAGGTGCCGTCAGAGCGATGTTGTGTGTCTGGCTCGTGCATGAGGTTAGAGGTCGGCTGCCGGGCTGGGATTGCGTACCACGAGGATGATCGTCCGTCCCTTCATGAGGTCGCCCATGAAGCACTCGTTTACTACCCACCGCGCGGTGTGCACGTCCTAGAAGGGTGTCAGCTGTAGCTCCGTAGATTGTGTCGGTACGCACAAGAGCAGCCAGCACCTATTAAAAAAAGTCAACTAGGAGCACGCAGGATGAAGCAGCAAAGACGCACATCATCGAGAAGAAGGATCTCTGCGGATGAATACACCGCGCGAGCTAACGTAACACGAGCCTGTATGGAATGGTGAGCTCAACGTCTCTCGAGAGCGAAAGTACTCGCATTTTGGCCACCGCTGCGGATGTTGATGTTGAGACAGCGGCGCAACAGAGTGAAGCTGGCACGCACCTAAGCGTGATTCCTTTCTCTCCGACCTGCGTCTCATCTCCGGAATCGAACATCGCGAGGTCTTTCGTTAGAGCGCACTGACGAATCACTATAAATAGCATCGTAGTCAGTGTCAAGGCGCTTCGAATAGTCATTATTGGGCACACCTTTCTTATACCTCTGCTCGTCATAAGGCGAGCCGAACAAAATGTTCTCCTGTGGAATCCCATGTTAGGGGCACTTGGGTTCACGAGATTCGCTCCCTATGCATACCTTTATCGTGTCACTCAAAACCCAAGACTCTTGTGCTGCATACGCTACACCGTGCTCGCGCGGCAGGTTCGCCCAGGATCCCGGACTGAGCGGGATGCGGTGCATTTCACCAAGCAACGCCATGAGTACCGAGGTCTTTCCGCAGCCAGTAGGGCCGATAACCAGGTTGAAGTGGCCGCGCTTGAACACAACATCGTCCTCGATGTGCAGTCGGAAAGACGGTTGGGATGCCGTGCCTGAGGCGGCGCCGGCGGCCCAGGAGAAATCCGAGCTCCCAAGGCCGATGTCGTGTTCATGAGCAAGTGGCACAGTCTCAAGGTCATCAGATTTTTCGGTGAAGCTATCCAATAGCTCCGTCTATGAGATGGTGATCAGTGCTGATTGGTAGCATGAATGCCCATCCGACGACGTACATCCCATAAGAAGTCTCGAAGCCGGTTCATGGAGACATAGGCTACATTACACGTCAGTGCGGATGGCGCGGTCAAAAGCACCCAGAACGTACAGTTTATCACGGTGGGTAATTGATTAGACACCCAATGGAGTTGGTTTCGCATGGTACCAAACACTGAGTCGTATCGTCAGCACGTTTGCGGAGGTCAGCGGTCGCTATACGTACCTCCCATCGTCGAGAAAACAATGGATGCTATTGGACAAACAGGTCAGACATGACAGGGACCGTAGGTCGCGGCAGAGCGCACCGTTCAGGCTGCGTTTCATGACCATGGTCTGTGGACGCTGTAAACGCTTAATTCAAAAGACAGCCTCACTAAACTTACGTAGACTGCGTATGTAGCAATCATGTGCCACAGGGGAAGCACACGGCTGGGACGCGGATAGCCTGGTTAGCTTGCTCCCGGGAAGGTCATGATCGCTGAACTCACTTGATGTTGAAGATCACGAGCGAATACAGGTTGCTCTTCCACACCCACTTAAGCTCTTCGCTCCTTTTCTCAGCAATCTCTTGTTCGGCCCGTTTCTCCCAGCCGAAGAGCTTGATCATACGGAGGACATTGAGCACTGGATAGGACAGTAGGTCAATATTGGCCGGAGAAAAACAACGCGGAATGCTGCTTACTCTCCGTCACGAGCTGCACACGACCGTCGGACTGCGAGCAATACCAGTGATTAGGCAACGGTCGACGCGTCGAGTGCACTCCGGCTCACCGCTCGCATTCGATCCTTCTGCGCACCACTCATGAAAGCGGCCAGGCGTCCGGGCACAGGCAGCAAGGCAACCATGACAGCGAAGCCCACCAGCGAACTGCCGGCTTTGTCAGCAAACGCTCCTGCGCATGAGAGCATCTCGATGGCATACCTCCAACCGAGCATCGAGTACAAGAACCAGAGCGACAGTGTCACGTTTAGAGGGACGCCGAGGACTAGCAGTCAGAGTCAGCCGCTGCGCAATTGAAGACCGGCTGTACAGACGTACATAACCCCAGGAAGTTCCGACCGCCCGTGATGTTGTTCATGTCGCTGCTGGCAAGGTTCATGATCCTCCCTACTGTGTTTCCTGACGCATTTTGTTTGGTTGCATCCCCCTTGGCGCTCTCAGACTCTGGGGCTTGTTTAGTCTTGGTTCCGGCATCAGCTTTGTTGCGAAGGCGCAGAGCGTGATCATATATCAGGGTGGTGAGTATCGCCTCGACGCGGATGAGCGAGCGAGTCTGTGTTATGCGCGTCAGCCTGAAATGAAACTTCGCGGTCGCGCCCGTTTATAACACGTACCGACGACCAAAGAGACAGCTCGCCGAAAAGTGTCACTGTGATAGGGCCGAGCGCAACCCACAAGATCCAGACCCAAGGTCGCACGAAGGATCCTTCTTCGCCTCGTTCAAGATACCTAAGAACGGTGGGTCAATTCCAGCTGGAGACGCTCCAAGAGAGAACCAACTTGAGTAGCTCGTTGATGCCAACGGGACCTGCCAGCCGTGCTAACGCCTAGTTATGACAGCGAATATTTCAGTGGTTATTCCACAACACACGGTGAAGCGCGTAAAGCATACCGTAATTATGGTACACAGGGCCTGGTGTACCAGTGGACGGCGAATGATCCTCAGAATAGGCCACAACAAACTTCCCTTCTTTGCTCCAGAAAATGGGTCAAGATGCTACGACATACGTTAGTCAGTCCTCTCACAATTGGAAGACTGCGCAAAGCGTACGCGGAAGTGTTGCTCGATCAGATACTGCGCCTCGTCGTAGTCCGCCAATGGCGGTAGCTGGTCGTAAGACAGGTGTGGGACTCGGTACGCATGCCAGACGAGGGAGTCAAGGAAGACATAGTAAATCCAGGAGGCAAAGGAGGCTGTTTGTTCCGGGTGAGGCGTTTCTTTCGGATGCTATTACGCGATTCAGGAGATAGCACTTTGGAGGCCAAAAATGGATCGCACCTCAGGGTAGACCGGGATGTATGGCCATGGTTCGAACAACGGGCCTAGTAAGCCAGCCCACGTCGCCAACGCGACCTTGACCCACAGGACGCGCCCCTCTGCAGCGTCTACTGGGCGCAGGGTGAAGGTCATCAGCGGCCATATGTCGCGGTAGGCATAGTTCGCGAAGATTCCGAGCGCAAACAACGTCAAGAACGGTGAAAAAACCTGCGCGGTCCTTGCTGAGACGAGGACGTTCGCGACGGAAAGCGCGGCCGTGAACACCTACGAATGCCGTCCCATGAGCTCTCGCGGTCCATACGAAACAGTACCGACGCGCTCACCAGTGCCTCTGTCAGGATGATGCTATACGGAACCCATCCGTCGCGATGTGACGTGATGGCTACCAATGCAAGCAGCGATACGAGCACTGCACAGCGTGCCACCTTGTAGGTCAATATCGCCGGTCCACCCACACGAGATACATGCCGGCGTATTCTGCCCGCAAGCCCCTTGCTCCCGCGGTCGCTATCAGAGACTAGTCCCGTATCGCGCGAGAGGTAGAGACGCAGGGCAATGACGAGGACCGCGAGCACGATGCCAGCGTTGACGACCACGAACGGCGCGCAGAAGGAGCTGTAGTAGGTCAAAACTCGTCAGTCAAGATTCTGCGGAAGACGTGAGGAGCCCTGCAGTACCTTTTCAGCTCGTTCGCTGGCGTCGCAAGCAGTACAGTCTGCCCACTATCGCCTACGTCCATGCTGTAGAGAACAAAGACTGGTTGAGGCGGACTGGTCTGGCCGAGCGTGCATTTATATGCCGCCCAAATTGCTATCTAGCAGTCCGAACCAATCAGTTGCACGAGCAGCATGTGGCCACGAAGCCTCGGTAACGGATCCGGTATCAGTCGGAGCCACGGTTTGCTCAAAGCCTTCAACGAGGTGCGGGTGAGGAAAACCGTGTGGTTGGTCTCGGCTGGCGCTTTGACGCCTGATCGGATCGGCGACATGTGCAACTGCAAGGGTTGCGAAGGTTCGATATTCAATATTAATGAAAATGCAGCATGTCTGATAGGGGATAGATATATACGAGTTATCGTGGGGTTTGTGAAGTTGCATCGAATTAGCGTCTGTGTATCCTGTGGTACTGGATGAGGACGGCGACGACCAAAAAAATTAAATGCAATTGGAAGAGTCAAAATTAATCCCCTGAACCTGGTTCGAACAGGTGACCTTGAGATGAACTCTGTTACCCGATTACAGTCTCACGCTCTTCCAACTGAGCTATCAGGGGCTCGGTTGACTTCTTACACTTAACATATATAATAAGCACGGGGTTGTCCGTCAGTTTCATTGACCTTCACCGCAGTCACTTTGCTCTGAACAAGTGAATACTGGCCACCTTAGCGATGTGAGTCAATTTGCATATGACCGCCACATGTTTTGCTCAACTCATTTATACGTGTCAGCTGCCTGACGTCCAGAGGGTCCACTCGAGATGACTGGGAGCTATGTCCATCTTACGAGCGAACAACGCGATGCCCTTAAGCAGCAAATTGAACTTCATCGCGGTGAATATCTGAGGCTGACTCGCTTGTTAAACGACAGCCGTCCAGTCATGCGTCTGCCCAATGAAGTGCTGGCAAGGACCTTTGTGTTCTGTCAGATGGTATGGCGTCCAACGCGCTGCGTCGACAACCTGACGGACGAAGGGTACTACCGCGAAGATAATTGTGACGTTCCGCCGCCGGACGGCACCCCTTGCTACCAATGGATGCGGGTTTCTCACGTTTGCCACCGATGGAGGGAGGTCGCTATACACACACTTGATCTTTGGACAGACATACGGACCCCATCTCCGGAATTCATGACCTTGCTCCTCGACAGATCTCGTCCGAGGCCGTTACAGGTGCAGACCGAGGTGAACTTTGACAACGACGCATTGCAAGACCCGTATGCTCTCTGGACGCCATTGCTGTCGACGTCCAGCCGTATCCACTCACTGAGTCTGGCTGTCGTCGCACGGGACTTGATGATCACTAGCGAGGCCAGCAAAATGTCGCTCCCGAACATTCGAGCTCTCGAACTGAGATCTGCAACGCATCCGTGGCCTTCTATGCCTCAAATCATACCTCTCGAACTACCTTCCCTGCGAAGTTTGAATACGCTCCTGTTCACGCTCCGCGCCGTCGTGCCCTTGCTGCAGCCGTCGTTGAGATTTCTGTCCCTTCATCGACTTCATATGGACTCCTCAACAACGTACTCGATGTTACTCGACGCATTGGCTGGTCTTCCAAATCTGAAAAGGCTCACCATCGAAGACGCTTTCAATACCAATCGCCCCGAGCCCGAGCCTTCATGGCGCACGATTGCCCTCCCACGCCTCCAATCGGTCACCCTCCTGTCTGATTGGCCCGGCCGAGGGACCTCGCTTTTCCTAGGAAATCTCCACACGCCCCACAGTTGCAGATTCTCTGTCCGCTATTCTGAACAGCTTGATCTCACGAATATGATGGACAGCAGGTTCGTCGGCGGCCCCGACTACGAACTGCACAATACAACCTCCTTTGTGTCTCGAAGGCTGTCCGGAGAGACGTGCATCGGAGGTGCCCCTCCACTTCAGACACTTTTCTTCAACTTAGCTCATTTTGACGCTCGCGAGTGGGCCTCGAGGCCTCAACTTCCTATGCTGATTCCCGAGTTACTTGGGTGGAGTTCAGTGCTGAGCGAAGAGGATTTGGCCGGTCTCGCTATCCCAGCCCTCACTCAAGTCCGGCCTCCAAGCTTCCAGTTGCAGTGGCGTGCCGACCAGAGCGAACTCATAGATATGTTCGTATGTTGGAAGCACGTCCCGTCTTTGTCGTCGGTACGGACATTTGCTATCGAGAACGAGTGGCCTTCGGCTGAGCTGCTCACATCCTGGGCCCTCGTTCTCGGATTCCGCCATCTCGTCGAGGTCACCACCCTCTACATCTCTGGACGCGTCACCGGCCATGTCTTGCATGCTCTCCGGCGCAAGTGGCCCGGGGATTTCACCTTGTTCCCCAAGCTGGAGACACTGGTGGTTCGCGGGTTCGATTTCTCGCTTGCGCAAGCCCGCCATGAGCAGCAAACGCCATTGGAGAATGATTCCGCCGGAGACCATGGTCCCCTTGGATTCCTGTCCTCTGTCCTACGCATGCGCAAGGAAGGCGATCACAATCTGCGCAGGCTCGTCCTGCTTCAATGTCGCAAGATTCCTGGCAACCTCGATGCCCTCGAGAAATACGTCGAAGAGTTCGAATGGGATGGAGAGCCAGTCAAATGGGAAGGGGATGACGACCAAAGTGAAGATGATTAATCTATGTTCTGAAGTTCGTGAAAGTAGTCAATGCGGATCCGGGATTCTGTCGTTCTACGATGACGAGGAGACGTGGAATGACACTGATTTTACACCGTAGATCCTTGATTACATACATCTGTATAAGTACACAGCAGTACAACACGAACAAATGCCAAGATAAAGAGATACCGAAGTGTAGATCTAGTGTACTGGTGCATGACGGCCGAGAAGACGGCGAAGCATTAGGTAGAGACGGCAGAAGACCAACAAGTAGCCAGTAAAATCCAGAAACCGTTCACGTGAGAGAAAGGGTGTTTGCAGGACCGCATGCAGAAGGCGTTACCGGTTCGATGGGACACGAGGTCATGCAACCCCGGTGGTCTGATACGTATTGAAGCTGTGGTGGATGCCAGGTATCCCCTGCTGGTAGGCGTCACCGTTCTGAGGGGAACCCCACTGATGCTGGAACCTGAAGTGGGCGTGAGCCAAAGCAAGATCCTCGCAAGCATCTGGACGTACCCCGGAGTCATCATATCCGACCAGTATGCAGGGGACTTGAGGATCCGGAGCGGGCCGAATACATCGTCCTCCGGCCCCATGCTCGTGTCGAAATCGAGGATCTGGCCTGCATCCGCAGTGTACGCCACCTCGGGCTCGTACACAGGCTCGTTGGGGATGCTCTCCGGCGACGAATGGGTGTGGCCAAGGTTGTGGCCGTCCGTAGGCTCTGGCGGAGCGGCCGAGAACAACTGTTGGGACGACCCGCCCTGGGCAGGATGCTGCGGAGAGGTCGGACTGGTGTGAAACTGATGCTCTTGAGGCGGGGGCGGCTGAGTATGGAGCCGTCCCGTCGTCGCGACGTCGCGCTTATACCGCGACAAGAGACCGGTGAGGAAGCGGGCATGCAGGCGCGGCGTGTGCCTCTCGTCAATGGCAATCTCCGGAGATTGAAGGGTCTGAATGAGGCGATGGATGAGTTGGAAGATCTCATCTTCTTGCTGCTTGTTGATCAGATTCAAATTCGTGAATTCCGGCTTCAGAAGCTGTGCATGGACGGGTGAGTACACGTCGGAGATGACCGGCCTGGACCCTGACCTTGAGCAAGAACGCTGACGCGAAGGTACCGAATATGAAGTGGCTGTCCGGAGCATAGCGCATGAAGCCAGAGGGGGCAACGCCGTCAACCATGGACGTGATAACGGCCTTAGCAGCTTGGAAGCACTGTCCATCGATTAGAACAGTCATGCGATAACAGCGGTCAAACTAACCTTGTCTACGAAAAGTCGGTCGCTTGCTTGCATGTGACGCCGGAAGGCTTGCTGGCAGCCGAAGGACCACATCACCAAGCGTGAGTAGTTGGTGAAGCTATATTGCGTCAGCAATAGAAGCAAATTCGAGCCAGAGGTGGCTCTCACAATGGTAGCAAGCTCGCGCGGAAAGCACAAGCTGGATCTAGACAAAATGTTAGGCCCATGCAGCCTGAGGATGGTGAAAGACGTACCGGTCATGTCCGACTCAGTGGCAAATCGCCTCGTCCAGTCGTCAAAGTATTGCGTCAGTTCTTCGTCGTATTTCGTGGTGACCTCTACGAAATCGAGATTCTGTGAACTCACATCAGCATAAGAAGAAAGACACAGCCCGGACGACTAACCTCATCTAGCCCCGTAGGAGAGTCAGGGTTGTTGAACACTCTCTCATGGAACTTCGCGACAATACGGAGCATCGAGGTATAAGCGCACAGGCCAATATCGTACTGCTTATGTGACGTGTTAGAACAGGATGAACTGCGTGAAAGAGGCATACCGGGTGATTGTACGGCGACTTCTTGTACCAGTCATCCGAACGGCGCACGATACTAAACAGACAGTCAATGTCCAGCGTGGCTGAGTAATCCACACGAGCACTCACAAGTCTTCCTTGATCGTCGAATGCTTCCCGAACTGAGTTGCAGTCGAGCGATCGAGGTTGTAGCAGTTCAACCACACGCGAACGCGGTTGATGACTTCGCGCTCTTGCATTTCCGTGGTCGGAGTCGCAGACGGAAGGACGTGCAAATTCAGATCGGTGGCGATACGGATCGCCAAGCCGGTGTACAACCAGCCGCGGTCTTCCTCCCATCGGCGTGCCGGCACGCCGTATATGCTGAGGATAATGTACGCTTGCGCGAGCTCGACGGACTTCCAGCCGGTAATCAGGGCATTCGCAGCGGCATGCTTTGCGAAGTGCATCGCGATCGGGTAGATCTCAGATTTCTCCCGGTAATAACGCGAGGACACCGCACAGACTAATCAGATATATCAGATGAGGTGTAGAATAAGGCTGCAGATGTGGCGTACCGACGGTGAAGAGGAACGGACAGCGCTGGAATGTCGTCGCCGGAGTGTGGAGGACTGGGTCCAGGACCGAGACATGGCACTAAATACCGGTCAGAAGCCGTCACCCACCCTCAGTCGCGAATACTTACATTCAATCGGGCGAAGAAACTATGAGAATGATGAGTCACGCTCAACACACTGGCTCCAACAAGGTACTCACATCTCAAACAACTTGTCCACGTCTTCGGGTGTCACCAAGCCGTGCACCAAAATCTCCGGAGGACTATCCTTCTGTATGATCCTGGCGCGAATATTCAGATCACTAGCCGGGCCTGAAACTGAATTTAGCCACGATTGGAACCGTCACGCGACTGTACCCACCGGGCATGAAATAGGTCTCATTCGCTACGCCCTGAGAAAATGCGCGGTGAATGAACCATTCCAATCAGGCGGGGTCCAAAAGCGAGCACTCACGACGTTGTCATCGTCCGTGTCCTCCTCGTCTTTCACGGCCTTCTTGCCCTTGCTCCCGCGCGGCTTGCTGCTGAGCGCCAATTCCGCGATAAGGCCCAGCGGGACCTCGGAGGTCGGCAGGTTCTGACTCTTCTCGTCCTCCTCGACCTTAACTGTGCCTCCGACGCTGCCGCGCTCGGTGGGGTCCTCTTGGTCCTCGTGCTCCGATTCGGACTCTTCCTCCGTCGCGTTCTCCTGCTGCCCACGCGACCCAAGCCCGAAAGCGCTCGGGCCTCCAGAACCTCCGGCGGTGCGGACGCTGTGCTCCAACCGATCGAGCCAAGCGAGAACATTCTTGTTATTGTGGTCTGATGGCGACGTTGCCATGCGATATGACTCGATGCTCAACGGCGTCGCGAGATAGGGATTGTGCAGCTACCGGCGACAGGTCGAATGGACGGTGCCCAAGTCAGCCTCTGCGCAACGATTGGAAGCTGCGGACGCACCTGCTTGAGCAACGACTCGATGATGGCATCCTTCTGACGTATCTGCGCGAGCAGATACTCGCGTTTACTAGATTCGGAAGGTTGTGCAGTAAGTTCATCGGTCGTGTCGTCAACATTAGAGCTCATGTCGAGCGCGAGAAATGCAGGCGGAACACACAGAGGGAGCGGCGGGCCCTCGTCTGCTCCGACAGGCCCGTCTTAATAGGACCGCACTGCATTACGGGGAAACGCCCGCAGGCGCTGGAATGGACGGCAGAAAACTTACTTGGGTGCGTTTCGTTGCTTGCGTCCCTCGACGACACAGACGTGTCCGCTTGACTTGCACCGGGCGCACTCAGATTGGCCATCCGGGAAGTAGCATCTCATCTGTGGAAGGGGGCGGCGCGCGAATAGGCAGATTCCAAGGGTTCTGACAGTGAGCATGGGATAGAATTGCACGCGGATGAACGTACCTTGAGCTTTTTGCAGTGTGTGCATGCGCCAGGACTGTGGACGCCGACCGAGACGCGTCGTGGTGGGCCGCAGAATAACCCACGAGGACAGCGAGGGGTCCGGCGAGAAAAAATCGCCGGGTGTGGATAACCCATGAGTGGACAGTCGCGCCGGGAAGCAGTCCGGTGTTCCGCCAAGGGGTATTATATCAGTCGGGAAATATCCATTCAGGGTGCCAAGGGCGAGGTAGAGGTGAGCAGGGGAGGAGCCATGTCGATTAGCGACTGCATAAACGGAAGAGAGGCTGAGACGCACAGTCTGGTGTTTCCCTCCGGACGCACACCTACTAGCGGCGGCACCGCATTCCCTGCACCATAGTCTTCATCGTCGCTGCCGCTTTCATAGTCTCCGGGTGGGTTCTTCCTCGCACGCTTCTTCCCCGGTCTCTTCGCCTGAATGGGCGCCTGAGATGCCTGAGGCTCCGGTCGCGGGGCGATCAAGGGCTGGCGCGGTTGCTGAGCTCCCGGAGCATTCGAGCTAGTCGCCTGCGGCTGCGGGCGGTCATCACCAGTGTCGGGACGCGACGACGGAGTAGATGGAAGACCTGAATGCTGTGATGATGGTGTATAGCTCGCGCCGCCGGTGCCCGCTGTGGCGTCCGCCGGGGGCGCGTGGTACTCAAAAGTGAAGTCCGCGGTGAGGGTCGGATGTGTATTTGCACTGGCAGGTAGGGAAGGCTGCTGAGGGAAGTGAAGCGACATACCAGTCATGCTGGCATCGTGCATGGGAGCATATGGCTGATGCATTTGTTGATGATAGGCGGCAGGAAGGGACGTCGTCTGTTCAGGAATGGATGGCGGCACAGCAGGCGGCATGTACGTGGTCTGGCGGGCGTCATTGATGCGTTGCGCCTGCCGGGCATCTCGTGGGCTGCGCTGGGTGGGGTCGACGAAGCGAGTTTGAGCGTACCCCTGAGTATATGCGTCCCGCTGTGGAGCGTGTGCAGGAGTCGTATAATGCGCCCACTGGTACTGGTTCGGCAGAGGTTGCTGCATAGCACTCGGGTTCGCCATGGACGCCGGCATTGCATGCGACGGTGGATGCGACTCCGCATAGGGCATCTGAAGCATGTTCTGTGGTTGCTGGGGATCCGCAGGATACGCAAAGTGTATCTGAGCGTTGTAACTTTCAACCCAATGCTGATAGCCTCCCGCATCCTGGGAGACCGCCTGCGCCGGGTCAGCCTCATAGTAGTAAGGGGTCAACATCGGATGTGATGTCGACGATGAGGCTTGCTCCGGAGGAGTGATCTGAGGGCCGTTCGGACTCTGGTGGTGCGGTGAAGACTGGCGCAGGGTGGAGGAAGGGACAGATAGATTCCACTGCGGATTGCGTTGATATTGGCTAGGAGCTGTGGGGTATTCCATGCATCGCGCAGGGGGCAGCAAGAGATCAATCATTCAAGACACACCAATAAGCAGAAGACAGGTATCTATACCTGCTGAGTAGCCCTGTTGGGCTGTGGAACTGGATCCGCTCTGCACAGGTACGCGCACCGTGGAACCTTGGCGTCCCGCTTCGTCTGCACGAAGGTGGTGGCTGTGAGTTTGAGCGGAGTGGAAGAGACAATGGAACGCACCAGCGCTGTTCGAAGGCAAGGACATGGATCAATCAGCAACGTGAGATACACTGCCCCTGGGAGCGGAGGGTAGCAAAAGCCTGCGATGACCGGGAAGGCTATGGTTTGTAGGTCGAAGGCGTCCAAACGAGCTGACAGTCCGAGCAAGAAACCAGCAAGAAGAAGAAGTTGTATAGATGACAGACTCTCCCCGTCGCTCTGAAGCAGTGTATCGGAAGTAAATAGCGAGCGAGTAGGGGAAAGGAACAAGTTCAACGAAGGTTGTCTGCCTGCGCGCGAGCCGTACCACGCAATGTAGACGCCCGTGAAACGCCTGCCGAGCCGCGGCATTATCAGGACCCCGTACCTCCCTCCCCTCAAACGGGAACCCCGAAGACCCTTGAACGCCGAGACCGTTCGACGGCTATGGTCCGCTTGCTGTTATGTTAGCCAGAGAAACCAGAGACGATATATAATCGGTCACTCCGCAGAAATTCTTTAACACGCTATTTTGCTCTTTCAAAATGATAGTCACGCGCACATAATCCGACCGCTTTGCGACCCGATCATTGTCGGCACCTCCGAATTCACGAGCTCGGACGCAGCAGAGCCTGACTTGAGCCCATGTCGCACCGTTTCCTCCACCAATACTGGGTGCTCTATCTATGGCATGCCATGCGAGGATATATGCAGCATAGCTGACCGGTTAACCACGTGTTTCACAGCATTTGCTGCTTACTTCTCCAGACGAAGAACCTCTACGTGCTCGTGCTATTGTGCTGTATTTATCACCAACCTTACGCTACGTTGGCACAAGTACCTGTACTGAGAATGGGCGTATCTTGGCGTGCCTTGTGCGGGCGCGCCAGAATCACGGAATGACTTAGACACCTGTCATTCTACGGAAATCAGACTTAGACGACGCGCGGCCGAGACTCAAGTCGCATTTGCACAGCTCTCACAAGTCGCTGTCTAGCCAGTCACTTGTGCAGACCGGTGCGCCACACGCCATGAGCGCGACCGCTCATAGACAGTCATTCCGACTGACTCGGGGCCATCTCACCAATTCTCCGACGGACGGGTGTTGAGTAGCATTCAGCTAGTGTGCTCATCAAATCAGATGCCAGGGCATGGGCCTATCCTCATCGATAGCCGACTCTGTGACAGTCTGCAAGGCCCGAAAACTCTCGCTATTGTGAGATCAGATGTTGCGTGCGGGCTGGCCGCTGTCAGCGCGGCCCTCGCTTCATTTCTGAGCCTCAGTTTACGTGCGCTGAAGCCGCCATAGCCCCAGTGCATGGGTGCCAAGGCCAGAGCCTCAATGAGTCGTGAGTATCTAGGCCTGTCCTGCCCTCCAGTCAAGCGAAACATCTCTACGCAACATTAATTGTTCGCGAGGGGGAGCAACTTGCAACGGTACCCCACGCAGAAATTACAACAATTCTTAGGTTCTTTCTAACCAAGCGACAGCATCTCTTTACTGCTTCTTTTTCTCTACGGCAGGGCTGCCTGCCATGCCGACGAAGAGTTGCGCCACGCGGTCCGTGACGCGGCGCACGCCGACACCAACACCTATCAGGAGCGCGAGGTCGACCGCGACGAGCGTGAGCGCGGCATACATGAATCGCGGCGCGAAGATCTTCCACACCATGAGGTGCCGGCGCAGCCACGCCGCGGTGGCCGCGCTCCCGAGTAGCAGCGCGCCGTGATAGAGCATCGTACCGAGCGCCGCGCGTGTCGCCTCGCGCCGGGCGGCGTGGGTCTGTGCGGGATGTGGCAGGGGCGCGACGTTCCAGAGTGCCAGCAGCGGCGCGGCGAGTGCGACGACGAACTGCGCGCCGAGCGTGTTCAGCGCGACCGACGCGGGCGAGAGCGGGTACGTAAGTGTCGGCGTGAGCGCGAACGCTGTCTTCCACTGGATCGAGGATATCGTCGCCTGGTGACCTGTGGCGTAGAAGGCGTGCAGGGCTAGCATCCCTAGCGGGACGACCTCGCTGAAGCGCACGCTTGCGTTGGCAGTTGGAAGCGAGTCCAGGTTCAGTATGGACGAGGGTGTCGCGGACGCGAAGGCCGTATCGAAGTTGCGGACGTCTCGCACACTGTCGATGACCTCGAGATACGACAGGACGGCGATGGCTCCCAGGCCCATGGTGATTTGTGCGGTGAGCTGACTTGCAGAGTAGAAGATGCCGAAGGGAATACACCAGAACATAAGGTACGGGGCGCCGTATGCGTTCGCAAAACCAATGACCGTGACTTCCGCTTTGGAAGCCGGGTCCGTTTGTTGAGTGGTAGATACGCGCAGGCAGAGGGGGATAGTCCACCATAGCGAGCAAGCGATTACGAGGATCTCAAGGAGGGAACCCCAGCCCAACGCGGTGCGCCCGAGACGCAGCGCAGATGACCATGAGGGGTCAGCGATCTCCGCGGTCTCCAGCCATTCAGACATCCACGCCAAACAGCCTTGAAGGAGGACGGTGGGCATAATCCACGGCAGGAGCAATCCGGCGACTCCCTTGTCTGACTGGGATATTTGCAAGAACCTCCGCATAACGAAGGGCAGGGCTAACGCCATAGGAATAGCGGCAGCGAGTACGGGGACAGATGGGACTGTGAGAGACGCGGAGGCGTAGAAGGTGACATGACAATAAGGTTGTTGCTCCTCTCTGCATACCGTGCTCGCCGCCATGAGACGCACGCACACAGTGAACAGCGCGGAGAAGCCCACGATGCGGTATCGCAGACGGCTTGTCGGGGCGCTGAAGCCCCTCATGATGTTCGGCACCATGGAGGTGATCAGCAGGAAGGTGAGAATGCGATCTTCCCAGACGGTAAAGGAGTTGGATCCAAAAGCGGCCGCGTGGAGAATCATGAGTATCGGTAACGACTTGAGATGGAGGTCGGAGAACTTGGGGCGAGCGACAAAGATGCATGCTAGCGTTGAGCCGAGCGAGATACCGAAGAGTATGAGGTGAACGATGTCGAGACCTTTGACATAATCGCGGAACGGAATGGCAGCGATACCGAGCACAAGACCAATCCCTCCTCCATACGCATTGAATTTGATAGCGGTTCTCTCCCATGTTTCCCACTGCTCCTTCTCCGAACCAAGCTTCGTCCAAAGTGCCCCAGTCGCAACCATTGCTAGAGCCAAAAGCGTAAGGCCCATGCCGATCAACGTAACGTTGAACTGAGCCCATAGCTCGCGGCACACCGAGAGAGCGTAGCGCATATAATCGTTCAACGAGGTCCAGAAGAAGCCAGGAGGACGCTCTATCGCTGTATCGGCAAGCTTCCGGAGCTGCGCCCAAGACTTGTCGAGCTCGCCGCCGTGCGGGCTAGCACGATAGCTGCGAAGATATCTCTCAACCTGGGCGAAGTTCATCTCGAGCGCGCTGTTGAACCGACGTCCTTCAAGGTCGTCCCAGAAAAGCTCAGGAATGAGGCTCCCGAGATTGTTGTAAGGGATAGGAAGACCGAGGAGTAAGGAGAACGTTGGAACGAGATCAATCTGCTGAATAGCCCGATGG
Source organism: Phanerodontia chrysosporium (assembly GCA_001910725.1). NCBI lineage: Eukaryota > Fungi > Basidiomycota > Agaricomycetes > Polyporales > Phanerochaetaceae > Phanerodontia > Phanerodontia chrysosporium. The sequence continues at coordinate 41,072 of MJGA01000022.1, forward strand.
GGGACAGTGGCCCCAGGGAACACAGATTTCGGCAGGAGGGTCTCGGGAATCTGAGCATTGGGGTGGAGCATTGGACGGCCTTTGCTGTAGAACCAGACAGCGGCGGTGACCTCAAGATCTGTATCGCCACCGTGATCTCCCTTGCGGTCCATCCCGTGGTCGCCTATGAGGACCAAGAGCGTTTCATCGTCTAATAGGTCCACGACGTCCCGCAGAACTCGATCCATCTGCTCGAGCTTCGCTTTCATCACAGGATGGTCCGGCCCAACTCTGTGTCCGACATGATCGACGCCGAGAAAATGGCCGATGAGAAAATCCCATGGTTTCGATTCGTCTTTCAGCAGAGGGAAGAGATGCTCGATGACGCCTTCATCGACTGTGTGGAGATCTTCGACGTTGAAAGAGTCATAGGAGAAGGACATGTTCGTCTCAAACGAGGTCGGAAAAACGGTTGTCCATGTGTCATCCCCCATGAATGCGATCTACGTCTGCACGGTTGTAAACACGCGCATATACGACGCGATGACTGGTGCTCACCTTCTTTCCCGCAGACCGGAGCTGTCCAATCACTGAGTCCTCCAAGATAGAGTAGCCTCCAAAGTTACTGCCCATGTCTATGAATGTAGGCAGGGAGCCAGCTGTGATTCCCTTAATACGCTGTAGGGTCGTGGTTGGTGGATCTGCGAACGACGTGAACAAGAAGGATCTTTCGGGTTGTTGTGCAGTAAGCTCTGCAGGTAAACGCAAGACATTGTGGTGGTAGGGGGAAATGGGCGACGGAGGATCGGGAGAGAGAAAGTCAAAGCGTAACGCGTCGATGACAAGCAATACTGCGCGCTTGTAGGAGGGGGGCAGCGTGCATGTCGCGTCACCGTCTTCACATGTCGAGATCTCTGAGAGCGAGAGGCGAGTCAACAGGAAGCCTTTTGTGTAGAGATATATGCCTGCGAAATGGATGAAGGTCACCCAGAGCAGCAGGAATAATCCTCTGGACTGCATCTTCCCGACACGTTCAGTGCGCCGAAGATTCTCCTAAATATTTGTTTCTTGCTTCCTTAGCCAGAAGATGGTGGTGCCGCTCGCGTGTCACGTTCAGCGCATGTAGCTTGTGGAAATGGGCGACCCTGGGGAGAGAAGATGGAGGTGAGCTGGACGCGGAGGACAGCGGGCGACTTCCGCGCGACGTGTCTGCGTGACGGTAACGGATCAATCGCAGGTCACGACTGGGGAGAGTGCGCGCGCTCCACGTGGTGTACACCTCCCACCACCAACAGCCATGGATGCACTGCAGGCGAAAGTACAGGCCCTGTTCGAGGGGAAGATAGTGCGTTATAGTATTTGCATTTATGCTCGAATCTAAAGAACCCAGGACTTTGAAGGTCAGAAGAAGGTCGAGCAGATATCTCGAGTGACCTTGGTGGCTGCGACGGTATGTCCCATATTACTTACCCCAGGGATGTGATTCACAAGCATTAGATTGCTTCTTTCATCATCGGGTTTGCACTCCAATCTTTACGAGTGACGTTTGGCGTCTTTGCGGTCGTCAATATCGTTTTGTTCTTGGTGAGTACTATGTGCTGTCTCGCGAACAACTTCTGATGCTGCTTGCAATCTCTAGGTCGTGATCCCGCCTTGGCCAATGTTCAACCAACATCCTGTGAAATGGCTCCCAGCTAAGAGTAGCTCGAAAGACAAGAAGTCTTCGTGATTGTATCGCTTGTAAGATTCGACTTATACCCCCGGAATATACGTATTGCCTTTCAGACACTCTAGGACTCAACGACAAACACCTAGCTCGAGCAAGAGGAGACATGGCACGAGTATCTCTCTACGGGTTCTACAAGTGCATGTCCTTTCTGGCGTGTTTACTTGATATTCAGGGGCCGGTCTCGACATCAACTTACGAATTGCCGCATGGGCTGAAAGGACTGGTTGGTACTTCGGTGATAGCGAGAGCACAGGATTCTGTCATGCTCTGGTCAACTTTGGTCAGCCCCGCGGACTTGCGCCGTATATCAATGAGAACCGACTCCGGGTCTCGTTCGCTGCCCTTTGCAGCAATCACAAACAACGGTCAAGAGAACCCCGGCGACGCGTGCTCACCTGGAGTGGGCACTTCGGGAGAGCCACGTGCTGCACTCCGGCAACCACACCGCACTGGCCTCAACAACAATAGTGTCGAGCTTCCTTTGCTCGTCCTTGCCCAAATTCACACGGCAAGAACGACTGACCATCGAAGCCGCGCAAACCCTGCTGATCTGACGACGTCCAGAACTCGTCCGTCCGAGGTGCGGGAGCGAGGTCGACCTGTCTCCATACGCAATGGGTGTCCGGATCGAAGTAGTGCTTCGGACCTAGCAACCCCCGCGGGGTCGAGTAGCATGCACTTGGTTTGATCTCAGTTGAGTGCCTTAGATAATTAATTCGTGCATTCTCGATCTCGATTCTGGCCAGCCGCTCTCGACGCTGCTCTCAAGCCTCGTATCTCGGACGCTCACGAGCACGCGGATAATATATGGTGTTTGAACACCGCCACCACCGGCGTTCCCCTGGAGATCCTGACACAGCTCGCGCAGTCATGAGTCTGACGATGATTGCTACTGGTACTACAATATTCGTCACAATAGGAGTTACAGCTGTTCGTCCGATGTGTAAAGTAAAGAGGCCAATAAGAAACCGTCGAAAGCGCGGTCGGATTGTGTGAGCCGTGCGCGGTGACGCCGAGAGGCACGATCACAACTTTTCCCTCTTACCCCCACCACGGCCGTCGCTACGACTCTCTCTGCGCTCCCAGCGGGTGTATGGCCGCTACGTATCCGACTTCCTTAGCAACTAATCCTCTCAAGCCTGTCGCGGAAGTCGGTGCCATTACCCCTACGCACGGGGGAATGGTGAACGGCCACGAGTACGACCTGCCCATCTCCCAGAAGAACGTTGTTGGTGAACAGGCGCAGACAACCCCCACGCCTTCGCCGGCCGACACAACGCCTACGCCGCAGCCTGCCGCGCTGTCGCCTGCACCCCGCCGAACGACGTCAGTGAACCATAAGCCTCGCCCAGTATCCATGCCACCTCAGGCGTACACGCCGTCAGGCAGCGACCGGGAGCGCGATCGCGCCGAGGACGACCGGCGGCATGCGGAGCGAGGAGAGCGGAAAGACAGGGATGGCTCGTCGGCGAACAGGGCACGGACGTCGAACAGGATCTTGGGAGACTACACCCTCAGCAAGACTCTCGGCGCGGGCAGCATGGGCAAGGTCAAGCTCGCTCACCACAACATCACCGGAGAGAAGGTGCGCCCTCAATGACCAGGATGGCCGTGACCGCTTCTGCTCACCCTTTGCTCCGTGCAGCTCGCTGTCAAGATCCTCCCACGCGTTACCCCACAGACTGCCAGCGGCGTCGCAGCCTCCGCGAATCCCGAGGCCGCAGCGAAGCAGGCGTCCAAGGACGCTTCAAAGGAGATACGTACGCTCCGCGAAGCTGCGCTGTCGATGCTCCTCCATCACCCGTACATCTGCGGCATGCGTGAGATGATTGTTCACCAGCACCACTACTACATGGTGTTCGAGTATGTCAACGGCGGTCAGATGCTCGACTACATCATCAGCCACGGTCGGTTGCGAGAACGTGTTGCGCGCAAGTTTGCGAGACAGATTGGAAGCGCATTGGACTATTGCCACAAGAACAATGTCGTTCATCGAGGTCAGCACCCCGCTATTACTCACCTTGCAACGCGCTATAACACCTCGTAGACCTCAAGATCGAGAATATCCTTATCTCGCAGACAGGGAACATCAAGATCATTGACTTCGGTCTCTCCAACCTGTACGATCCTGCGCAGCACCTGTCCACGTTCTGCGGGTCCCTGTACTTCGCCGCACCCGAGCTTTTGAACGCCAAGGTGTACACTGGACCGGAAGTTGACGTGTGGAGCTTCGGTGTCGTCTTGTACGTCCTGGTCTGCGGCAAGGTACCCTTCGACGATCAGAGTATGCCTGCCCTCCATGCAAAGATCAAGCGGGGCCTGGTCGAGTACCCTGTATGGCTTAGTGCTGGTGAGCCCCAGATACTCCTCCTCTAAACCTTACACTTAATTGCGGCGCCAGAGTGCAAGCACTTACTCACACGTATGTTGGTCACCAATCCCGCCCAACGTGCTACCCTTGCCGAGGTGCTGTCTCACCCATGGATGGTTCGTGGGTTCAGGGGCCCGCCGGACTCCCATCTCGTCCATCGGGAACCCCTGCGTGCGGACGAGCTCGACAGGAACGTTATCCGGGGGATGAAGGGCTTCGAGTTCGGCACAGAGGAGGAGATCGAGCGAAAGCTCATCGAGGTCCTGGAGTCGGATGCCTACTATCGGGCGGTGCAATTCTGGGAGCGGAAGCGCATGTCCGGTGCTAACGGCCGTAATGGGCATCCTGGATGGGGCGGTTCTCTGTCGAACTCGTCCATCGCACTGTCCTTCGACGGCTCGAATGGTAATACCAAGAATGATGTCTCTACATCACCATCGAAGAAGTCGAAACGCTTTTCGGGCTTCAACTTCTACACCCGAAAGCTGTTCTCCCCATCATCATCCCCACCAAACTCCCGTTGAACTCACCACCCACCTCTCAGTCCCACCTCTCTCACACTTCTCTCACTGATGCTCATCAACGCGAACCACCAGATCCTACCTATGGTTTCCACCCACTAATTTCTATTTATTTCCTCGCGCGAGAGAAGATGGAGAGAGAACGCGTCTATGGTCCTGGACACTTCGCTAGCTCTCAACTTTCCTTGGAGTCTAGCAGTCGGGCTGAGCCCGCCGCGGATACATCTGCTGCCACTCCGTCGTCGAAGCAGCTTTCGACACCTGTCATCCGCAAGCCAGAAGTTGCCGTGGCTGGAAAGCCTGACTACAGTATGCCCTTGCCGCGTTTGCCTGCCCCTGAGACCTCTCATTACTCTGGGATGTCCTACGACCCCGCTGCTGCTGCACCCTCACCAACAACACCTGGTTTCCCTCAGCCGAGAGCACGAGATCCGGCGCTCACCGTGCCGAAACCCGCTGGATCTGCTGCACCGAGGAGCGTTCCCAGCACGCCCGCCAAGCCCGCTCTACCCCTGCCTCGTGCACCAGAGAATACTGCTCACCGGCGCAGTCACAGTGTCAGCTCACGACCCAGCGTCACACGTGGCTTCACGAACATATTCGGTGGCGGTGCGTCTACGACCGTCGACGAGCAGGGGGTGCAAAGACGGGATATTTCGGAGCCGCCAAGGACAGCAGGACCGGAGCTCACCTCGTTCGCTGAACAGATGGAGCAGCACATGGCACAGCAACAGCAGGAGCAGAACGACGATTTGCGGCCGCCCATGTCTGCAGGCGCAACGCTCGTACGCAAGTTTGGCAGCTTGCTTGGTGGGCGCGGCGACGGTTCCGTGCGGAGCAACACGATCAAGCGCGGGAGCATCCTCAACAACTTCTCGCCTAGGCCGTCGGCTGAAGCGGAGAAGCCTGCCGGCGCTGAGCAGGAGAAAGTGCCGATCGTCAACGAGAAGCAGTCCCTTGACGTGGAGGAGAAGCCGCCGACGCCGCTGTCGCCGAGCCAGAGTCAACCTGTCGGATCCAACCATCGGAGAGCTGCTACGATTCTTGACCCCCAGGGACGGGCGGCTCGTCACGAGCGGCGGAGTAGCACGGGTGCCTCGCTGTTCTCGTCGGGAACTGTCGGCCGCCATCGCAGGCCGTCGACTGGCTTCGGCACAACTGGGCGACCCTTGGGCGACAGGTTGTTTGGCAGGACAGACGAGGAGGATGAGCATGCGGAGCAGGATGAGAACGAGCCGCCGACGCCCACAGCCAACGGGGCGGAGTTAGCGCAGGAGCCTGCGGACCATAGTGCGGACGAGAAGGAGTTCAAGCCGGTGTATTTGAAGGGCCTGTTCAGGTGAGCTTTCCAAGCCCATGCGGCTGCTTATCTATGCTGACAGGGATAAAATTGCCAGCGTGGCCACAACCTCCACGAAGCCTCCGTCAGTCATCAAGCTGGACATCAAGCGAGTGCTTGACCGCATGCAAGTGCAGTATCGTGAGACCAAGTCCGGGTTCGAGTGTATCCACGTGCCGTCGATCGACGTCACTTCTGTCATTGAACCTGTGCCACCACAACAGCGCGGTCACAAGAAGCAGGGGTCGTCGGGGTCGAACGAGACGGACGGAACGCGGAAATCTATCGCGCGGAAGTCGTCGAAGCTGTCGTTTGGCAAGAAGAGTCGGACGGAGAGCATCCGGGAGGTGAAGGAGAAGGAGTTGCCAAGTCGACCGTCTGGAGCGAGCGGTACGGTACTCAGCATGACTCCGAGCTCTGCGTCCTCATCGTTCTTCCACGTGCAAGGACACGCTGGCGGCGAGTCGAGTCGGGTGGATACTGCCTCTGTGGTCGAGGATGGTGCCAGTGTGAACGGCCAACAACGGTCTCATTCGCCTGCGTCATCCAAGATACTTCCCCCGATACCCCGCGACTTTGCTCCTGCGCCACAGCCCACGCCGCTCCCCACAGGCCTGGTTGACCAGGACGTTTTTGACTCGCTTGGAGCGAACTCCCTTGCCGTCCGGTTTGAGATCAACATCGTCAAGGTGAGATAGTTCTCATGACCTTTGCTCGCTACGTGGCGGCTGATGCAACTCGACCAGGTGCCCTGGCTGCCGCTGCATGGGATTCAGTTCCGGCGGCTCAGCGGCGATGGCTGGCAGTACCACATGCTCGCGCGGAGAGTGCTAACGGAATTGAAGCTATAACGAAGGCCTGAAACGCAACGTTCCTTTCCATAGTCCAACGGTAACTTAAGATCAGTTTTGTTGTTGCGCTGGTGTCAGCACTTATTCTTTCCACTTCCTTCGTCGCTTACATGTTACCCTGGGTACCTCCACATGCTTTGCATTATGTCACTTGGCTTTACGGAGCTCAGCACTGCTGACGTTTGTCTGAATGAGTAGAATCGGGAGCTCGGCGAATGCAACAGATGGGCAGGGCACTCACGGGACAGGATGTCCTCTATCTTCCCACCCAACTCTATTGCCGACCAGAACCACAACCCAAAACTGTGCCCTCCATGCTGTGCCGATGGCCGCCGCCGTGTTCTTCGTCGCACGCCACCTGTAGCTGAACTGCTTCCATGTTCGAGAGTAGGCATTAGCACTGCGCCTCGGCAATGATAATGACCATTGGAATCCTCACGCTTATGCAACTATGATACCGTGTGATACAGTAAGGTTTATGATCCTTCTCCAAGACTCTCCGAATCTTGTGATCTGTCGGAGTCGCTGGGAGAGCAAGACGGCCGACGGAATGCACTTAAATGTGCCGAGAGCGCACCAGGTTCTTCATTCCTAAACCACCATCATCCGCTACGACCACAACAATGCTGCTCAAGTACAGTCAAGACAGAAAGCAAGGAAAAGCCACGGATGTCGTCCGCGTCGGCCTATTGGACCTGCCGACAGAGCTGCTCATCGAGGTTCTGAAGTATCTTCGACATCATGACCTTTTGCGGTGCCAAGAGGTACGCAGTGTTCACCCTGGTCTTTGCGTTCGCTGACCGTGCCACGTCGCACTGCTACGCAGGTCTGCCGCACCCTGCATGATCTCGTTCGCGACTGTGTCGAGCTGCAGTACATCATCGAGCTCGCAGCCGACAACCTCGTTGACGGCTCCCGCAAGCCAGGCTCCCCCTCCACCGCGGAACGTCTGCAGCTCCTCCTCGACCGGCGCAGGCGATGGCGGGAGCTGGATTGGACGCAGAAGGTCGTGGTCCCGATTCCTGGACAATGTCAGGCATACGAGCTCGTCGGCGGGACGTTCGCGAAGTCGATGAGCACCACGAATGCAGAGAGCTGGGCCGGCCCGAGACACCTCAACGTCACCTGGCTCCCAACTCGCGACACCCCTGCCCACAGTATCATTCGTAACGACCTCGGAATTCCAACGAGAGACTTTGCTATCGACCCGTCGCAGGATTTGATTGCTCTGGTCGAGATGGATCATGGGTGAGTGCTCCGTGTTCGCCGGCATGGTGCATCCACTGACGAACCGCAGCCCTATGACGCTGTTGAAGATTCACATCCGCACCATCTCCACAAACAAGCAACATCCACAAGCTGCTAAGCCATGCTTGATTGCACCCGTGCCCTTCACAATCGGCACCTGCTTCATCCAGATTGTGCAGGACGTCGTAGGCATGTTCTTTTGGCTGCATGAACCGAGCCTGTTAGTGTGGAACTGGCGGACAGCGGAAGTGCTCGTTGTATGTTACCCTCTCGGCTACTTGAGGGCCCTTCCGCTTGCTCATCTTCTGCCTGACATGCAACAGCTCTGCACGGCCATTGACCTTCCACGGGGTACCTGGGACTTTGCTTTCCTGTCTAACAGGGCCTACTTGGTGACGTCCATCGGCGGCAACGGCTCTCTGGAACTGTACACGTTTGGCCCCGACTGCTTCCCGGTGGCCTCACCGAGGCACGCCGTCACCCTGCGGTTACCTGAAATCAAGCAGGGACGCGCAGTCATCAACATTTCGACTCACTCTGCGCCCTTTCTCGGAGGCGATGCGACAGAGAACGTTCCCTTCACCGCATCGCAGGACGACCGCATCCACGTCATGACGATCACATACGGCGAACGGCACCAACGCTTCCATCTCTTCGTGAAGAACAGTTTCCTGCTCTCGCTCATCACGGACAAGAAGCGCACCCTCGAGTGGGACGAGTGGGGCCCAGAGAATACACGCTTCTTTGAGCATTCAACGCAGTTCCAGTGGCTGCGCTACGTGCACGGCCAGCGCGTTGTTCTCCCGCCTGCGCCGCCGCGCCCGGACACGGAGAGGATGATGTGCGTCCTCGACTTCAACGTGCACCCGAAGCGGGTGCGCGACCCGTCCGCCGCGTCTCCGGCCGCACCTCGCGACCACGTCTATGGGTACCAGGTCAGCGCCGACCCGACCAAGGCGGAGGCTGGTACGCTCTTCCGGCGCGACGTCTATACGAAGCTGCCGTACGCTGTGTCGCACCGCAATGGCATCGGGTTCTACACTGGGTTCATGATCGACGACCAGCGCATCATAGGCATGAAGGTGCGTTACTGTAGTCTTCATGCTTGTGTTATCGTCTAATGTGTCATATTTTCAGGAGTCTGCTCTCGCGGAAGGCAATTTCAAGGACATTGATGTCTTTACATTTTGATTGTTCTTTCTCCTTCTTGGCATGCTGCAGATACATTCGGACTCATGGACTCTAACATGTACTATAACTGCACTGGATACCTGACCGTACCCTCCACTCAGAAAGTTTACGTTCAAGGACAGAGACTGTCTACCTCCTGAGCCTCTCCACAGATCACAGGTGAGTTCAATGATAAGGGCGGGTTCCCTTCATGTAGTCTGTCATGACGCGGTAGCTTGTACGCGGGTCCGGCTACAAGCAGCGCAGGAACATTGAACTCACAGCCACAGAGATGAGTCGCCTTTCGTCTGTGCGCTCAGATACCGTCATCATAGCTGTGACCCTGAAGGAGATCGCTGTGCAGATCACTGGCTTCTGGTTCACGGTAGTTCTGCGATTGCTTAGCCTGCGCGGAGAGCACCAGGCTCGCCAGTAGCGTCGCGCAATTTCGAGCCGATACATCACTATTTCAAGCAAATGTAGGAATCAGTGTCAAGGCTGCGCACAGCTAGGCTAGCAGGCTGCCATTGACAACACGAAGACGTCAACAACCGTGCGGCATCCGCATGCCTCGTGCGCACCCCCCGTGCTGCCCGCTGGCCCGCGCCTGCTCTACCTCCGAATCTCCCTCGACCAACACGCGCAATGTCGAGCACCGCGAGCTACCAGATCCCCGACCTGCCTGCGCTGTTCAGCGCGGCATTCGAGCTGCGCACGAGCCGGCACTGCCGCGCCGCGGGCGACGCCGCGCACGCGTGGGCGCACGACGCGGGCTTCCTCGACACGCGCGCGCGCGACGCGCTGCCTGGCGTGCACGTCGGCCTCCTCGCGGCGCTGTGCGTGCCCACGGCGGACCGCCCGCAGGTCGTGCGCGTCGCGCAGTTCCTCGTGCTCCTCGTGCACTGGTGGGACGCCAGCTTCGACGCGCGCAGTCGTGCAGCATGGGAGGGGTGCGTGTCATCCTTGGGGCCGCCCGGGCCGGAGGGGACTGACGGAGGTCGCGCAGGCTCTGGACGCAGTTCTGTCGGACGACGACGAAGAGCTGGCAGACGCGGTTCTTGAAAGACCTCGCCGACTTCGAAGACGCAAGCCTCGACGCCGGCAGCAGCGACGATGCGCTGCGAGACATAGACTCCTACATGGCCTGGGGCAGGCGTGCGTCGGGATTCTCGATGGCACTTTCGCTCGTCGAGTATGCAGAAGAATTACACCTGTCAGACGAGGTTCTCGGAAGATTGACGAAGTTAAGGGAAACAACACTTGACCTGCTCATATGGATGCACGTGCGTATCATCTCCGCGTCGAGGTGGGGCAGACTGACCAACAGATATATTCAGGACATCGCATCGTACAACATCCAACAGGCGCGAGAGCATAACCACAATGCTGTTGCCGTATTGATGGCGTCGCAAGGGATCAGCCTTCAAGCCGCTATGAACCGAGCCGGGCAGCGTCTGAAAACTCTTGTCGCGGACTTCCTCGCTGAAGAAGCCGCACTCGTGCAGTGCTCCTGGGGGCCCTATGTCGACCGCGACGTGCGTGTGTTGATCGTGGGCCTGCGGGACTGCGCCGTTGGGACTGCGCATTGGATATACAAGTGCGACCGGTATTTTCTGGGCAAGGGCGAGGACGTGAGGGCCTTCGGGTGGGTGTTTTTGTTGCCAAAGGTGGTCGTGGAAGAGGAGGAAGAAGGGGATTGAGGGTACGAGTTTAGTAGCGTTGCAGCTGTACATCACGAGCGAGACATGAGAGGGACGACCGATAGCGCAGGAAGAGCCAGAGGGGGCATCGATCGCGCTTCTCTTCGCCTGTTGACCGTTCGCAGGAAGTTTCGAAGCGCGATACGGTCCGCTTGAACGACGCTCAGCGGTAGCTTCACGTCCTTCCCCCTTTCGTACCCATACCCCGTGATGCTGCGCTCGTACGGGCTCTGCAGCTCGAGCCGCGTGTCCTTCTCGTGCAGCCCCCAGCCGGTGCGGCGGAGCGTACTGAACTCCACGAGCGCAGTGAGCCTCTCCGCGAACCGCTGGTAGACGACGGCCCACGGGCGTGGCGGCTCCTTGCAATCGACATGCATGGGGCAAGTGTCAAGCGTGAGCGAGCGGAGCGTGGCCCCGTGGGCGACGACGAAGTCTTCGGCAAGCGTATGCTCGTTGAACGTGAAGCCGGCGAGGCGCAGCGATGCGAGTTGCGGGAAGCGCAGCCACGAGAGGTCGACGGTAGGGAACTGCCCAATGGGCTGGTCGCTGAACAGCGTCAGCGACCTCAGCGTGCGCTGCGCGGGCGCGAGGAATCGCTCCGGCACCATCTCGCTCCAGAACCACGACCACATGTCCTCGCCGCGCCGCCCCTTGAAGCGCAGTGCGTGCGCCGTCATCGTAAAGTGCTCGAGCCCGGACATCAGCGTCTGCAGGGCCTCGCCCTCGTACTCCGGGGCGGGGAACGGTATGATGTTGTTCAGGGCGAGGGAGCGAAGGCGGGGAATGCGGCGCGGGGAGGAGCCCAGTAGCGCTTGCATGATGGAAGACTGCAGCATGAAGTACTTGGAGGGGTGGGATAGAGTGATGGTTCCGTCTTCTGCGCTCTGTACCGTCTGCCAGACCATTCCCGAGAAGAAGTTGAGCTCAAGGTCTCTAAGTGAGGGAAAGAGGGATAGTCGGACAAAGTTGTACGCGAACGCTATGCGTATAGCTTTCGACTCCTCATCTTCCTCGACTATGATTGGAACGTCATTTGGACCATAATGCGCGATGACCGTGTGACGCACCTGTGTTCAGCAGCTTGTTCTCCCCTGGGCCTGCCTCGCAGTGGACCACTAACTTCTTTACTAAGGGAGCAAGCGGGGACTTGGCGAGTAGCCTGTGGCCTCGCGCACTCTTCTCGGTGTTCACGACATGGAAGGTGTGAAAGGCTCTAGGGGTAGCGTATGCGGAGAAGGTATGATTCACGGCCCTCAGTCGTAAGAGGTCTCGGATGGGGGCGACTTCGTGGACGATGGCTCCCACGAGCTCAACGGGCAAGTCGTTGAAGGCGACTTTCGCTTTCCTGGAGTGTTCTGGCAAAGCCATGGCTTGAGAGCACTGGAGTCTGCGGTGGTAGCGGAGGCAAGGTCCGAGGTGGGTGTTAGAGGGGAGGCAAGGTGAGAGAGGTCCACCCCGTTTCCCGCAAGAGTACGTTTGAAAACTTCCGCAGATATACTGAAACTGACTCTTGGTTTCGACCCGTCTAGACTGCCCCTTACTTGAGTTCCGAGGCTGGACCCATGAGGACCTACAACGCTTGAACCAATCGCGTGTTCCCGAGGACCTGTGGGCGGTGAACGTCTTCTTGCGGATGTCCTCTTCTTATAGGCAGAGCCTCGCGAAGTTTTGCGGCAATTTGGCAATGGGAAGCGACCGGATAGTCATGTTAGAGGTAAGAGTTCGTCGCAGGGTGCCCAGCCTGCATCGCTGGGTTTGCTGCAGGAAACTGATGACATAGATCCCATCAAAGGTTCAACTCAGGCAGCCTCCCGCACATGCACCTTTGAGCATACGAGACCGGTAGACGACAGAGTAATTACTCTAGTGTGCTACATATTTACTCTCAACACAGGAAAATTATTGACAGCGTTGCAGACTTTGCGGGCAGCCAGACTTTGATGATACTATCATTTTGTTGACGCCCAAGACTTTGCTGGCAACGCTCGTGCGCTCTAAACCCGCTCTTTCCTCGAGCTCCGCATCCCGCCTGCGGGAATTCCAGCCTCCGAGATCGACCAGGATGAACGAGGGAACTGCGGGGCCGCACGCTGTTCAGCTTAGCTTTGCAGGGCCGGACGAGGGCCTCCGAGACTTCGAGGGAACATATGACATCCCTGGACTCACCGTCCGAATCGAAACGGCCACGCCCCCACCCTGGTCAGCCCCGCTGTCATCCGCGCAGAGTATGGACCACTCGCTGCTGAGCCCGCCTACCCCGGCACGCAAGCATCGCGCTCCAAGGCCTCCAACCACACAGCCGACAGACATCATAATAACGTTCCCAGAAGACACCTTGCCAGTCCGTCAAAGTGTACAGACCGAGCCGTCGGCGTACGCACGTACCAAGGATACCGTGGAGGTGTCAGTACCTCCTCCGCCTTTATGTGAGTTCTACGGTAACTTATGCCGTGAACGGGTCTGACACTGGGGACCAATTAGTTAGGCCCACTACGTTCTGGCGAAACGCAAAACGCTCCGGCGTGACAGGCTCGTCTTATTCGCCAGGGACCTACGTTGTCCGTCGGTCGACATTTCTGGCCGCAGGACTCACCCTCGACAACCCGGTATCTGATTTGTCCGCTTTCGGTGTCGAATCTCGTGTGGGCTTCGTCGTCCTCCCTGATACAGACATCGAGCTCTACCGGAGGGAGTGATGCTACGTTGCATTTCACTGCTCCTCACTATTGTTCTCGCTGCAAATTTTGTCGCGGCTGAGAATGGTGCGGCGACATCTGTGCTAGCGCCTCGTCAAGACCCTTGGTGGCCATACGGTCCTTACAGTCAGTGGGGAGTCGCAAATGCCCCCGGCCCGTCCATAGATACCCCTCCTACTCTTATACCGACAACTGCTAATGCCGTCCTCACCACTGCAATTAACGCACCGACATCTGCGTTGTCATTAGACGTCGCAGCCACATCTCTACTCACTGCACCAGCCGTATCTACGGCAGCGGCATCTACTGCAACCCCGGCCGCGATGACCACGATCACCGCTCTTCCTCCAGCTACCACTCCCGCTCGCCGCTATCGACGCCCCGGCTCCTCTGACTTTAATGTCGCATTTTTGTCACCTGTTTTTGCGCTCGCAGGTGCAATCCTCGGCGCTCTTCTCGCATGGCTCATCGTCCGGTACCTACGACGGCGAAAGGGATTGTGGGAGCCGCAGCTTAAAGCGGGCCCACCGTACGCACCTGGAACGACGCAGACGGAAGACAGTGCGAGCATGAGCGAGACGGCCTCGCAAGCAACGTCCGAGGCTTTTTTAGGCCGGGGGCGGCCCAGCCGCCGCACTACAACCAACTCGAGGTTCTCGCGTGCAGCCAGCAAGCGGTCTAGCAACTGGCTCGTCCGTGCCCTCTCCGCGCACCAGCGCGAGCCTGCTGCGGACGCAGACGCGGAACTCGGCAACCATTCGCTCAGTGCCGCTCAGGAGGATGACCCTTTCCTCGTTCCTCCAGGTACGGAATCACGCCGCGCGTCCACTCCTGCACATGGTGACCCTACCCGGTTTGAGTTTCTGCGTACGCCCGACGCCCTACTGTCGGATGAGGAGCTCGATGCCGCGCCATGGGACACGCTCCGCCACAAGAGCATTCGCAGAGACATCCTTACACGACTCCGCGGTGCCGAAAGCAACGCTCCGCAACACCGGCGCGGGCACACGCGCAGCGACTCGGACGTCACACTCGAGACAGCGCGCAGCGCCCCCTCCACTCATTCACCCGCCCGCGGGCGCAGCCTTGCGCGCGTGCGCTCCGACGCGACAGGCTCGTCCGCGAATACGAGCAGCCCCGGGTTCCGGATCGTCGACGAAGACCCGGAGCGCACGAGCATCCTCGGGCTCGAGGTGCGCCTGCCGTGGCGCGCGGCGTCAGCACGGCGCACACAGGACCACCTCACCGCGCTCCCGCCGCGCACGCGGAGCCGCAGCCCCGCGGCGGCGTCGCGCATCGTCGAGCTGCTCGGCTCGCCTGCGACGCCGGGCCGCGTGCGCACCCTCGCGGCGCGTCCCCGCCCGCGCTCCCGCGTGTGGACTCGAGCGTGCTCCCTGCGAGCCCGCCACGCATTGCGTCGCCGCCGCTCGAGGCGCAGCTGTTCTTCGCGCCGCTGGGTGCGTTTGGTTCTGCTCCGACGCTCGCGCTCACGGATCCCTCGGCGTCGCGCTCGCCCGAGCCGATGAAGCACCATGTGCAGGAGAAAGCCGAGAAAGCCCTGCCCCAGCACAAGCGGCTGCACACCGCGCGCTCCCCGCCGGAGCTCCCGTTCCCGTCGTCTGCCCAATATGCACGCACCCCGCGTCGGCTGCGCAAAGCGCCGCTCCGCACCGGCGATGACAAGGGCCCGCGGTTGGTCTCGCCGCCCCCGGCGAACACTCAGCCCGGGCGAGCATCAGTGACGAGAAGCATGGGGCGCTCGACAGGGTGGGAGAGATCCTGGCGCAGTCGTACAGCGCGAGGGACCTCCGGGGTGAGCAGCGTGTGCGGAGTCCGACGATGTTTGGCGCAGCGGTGTGATATTACAGGACGTTTCTACGGACCATCGGACTCAGGACATGAAGGCGAACTATGATGTACAGGACATTGCAGAACAATCGCAGGACTCCTTGCTTCAGTTTCATTCCGAGTAGTTGCTACAGCTCTTGCATAGTTCGGGTATTGTATCATTTTCGTATTCTACGTTCGTCATGGCGCATACAGTGGTTGCGATACTGCTGTAAGTGTACGAAACCACAGCTCCGAGATGAATAAGGCGATATGCGTACGAGTCGGTCTGCAATGTTGAACCAACGTTACCCCCCTCTGCCCCCCCCCCCCGGCCCTGCTGAGCCTGCACCATAAAATCATTGGATCACGCCCCACAGGCCTCCTACAGTGTTCTTCTCCTTGTACGTACATGAGTTTAGCGTCATGAAGGGCTTTTTTTCCCTGCTCTGACTGGAGGCCGTGGACGAGGGGTCGAGGTGGTGGTTCGAAACCTCAAGGCGTCTAACTTCCATGTATCCAAATTAGGCAGTTGTTCTGGATTGGGAGTGCTTCGCCACCTCTTCGATCCACACCGGAACTGCGCTCGCCGCTGCGACGGAGACTCCGCGTTTCCTAAAAGTCGTCCAGTGCATTAGGAAGCACATATTTGCTTGAATTACTGCAGAATGCGAATCATGGAGACCTGTGCTAGCCTTGCTCGATTCTGCTCGATGGAGCTATACAGTGAAGGAACAGTGTTGTGGGTGAACTCACTTGCCAGCCTCCTTCCGGCACGCCACGGGTTACTTCCCGATTGTTGCTCGCGCCCGCCGTATGCCGGACGGAATCCTTTCAACAAACGAATAACGTGACCGACATGTCAGCCTCCTCCGGGAAAGGTACAAATACCCCTCCTCCTTCGCCCTTCGAGCCCCAACAACCTCTCGCCTCTCCCCCACCACCGCCCCTCACATACCTTTCCCCACCGTGGGGCACGGCGAGCAACACCTACAACCACTCTCGAACACTAGGGCCGGGCACCGACAGCAGGAGCTGCACGCGGCTGGCAGGTACCGCTAGCCTCGTCGACGACCCGTCTGGGAACCTCGGTATTGCCGAGTCGAGCCCGCACGCAGTAATCGACGGGGTTCCCGTGCAGGCCTGTCGGTGGCACCGGACGAGCAGTAAGGGGTGACGTCCCCGGTAGGTCATCCTCCTTTCCTCTCATCGGATAGCACGCTGACGGACCTGCTTGCAGCACCGAGCCGACGGCTGCCAGTGCGCAACACGCGCGACTTCGCCTGATCAGCAACGCAGCCACAATGGCGCGCAACCCGCGGATATCGGGGATTCAAATCTGGACATGGGCTGGGCGTCGACAGCAGGAGCTGTACGTGGCTGGCAGGAACCGCTAGCTCTGCTGACGGCAGCTTCTGGGATCCTCGGCGCTGCCGAGTTGAGCCTGGTCGCAGTCGTCGGTGGGGTTCCCGTACAGGCCTGTCGACGGCACCGGACCCGCTCTGCAGAGGACTGGCAAAGGTCAGTTTATACTCGCGGCTGGGGCGCACCATGTACTCACAGTTGTGACAGACAGCCTTTAATCCTCAAAGCGGTGGATAATGTCAAGGGGGATGCGAGATCCTAAACAGGGGAGGGCGAGGGAATGAGATCGAAGGGGAAGGCGAAACGTGCAAGGCGAACAGTGCAAGGAGGAGGCTGACACGAAAACCAGACTTGTCCACTCACGATATTGCATCAGCATAGTTGAGATGTGCGCGTAGCTTGCGGACAAGGTGGAAGAGCGCCGTCCGCGTTCGACATCATACCGCAGCAAATCGCTAGATACCGCAAGCTGCACTTCCCTCGCGAGACCCAGATCTTCATGCCCTCTCGCGAACATGCAGATATACGTATTTCTTTGCAGATCGTGTAAGCCGGTACTGTTGGAGTGCGGTTTAATTGACGTCTGCGATCATTGCGATATCGCAAACGTGCGATACGAATAGGTAGACAAATAATTCGCGATATATTTGTGTCCGCAATCCATGCGTTATCTCGCGATCCTGCATGATACGTACATTGAGTACTTTTCTACGACTATTTTGCTGATGTGAGACCTGAACCGCCATACTTGCTGAGTTACGGGTTGTACGGTTCGAAATGGAAGAAGAAAAACTTCGCCCCTACCTTGTTGCTCTCGTTCTTGCCGCGCATAGATAGTGTCTCGATGCGGCAATATATGCGTGCGCGGTGGACGACACATGTGCAAAGCAACGATTCGAGCACTGGAACAAGCCTACGAGCGACATTAAGTCAGCAGTATTATGCACGTCCTTCGTAAGGGCGCTTACAACGTGCTGCATGCGAGCGCGCGAGCTTCACGAACCACGAGGGTCCATCCTTTCGCAATTCTCCTTGTAAAATAGAGCACGAAAGGGAATGTGGTCAAGAACATTTGAACGCAATTTCATGATAGGCTCCACGCGTTGTCCTCGCCGTTCCATGGGACCATGCTATGCTCGCTCGCTTCGAGTTTTCGTGATGGACACACCCCGTTGTGGTATTTCTCGCGACCGCTTGTCGTGCATCTGAACACCGCTCGGTCTATGCGAGGCATCTGTAGCACGTTTGCACGTCGGTGTTGGCAGCCGTTGGCAGCGCTTGCGGTCTCGTAGAATGCAAAGGTTTGACGATTTTTTGATTTTTAACCTGCTCGGTTCTCGTGCGTCTGAATTTGCTTCCGCCATGATCCCCTCTTCCTATCTCTCCCAACTGTGAGTCCTAGCCCTGCCCACAGGCCATCCTTCGCGACATATATACAAGTCTGGTTCGAGAACCGTTGAAAAGTATCATTAATACCCTCGACACGGGCTCGGCTCCTGTAAAGCTGCAGGTAGGTTTAGAGCGGGGACGACGCGAGGCGACAGGGTCCGTTAATGCAGGTAATCATGCCCTTCTTCCACTCCCCAGCAGTCCCCACTCACCTTCAAGAATTCCAAGGCGTATGTGCCAGCGCTAGCTTCCTGTAAAGGAATGAAAGCAGCTACCGTGAAGCAATGAACCATTGTGTGGCCGCATACACCCAGCTTTTCTCCGAATATGAGCATACTAGGAGGCCGCTACAGTGCGTCTGCCGGCCTATGCCGCCTTGTAGCGTGTCCGGAGGATGGCAGAACGCGCCTCGGCGAGTACGGACAACCCATCATGGGAGCAAGGCAGTTGCGGTACCCATGATATTGCCTCAAGCTTCCGCAAAGTCCATATGTGGTACTGTCAATTACGCTGCTTCAATCGATATGAGGAACTGCAGACGGAGACATGAAGTTTGCTTACCGCCGGCACAATCTCGTGGGCATCCTCAGCCGCGTTGGACGTGTGCGTGGAGTTCATCATCTTGATCTTAGCTCTAACCATCTACACTTGTCATGCTAGTGCACCGAGCAGCGGCGCTGCATGTCGCAGGTCCATGAAGCTGAAGTCGTGACCCGGGCAGACGAGGCCTGAACAGGGCGGATCTGCGCGTGTTCCGCGCCTTCAGTGCTTCGCACGCTGCCGGGGCAGAATAAGGTTGGGGATGTTACGCGTCGGGCGTCCGCAGTTGACACGACGGGGCATATAAGCGGGTTCTCTGCAACGTGCAGCGCGCTCTCTCCTTTTGCTCTGCTCCTGCATGGCACCATGTACCCGTCCTGCACCTTTGGAGGCTCCTGCGCCGACCCCGCGAGGTGTGCTCCTGTGTTTCTGGGCCGCCCCGGATGCTGACCACGCGCCTTCCCTAGGCCGACGCTGCCCATTCTCGTCGCAAGCGCGGCACTCGCTCTGAACGTCCTGCTGCTCGCGCTGCGCATCGGGCTCGCCACAGCAGCTGCAGCTGCAGATGCCAAGCACCGCGGACGCCCGCCGGGCGGAGACCGAGGAATCGTGGACAGGGCACGCCGCCATGTCCGGCGTGTTGGAGGTCCTGTGATACTCGCGTTCAAGACTGCGCAGCTCGCGACCCTGGCTGCGCTTCTCGGCTTGGTTCTCCTGACTGCTATCCGCGAAGAGTGGCGAGCGTTCGACATCATCCTCTCAGAGGTCCTGGTGCGTGCAGAACCCTTCGTTATGTCTGCGCAGTGACCGAGGTATTCCCGGTGCAGGCCTCCGCAGTCCTCCTCGCGTCGGCGAGTGTCTTCGTTTCCGCCCGAACAGCGCTGACGCTGTCCCCTCACTTGACCGTCCTGTCTTTCACAGTCTGTGCTGTCTATGCGTACCGAGACATATGGCCGCTCATGACGTACACCCTCCGCCCGGAAGACGAGAGCGAAGGCAATGAACTGTGGATTAAGGTCGTTCTTGCCTTGTGGGCTGGTGTTCTTGGACCCATGCTTGAGCCATATCC
The DNA here is from genome assembly GCA_001910725.1 of Phanerodontia chrysosporium. Lineage (NCBI taxonomy): Eukaryota > Fungi > Basidiomycota > Agaricomycetes > Polyporales > Phanerochaetaceae > Phanerodontia > Phanerodontia chrysosporium. The sequence goes on from MJGA01000022.1 coordinate 60,866, forward strand.
TTACATTCCCTTACATCACGAGGTGCGCAGTATCTTTCTCTCTGTACTTCGTTCCTTCGCTGATAGCGAGCTTAGTTCTCAGAAAGTAGACGTAATGCCGAACAAACAGCCTCGATTTTCTCGCGCATGTTCTTCACCTTTCTTGACCCTGTAATTTGGCGTGCTTCGCGCGCTACCAGCATATCTCATGAGGACCTGCCGCCACTATCCGACTATGATCAAGCAGAATATTTGGCTGAGCAGAGCTTTCCTGTAAACTGCAGAACACTTGTTCAGACACAGGACGTATCACTGAACTTTTGCCCTAGCATTTAGACCCGCTCTGCAACGAAAAGAAGACAAGCCTACTCTGGGCTATGCTTATAGTCATGAGGAGGCCCATCTTTTACCAGATCATTTGCATACTATGCATGGTACGTGCATATATCTGCTACTCACGTTGACCGCGCTCACACGTCCTGCAGGCTATGGTACGCCTAGCGAGCCCAATCGGGGTGAACCACCTCCTGCGGTACGTGCTATCCTTTGCTCTACCGACTTTACTGAACGGGCCCGCAGGTTTCTAGAGAAAGACGGTCAGGATGCCGGCGTGCGCCCCTGGGTATGGATACTCTGGATTGGGCTAGGGCCCGTCGCAGACACGGTGCTCAAGCAGCAGAACACCTTCCTCGCGGTATGCACCACCTGCTGCTCTCTCCTAGGGCCGCGGCCCGCTGACAGGCTCCTCCTGTCAATAGACCCGCGCACTCGCGCGCATGGAGGCGACGCTCACCGCGCTCGTGTTTGAGCATGCGCTGCGCCTGCGTGCGCGAAATGGGGCGGACGGCAGTGGCGAGAGCGAGCACGGCAGTGCCAAGGTCTCGGTGGCCAGCGTAAGCCTAGTCGGGCGGATTATAAACCTTGCTACGAGTGACCTTGACAGCATCACGAGTGCGCGGGATTGGTTGATATTGTGTAGGTATTGTCTTTGTATGCTGGTGAACGCGCGCTGAGGGGTGGATAGGTGTTGGTGTTCCTGCTGAGCTTGGCTTCGCTCTGTGGTTCTTGCATGACATCCTTGGATGGAGGTGCGTACCTGCGCTTCATGTCTGAGATGCGAAGACGCTCACGGGCTCTGTGTATGAAGTGCTTTGGTGGGTTTTGCGGTCATGGCCGTATTATTCACAGCCTTCAAGGACGTCGCGCAGTTGATGACACGCGCACAAAGGGAGAAAATGCGAGCAGTAAGCACCTCACGCTCTCTGCAGGCGGGCAGGTAATTCACTGAGTTACAGACAGACGCACGCGTGCAGCTCGAGACAGAAAGCGAGTACACTGCCTCCTCAGGAAAGGGCGTGACTGACACGTCCTCGGCAGCTCTGGGTGTCGTTCGCACGATAAAACTCCTTGGTTGGTCCGCGCGTGTCCAGGAGCGACTCGAGGCGCGGCGCGAGCAGGAGCTCAAGTGGATCTGGCGGCGCCTTGTGCTCGGCTTCGTGAACTTCAATGCCAAGTAGGTGTCTTTTACTGCAGTCTAGCGTTCCTGATGCTGACGCACGCTGAAGCCAACTTATCCCGGTGCTTTGCATGGTCGCCTCGTACTCGACATATGTGCGTATTCATCATTCTTGACTCTAGACAACAGCTGATGGGGGTGTGTCGCAGACGATGGTCATGCACCGCAATCTGACAGGTATGTCATGTAATCTGCGGGAAGAAAAGTACGGGACTCAACGCGCTATAGCCTCTGTCGTATTCTCCTCGATTACTGGTCAGTAGCCTGAGGATGGCGCCGTAGATGTTAGGTGGTAACAGGGTGCGATAGTGTTCAATAATATTAGGATGCTCATGGACAGGACATCGTCGATCCTGGGCCCAGTCACTTCAGGTATGACAAGCCCCACCTGCTTTGTCACTTCACTAACAAACACTAGCGTACACGTCGATCGGGCGGCTTCAGGACTTCCTATACAATGTGAGCACTGTCTCCTGTACTGGTGCGAGCGTCACTGACCGCAGGTATTGCAGAGCGAGTTACTAAGCACATACACCGACCCTCCGTCTAATCCACCTCTTCCGCTGCATCCGGACGCCGTCGGGTCGCACACTCTGCGTTCACATGGTCTCCTGCGCCAGCGTCGGGTTCCCAGCGCACCTTTGCCTTGCGCATACCTGGGACAGTCATCTTCCAGCGCGGTGCGCTCAGTATCATCACTGGCCCGACAGGGGCGGGCAAGACCTCATTGCTACTCGCGCTGCTCGGTGAGATACGCGGTGTGCCAGCGGGCGCAGACGCCCCTGCCTGGGTTAGTCTCCCTCGTGGAGGCGGCGTTGCGTACGCTGCGCAAGAGGCGTGGGTGCTCAGCGATACTATCAAGGTACGCGATCATATGTATCCTGAAGGAATATTGACGAACAGCATCCGTAGGAAAATATCCTGTTCGGAGCACCATACGACGAAGAGCGGTACGATAGAGGTATGGCGCATTTTCTCGTGTCGCGCAAGATAATCAGATTGTTCCTGCAGTAATTCGACAGTGCGCGCTCCTAAAGGATCTGGAGAGACTTGACGCAGGACACATGACGCAGGTTGGCGAGAAGGGCATCACGCTAAGGTGAATAATCCTGTATCCGATTTAATCTTGCGCTCACTCCATAATCAGTGGAGGTCAGAAGGTGTCCAGTTCTCTTGCAGATTTGAGGAACTCCAACTGAATACCGTCTAGGCTCGCATCACCCTTGCTCGGGCAGTGTATTCCTCCGCTGAAATTCTCCTGCTTGATGATGTACGTTTTCAATAGTCATCTAGACATATCTACTAACTCTTGCCTAGGTGCTGGCTGCGCTTGACGCGCATACATCGCGCTGGATCGTCGACGAATGCTTCAAGGGGGACCTCATGAGAGGCAGAACAGTCATTCTCGTGGTATAGCCCACCCTGGTCACGAGGTCGATAAATGCTGAATTTTATTTATCAGACTCACAATCTTGCACTTGTGGCACCGCTAGCGTCCCTCATCGTCTCCGTTAACTCGACTGGCGAAGTTCGGTGCCAAGACAGCGCAGGCATCCACGAGACGGCAACTCCACAACACGCTGACGACCGATCAAGCCGCCGTTCTAGCACATTGGGATTCAGTGGTGTTGACAATGCGGGCGACAGGTTGTTACCTCCCTCGCGGGAAGATAGTAAGCTTGTCATGCCAGAAGAGAAATCCCTTGATCGTATCAACCGCAAAGCTTGTGAGTTCTACGGCAAATGGTCACACCAATTGTTTCTGATGTACACTAGATAAGATGTATCTGGGTGCGATGGGTGGTGTTCTACACTGGTTTGGTTACCTCACAGCAGAGACCCTTGCGCAAGTGGGTACCGTCTTGCAGGTCTGGTGGCTCGGCTGGTGGGCGAAGCAATATGGAACCCATATGCACGTTGATGCACCCTAGTACGTCAATACCTTTAGCAAACGCTTCGTTGCTGATCAGGCGACAGCTATCTTGCGATGTACGCTGTGATCGTGGCAGCTACAATCACGTTTTTCCTCACGCAGTCCCTCACGGACTCGCTTGGGCGGATCCGAGCGTCTCGGGCTATTCACCGGGAGCTTGTCTCAGCTGTAATAGGCACTACGTTTCGGTAAGCATATAGGATGTTTAGCTCTGACTCGTCAGTCATAAGTCGACATTTAGGTGGCTTGATAAAACACCTACCTCAAGAGTCGTAACGCGATTTACGCAAGATATGCAGGCTGGTATGTAACCCGTATCAATTCGGTGTTCTCTCAATTATTCACCGCACTGTGCAGTGGACGGTGCGGTCCCACAAGCGATCAACATCCTGAGTTCGTCCGCTTCACACATTGTATTTGACCTACTAACCTTCCTGTTTCCCCTGTAGCAAATACGTTCATAGCCATGGCGATTAAATTTATCGCAGTAATCATTTATGCTCCTATCCTACTCGTTCCTAGTCTAGTCGTCGTCGGTCTCGGGCAGGTATCGGGAATGTCTATATCAAGGCGCAGCTTGCCGTCAAGCGAGAGATGTCCACACGCAGAGCTCCGGTTCTGGCAGTGTTGAACAGCGCCGTGCATGGCCTTGGTGAGTACTATCATCTACTACGATACGTTACCTAGGTGCTGACATCCTCCGCAGTTTCTATCAGGGCGTACGCTGCGCAAGGCCAGTTCAGAAACCAGGTGCTGCAGCGTGTCAATGACTACACTCGAGTTTCGAGAACATTTTGGTGCCTCAACCAGTGGGTCATTTCCTTCACTTGGACCGAGCCTAGTCTCATTCGCCGCTTAGATGGATTGCCGTTCGTCTGGACAGTCTCTCTGCTCTGTTCGCGGCCGGTGTGGCATGGTACCTCGTATATGCATCATCCATTAGTGCATCAGGTGTAGGATTCGTTCTTGCTATGGCTGGTAAGCTCGTCAAAGCGAACGTATATTCTCCAGCATGTTGACAAATCTTTCCAGTTTCCTTCACGGACTTGGTCCTTGGTCTAGTGAACTGGTTCAACCAGCTTGAAGGTGAGTAAAAGAGTATATCTTCCTTGATGCTTATTCTTACGCTAGACAACGCTGTAGTAAATGCCAATAGGTAAGTATACTAGTAACTATAGGTGAATACTGTTTGAACAGCCCTGAACAATACAGTTTGGAGCGCTTGGACGAGTACATTCACATCGAACAAGAACCGAAAGGCGGTGAAGTACCTCCAGCGTACTGGCCAACCAGTGGTGACCTGCAGGTCGAACGCCTCTTTGCGTCCTACACGGTCGATGGACCCAATGTTCTGCAAGATATCACTTTTTCGATGAAGAGCGGCGAGCGCATAGGAATTGGTAAGCGGGGTCTCCAATCGGTATGAGCGCTCTAACGAGCCTCCACAGTCGGGAGGACCGGGGCAGGAAAGTCTACATTGACCTTGGCTTTGCTTCGATGCATTCAGACGGACGGCGACATCACCTTCGATGGAATTCCGACGAAGGACCTAGCCTTGGACTTGTTGCGCTCGAACATCACAATTATTCCTCAAGTGGTGAGGCTAGGAATCCGTGTGGGCTTCCCAGTACTCACCATTACCTCTAGCCTGAACTGCTGAGCGGCAGCCTGCGGTACAACTTGGACCCTTTCTACCAACAAGACGACGCAACCCTCTATGCTGCATTGCACTCCGCCGGAATGTTCTCTGTACAGCAGGCCTCCGGTGCGACTCGCATCACCCTGGACACAGAAATTACGGGCAGCGGAGGGAATCTGTCGGTCGGCCAAAGACAGATTATTGCACTCGCAAGAGCAATCGTGCGCCAGAGCAAGTTGCTTATACTCGACGAAGCGACCTCAGCTATAGGTACGCGCCGAGAACTAGGACGTCGGGAGAACTCTCACAGATTTGTATAGATCATCACACGGATGCTGTGATCCAGAGGTCGCTCCGAGAGGAGAATAAACGTGGGACATCTGTTATTACGGTCGCGCACCGGCTGCAGACCGTTATGGACTACGACAAGATTGTGAGTGGGTCGCTGCACGAAAGAATGTACTCTGGCTGACCGCGTTTAGATGGTACTGGACGCTGGTTATCTTGTCGAGTTCGACACTCCGAGAGTGCTGCTCGAGAAAGAAGACGGCCTATTTCACGCCCTCGTCGAGAGCAGCCAGAACAAGGAGGCGCTTTACGCTGCTGCCTACGGCCACTAGAAAGCTGAAGGACTTATTGTACTATGGACTTGATGACCATCTTTCGCAACGTGCATATATGCGTATAGATACATAACCAGCTTCTGTAATTATGAATGTACATCTTCGCAGACTAGTCTACGCCAACATATATATCCCCATCACTATCCGAACTACAGGGACCCCTCTCTGCAGCTTACGCTGGATGCTTGGGTGTCTTGGTGACAGTAGTCACTGTCGTCACCGTACTCGTAGTAGTCGTGCGTGTCGTAATGACATGGTCCTTGTCTTCCGCCACAACGACAGTCTCCAACGGCGAGCTCGACGTCGAGTTCTCGAGGTGTGACCCGCGTTTGCAGGAGACGTCGATCGGAGAGACCTCACGCTCGACGAGATTCCACCGTTGAGAGAGCTCGTCAGTGTTCGTGAGGGTCAGATGCACCTGGCAGCAGAGTCAATTGGGCCGAAATCTCGACATGGCCTGCTGCGTACCTTCGTCCCGGGCGTGATACTTCCGCCGTCAGCCAGGTCGAAGGCGTATTTACCGCTAGGCCATAGGATACTTTTCACACCATGAGCTTATCAGTAGACTTCCTGTTATCGAAGAATACGCACCGAATACTTGTAACATCCTCGTCTGAGACGTCCTCGACCTTCCAGGCGACAGGGTATGAGCTCGCGACCAAGAAGACCCCCTCACCCGGAAGATCGTGAACAGTCAAGTACAGTCCAGAGAAAACGCTTCGGATGGTGTACCCATCTCCGAAAGACTCGAAGTTCCACTGCAAATATTGAGAATAAGGTCACATCGCAGCTGGAGAGAATGTGTGAAGATATGTACCTGCTGATTCTTGCCGTTGTGTAGAGGATACCCGATGATACTTCTACCGTCTCCGCCGGAGAGATCTGCCGCAGTCCCGCTCTTCGCGTTGACAAGCGAGTAGACTCCAGGCCTCCAGGTGCGCTTCTGTTTCATGACCAACTTCACGGTGTCCTTCGACTCCTCGGTCACTGGTTCCAGGCTGTCGGGTTTTGGCTCGGCTTGTGATGCAGCCCGCGAGATTTGACCGGAGACCATCGAAAGAGGCCGCAATGGAGTGTTCGAACCTGTAGACGTTATAGGACTCTCCGGAAGCGGTGAAGATGTCGACATCCGCGGTGTGTCGAACGAGCCGGGAGGTGTTTGGTAGAATGAGACTGCGCGCGAGGCACGATTTGGGGGTTCCTCAATGCTGATCCGTGTCCTCCTCGAGCTCTTAGACCGGATGCTCGTCGCATTGTCTGTTGAGGTGCTCTGCTGGTTGCCCATGGTTGTGGTAGTGGTTGATGTTCTGCGGGCCACTAGAGCCAAGAACCCAGTATTTTATGCCCGTGCATGCACTGGCCCATGCTTCAAAAGCGTGGCCTGGAGCTGGAGGAGGCTGCGCACCGTCATCAGGATTAGTGCACGGTCCGAGAGATAGAGGATGCTCACAGCCCTGCGCCATTCGACAAGGACGTGGCGTACACGTGGGATAGTACCTGCCTCTGCCTGGAGACAACGCGTCGCCCGCGGGTCGCGGGGCACGTGTCCAGCATGCTTTATGCTTGCTCGAGCTGCTTCAAACGCGGAACGGCGATGGACAGCTGCACCCCGGCATTTTTGCTGATGCCAGGAGACGAAGAGACGTCTCAGGGGTCTTGCAGTGCCCATCACTTCGATGACATGACCCTGGAAACCTCACGTGCCAATCCCCGCGCGTAAGGACGCGTTTTTGAGACGCGACCGGCCATTACACCTTCACCACCACCATGTCAGCTGAGGAGCAGGACCAGAAGCCAGGAGACGTCAAGCCCAAGCTTACCGTCACTGTCCAGTTCCAAAACCAGAGTACGTGGATCTCTATGTGCCTCTAACGTTGTCTCACCACCTGCCGCAGCCTGTACGGTGAAGGTCAGGTCCACGACACAATTCAAGAAGATTTTCGATGCCGCAGAGGTATTCACCCGCATAGTCGTGCCTATGAAACGAACTCATTAGGTCCTTGCGAGCAGGCAAAGTTCGGGCAACCAGCAGGTACGCATAACACATCCGACCGAACCATTGTCTTCTGAGTACATGCCCCAGGTGCCTTCCGGTATACGTTCGAGGGCCAACGTATACGTCCAGAACAAACACCGTTGGAGGTGCGCACTAGCCCACTGGATCAAACAAAAGGTATCCCTGACGCACTCCTTTGTACCCAGCTCGATATGGAGGACGGCGATACCATTGACGCACACCTGCAACAAGTACGTCTCGTTATGAGCGTATCTCTGCCCTTCTAACTTATAGTGTCTTCGCAGCTCGGAGGTTCTTATGACCACTAACGTCGTATGCATGGGACTGAAATTCCTTTGTCCGACCATGTCTTCTGTCTGCTCTATTGTTATTCGGTTCCTACTCGCTGTACATATACCTCTCGTGCTTATACGGTAACTCTTTCTTGATCACAATTTGTGTGGAAGGAATGTCTGCCGCGCCGGAGACGGAAGTGCTGGCTTCGCCGACAACACCCCGCGCTCACTGCTTTAGCGCATACACCCACATCCAGGATGCTGGCCCCGTCCTAACCTCGACCGTGTAACACGCTGTATTCGCACATCACGCTTCTTTCCTGTCTCAAGGCTTCACCTGTCCCGTCTTTCAACGTTCGCCATACTCTGAGCGTGTCTAAATTCAATACGCTTGCCTCCCCTGTCATCCGCGTGGTCACTGGCCGGCCTAGCTTACTGCATTCCTCAATTAACTTCGCACTCCAGCAATGACAGAGGAACTTGAATACGATGCTAGGAGGTACAAGAAGTGGCTTAGAGGGTGGTTGAGTTACGCATTTGCTAGGTGTGTTCCGCGTGCAAGTCTCGTCCTACCCCGTCATCGCGTGTTCCTTAGCCTTAACCACTGTTCCAAGCCGGCCATTCGAACACAACTGACTGCTTTCGCCATGCAGCGAAGTGTTTGTGGTCGTGTCGTTGACATTGTTCCTGCCAATATGTCTTGAGCAGTTCGCGAGGTGAGTGTCAGTCTGCCACTCCGAAGTCCTGCGCGATATCCCTGACTTCCACATCCACTGATATACCTAGAGACAATGGCTACCTCCTCCCAGATCGCACAATTCCTTGTAATGCGGCGAACTCGACGGTACCTACGCCGGGCGACTCGAACTCGACCAGTAGTTTAGTTGCACCCGTTGAGGAAGTCCGCTGTGTGGTGAAGCTGGGTTGGATGTGGATTGACAGTGCAAGCTTCAGGTGCGTGTCCTGCACACCTTCACTCCGTCGATATAACCCCTGATATCCGCAGTCTATATGTCAACTCGATGTCTGTCGCCCTGCAGGCCCTCACGGTCATCTCAATGGGCAACATTGCTGACCATCGTTCGTCCGCTACACCAAACTACCCCCTTACACGACTTACCTCCCTACAGCCCCGCACCGGAAGCTGCTGCTCTTATTCTTTGCATTCTTCGGCAGCGCAGCTGCGACACTCTTCCTCCTGCTCCCATCCACGTCCCCAATATGGCCCATGTCAGCCTTGCTGGGTATATGCGCCAACGTAGGCTTCGGCGCGTCCGTCGTAGCCATGAACGCATACCTGCCCACTCTAGCGCGGGCATCGGAAGAAGTAGTTAAAGCTCGCGGGGACATGCTCGCCGCTAACGACGAAAGCCATCCAGCGCGGCGTTCCAACGACGACGAGGGTGGAGATGCGTCCGAGCCGCTTCTCAGGTCCCAGGAAGCTGAGGGCGACGCCCATGCATCGGGCGGCTCGAACACTCTGCGAGAAGCGTACAACAACGCGCTCTCGCGGGCGACGTCGCGCATCTCCTCGTTCGGTATTGCACTAGGCTATGCCGCAGGCATAGTCCTACTCATCGTTGCGCTCATACCTGTGACGAAGTTGCATGGCACGACGTTTTCGCTGCGCCTCGCTATCGGCATGAGCGGCATTTGGTGGGCGACGTTCTCATTGCCTGCAGCGATCTGGCTGCCCTCTGGGAAGGCGAAAGAGGCAGTTGTGGAGTTCGGGGATGAAGAGGTGGAAGATGGGCCGTGGAGCACCAAGAGGGAGATTGTCAAGGCATGGAAGCGGCTCGGGAACATGCTGCGGTGGCGAGAGGTCAAACGGCTCCGGAACACCTTCAAGTTCCTCGCAGCCTGGTTCCTTCTTTCGGACGGTGACGAGCATTCGCTTGCTATCTGCGCCGTCTTATCGCTGACGCACTCTGGCAGGCTTCACGACGATCACGTCCACGGCCATGCTCTTCGCCAAGACGTCCCTGCACATGCCTGCGACGTCGCTCGTGCTCATCGGCATCATCAGCCCCGTCGCGGGTATCGCGGGCTCGCTCGCCTGGCCCCGCATCCAGCGCGCGGCGGGCTGGTCGAACCTGCGCGTGCTCGTCACGCTGGTCTGCCTCGCGAGCCTGCTGCCCGCGTACGGCTGCCTCGGGTTCTTGCCCGCGTTCCGCAGCGGGCGCGTGCGCTTCGGCGGGCTCACGACGCCCGCGGAGATGTACGTCCTCTCGGTGTATTTCGTGCGTCACCGTTACGTCGTCGGGGGCAGTGTGCAGTCATGCTGACGTCGGCGCTGCTCGCAGGGCGCGGTGTACGGCGCCTTCCAGGGCTACGCCCGCGCGTTCTACGCCGAGCTCATCCCCCACGGTGAAGAGGCCCGGTGGTACGCGCTGTACTCTATCACGGACAAGGTTCGTTTCCTCTTCGCTTGCATCTCGCTGCCTCTCTCCCCTGCGCTCTGTCGTCATCGCTTCTTCTCGTTGCTTGATGTTCCTGTCCGTTCGTCACCGTCGACTCTCTTTCGCTGACCTGAAACGTGCGCCAGTCGAGCTCGTTCGTTGGGCCCCTGATCGTCGGGCTCATCGCTGACACTACGGGCAACATTCGCTACGCATTCTTCTTCCTGATCTGTATGGTCTGGAGTGCGGTGCCTATCCTCTGCGCCATCAACGTCGAGCGCGGACGCCGCGACGCTGCAAGCTATCGATTCAAGGACTAAGCCTATCCAAGCGGTTCATTAACTTCGCTAGCCAAGTGATCCGCTGCGCCAGTGCGCCTGCCAAAGGTCCTGTTACGCCCCTCCTGCTCGCCTCTTTTCCTGCCTATCTGCGCCATCTGTTACTGTATTCAGGACTTTGTACACCGCTGTTTCTCTGGATCATGCTCGCTTGTTCTGCTTCAAAGTGCCTATTTCGTGTGCTTCGCTCGGATTGCCCCCCAATGACATCGCCTGTGAATCTTGCAGCAGACTCTAATCGCAACAGATCGTCTCTCGATCGTCGGTATCGAAATGGTATTTCATTGCGGAGTGCTCTACAGTACAAGTGGTATGCGATGATGATGAGATGACAAAGTCACGACAGAATACAGTTTGCGCGGACGGTCAACGCCCGCACGGTCCCGCTGGGCGGACACGCCCAGAATAGTTTCCCTTCCCGAATAAGCATAGGTCATTAGCGTTTCGTGAGTTGTAGCAGCTATCTGATGGTGGCGTGTTGCACGATTATACGACTGCAGATCCGCCGTCAGTGAGCAGCACTCGGAAGCGGAGAGAAGGATGGGCTGACCTTCGTCGAGGTGCCAGCACTGGTTGCGGCCTTCCCATGCGCTCCAGATAGCACAGGGCTGGAAAGGAAGCGTCAGCTCAATGCCCACTAGGACTAACAGAAGGCGACTTACAGTTCCCGGTGTCGGGTTGCCGTGGTCACTCAAGTCCATGTTGAAGTCCGTGTTGAGGAGGTACAGTCTGTGCCGCGCCGTCAGCCCGTCACTTCGCGATTAGACTACCGAGGAGTGCGCCGTACCTGTGCAGCGACGGCTCCTTCCAGTCGGGCTTGATCTCCCACTGCGTGGGGACCTGGCTCGCCATGACGCGGATGCCCTCCTGCGCGCCCTCGCAGATAGAGAGGTAGCGTCCGGTGCCGACGTTCTGGATGACCCAGCCTGGGCCCTCGGGGATCTTCGCGACCTTCCACTGCAGCAAGGTCAGCTATGCACGGGCGCGGACGCGTCAGGCAGCGCGTACCTTCTGTGTGTCGCTGCCGGTCCAGTCGAAGCCGACGACAGACTCGCCGTCCTCGCCGTTCTCGCAGACGTTGCCCGCGCCGGCGTTGACGAACTTGTAGATGCCGCCGTCCGTGATCGTGTTCACCATTGTGGAGTCGTGTGTGTGGTGCAGGAGCGCAGGAGAGTTGTGAAGAGCAGAGGCTGGGCTCGGGAGCGGAAGACTTGAGTGCGGATGATGGTAGAGGAGGCACTTGCACAACCACCTTTTATATGTCTGAGGGCACGGAGACGATCAGTTGCAGTGAGGTAATTGGCGAACAGGCTGGAAAGGTGCTGGCGGGCGAAGGGGCTTCGGACGCGGGTCGTCTTCGGCGTTCGCATGCATCAATCCGTTGCCCCTCGCGCCGTCGCCCCTCCCGTGGGTCTCGTCCCCCGCCCTCCGCGATATCTCTGGCGATATCCCCACTGATCCGCTGCAGCTTGCAGCGTCGCCCCCGCCGTCTTCAGCGCACTGCGCGCTGCTGGACCTTGCGCTTCCTGGTGCAGAGCGTCGCACATCCCCCGAACGAGCATGTGCCCATGATTAGCCCCAGGGCTCGATGGCTTCGAGCGATTTCCAGGATGTGCGGCGGCGGATCGATAAGACTGTATTTCCTGCGCCTGGCGTGATATTCCAGGTTTTCCGCGTCCCCGCAGAATCTTCACGAAATCCAAGCGCGGGGCTGCGCCCCGGCGGTTGTTGCGGGGATCGTCGTCGCGGTTCGTCGCCGTTCCGCAATGTTCCACGCGGAGCCCTCCCCTCCTGATTGTGCCCACAGCCGATGCCCAAACAGCGCGTGCGCACATCGCGGACAGCCTCGCGCTGCTTGTGGAGATTTGGGTCGTGGGGGAATGTGACGCTGGATCCGGTGAGCAGGTGCACGATCGCCGTCGCCCGCAGCGAGCTCGCCCAGGGCTCAGCAGGGACTTGTCCCGTGGGTCACCCGTCCCTTCATCCCAGGACAAGTGCAAGACACAATCGTGACACATTCCAAAGCCGTTGGGAAGTCATGCTGAGCTCAAGCGACTTTGAATGACCTTCAAGTCGCCCTTGACACTTCTACTACTGCCGCAATGCGGTGTCTCGGTGAGTCACACACTCGTACACATCCTGAACTCACAAAGAAAGGCACAACGTTTTACGTATTCGCCTCTGAAGCGGCCAGCAGGTGACCGTGCAGAAGAGAGGACGACGGGTGGGAGCAAGACGAGGCGCATGCTTTTCAAGGATTCATTTCGGCTCACGTAAGCGGTATTACCTTCGCACAGATGCCAGTCCTCCCCTGCATTGCACGACAAGAGACATCTGCTTCAGTGTAGAATTCCTACGAACGGCAGAATTTGCCTTGATTGTGCTAGCTCTGCACAAGAGGCGTTGTTTTAGATATTTTTCGTTCAGCTTGAATATCGGGCGCTAAACATGCCAAATATAGAAATACACCCCCCAAATCCGGAACACCTGCAAGGCCTCCGCCTGTTGGAAATCAGACCGTCCCGCCGACAGCGACCGCCATGTCAAAACGCAAAGCTGAATATTCTCGACGTACCACACGACATGCCTCGCCTCAAGCACCCAATCAGGCGCTGTTTATACAGGCGCACGAGGCCGACGTCGTTCGAGGACCTCGCGCGCATGCTGCGGCACTTGCGCTCGAGGTGCGCGTCGTCGACGGACAAGTCGTCGCAGGCGAGGGCCTTATACGTTGGCGTGGCGCTGCAGACGCACCGCGCGGGGAGTTAGGCGAGGAGGATGCGGCAGAGGAGACGGGCGACGAGGGGGGCGCAGTCTGGGTAGACAGGTACGCAACGCTCCGTAGTCGTCTCACCTTGTATCGTACCTGTGTCTGCCAATACGAGAATCCCTTTCATAGAAAAAATTCCAGTCTGCTATAGAACGCAAAGTATGAGGACTCAAGACTTTCCACTTTCTCGTGTCTCCCGCCAGCAAGCTGACGCTCGCTCTCGCAGGTACGACGCCCGCCTCCTGCTCGACACGCTCCCTCCTGTAGCCAATCACGCTCCCGCCCGCCCCACGTCGCCCTCAGGCTGGTCAGACCTCCCATCTGATGCAGAAGACACATTCTTCCTCGCGCCCGGCGAACTCGCAGAGTACACCCGACGCAAGCACCAGCGCGCACTCGAGGCGGGACGCGAAGCCCGGCTCGCAGCGTTGCGCGCGGAATCACCATCCCCACCGCCAGCGCCAGAGGACGCGTGGGGCGGCAGTGACGAGGAGGTGCGCGTCTCCTTCCCACTCATGTCTCGTTGCTGACTGATGAGCCCGTGGTAGCCCGACGACACGCAACGTGAGCTCATGCGGCGCACGGCCGTGCACCTCGGCGCATCCCCGAACGCAGCGCAGCTTTCGATGCGCATCCTCGCGAACCACGGCGCAGACCCGCGATTTGCGTTCCTCCGCGGGCGCTGGGCGCGCGCGTGGCGCCTCGAGCAGGCGCGTGTGCGTGTGCAGCAGACCGAGGAGCGGCGCAGGAGGGAGGGCGCGGGCCCCGCACAGGCCGCTTTGGGCGGGCTGGGAGACTATGGCGACAGTGACGAAGAGGAGGAGCCGTCGCAGCCGGTAGCCGAAAGTGTAGCACAGCCGCCGGACGACGCGGTAAAGGAGGCGAGGCGTGCGAGAGCGAGAGAATGGGCAGCTCAGCGGCGAGCCGCCGCCGCAGGTATGTTTTTACGTACCACGGCTCTGCTTGGAACGCTGACTGCTTAAGTTTAGACTCTGGACAGGACGACGCGAGCTGATAGGAGCACGATCTTCAAGCCGTTTATGCAAATGACACATTGCCCTCTACTCAATCGCTTGGGATGACCCACGAGATTAAGACCGGTTCCGTCGACAGGCCAGTACTACCGAGCGAGCGCCTCTCTTCGCGCATCCGCGGAGCAAGCCAACGCGTGGGGCTATTCAGCTCTCACTGCCCTTTCTCAAGGTCCCTCGCTTTCGTAGTAGGGAGGTACCACTTTCGGTTAGACCGCGTCTCTGTCCGTCCGCAAAGAGGCTAACTTGCGCTCCCGACTGCACAACTTGAATCGCGGCCCCCATTATCCTGGCTTTCTTGACGCTTGTGCAATACTTTCAGTGCCACCTCAGACTCCCGGCCGGTACCGAATTCAGCAGAATATTCCCCTATATTCCCCATATCGAATACAAGAGCAATGCAATCTTGGAAGAGATCTCTCATGCGCCAATACCGATGGCGATTCCGTCGAACGCCGGCTTCTTCACGAAGTTCTGGGCGGGGCACGTCAGCGGTGCGACACTCGTGTTGGCATACGCCCTACCTCATCCCACGGGCAAGCAGCGCCCATGCCAGGGAACGTCGACGGGACGAACGAGAACTTGTCGGTCCAGTCCCAGATGGTGATTCCGATGCAGCGGCTGACGGCCATGCACGCCTGCACGACGAGGGTGTAGTCGGCCTTCTGCGCCTGGAGCAGGGCGGGCGTGCTCGGGAGCGTCATGCGGATGTCGAGCTCCGTGATGGCGACGTCGACGTTGAGGTTCGCGAACGCCTGGATGTTCTGCTGGATGTTCGGCGGGAGCTCGTTCACGATGAGGTGGCTCTGGATGCCGATGCCGTCGATCGGCACGCCCTGCGACTGCAGGCTGCGCACCAGGTTCTGCATCGCCGTCGACTTCGCGCCCGTGCCCTCGATGTTGAAGTCGTTGATGTAGAGCTTCGTCGACGGGTCTGCTGCCCGTGCGGCGCGCAGCGCGATGGGGATGTAGTTCTCCCGAGCGTGTTGAAGAAGACGCTCTGGCGGAAGGTGCCGTCGTCGTTCAGTGGTTCTGGAGAACCGGTGAGGCACGATGCGAGGGTAAAGAAGTGTCCGTGGAGACGTACCGTTGACGACATCCCAGCTGACTGCACACGCGGAGGGTTGTATGGTCAGTTCTTCTCAGTCAAAGTTACAATGTTCACACGTACTCCTGCAGGAAAAGTATTTTTAGTTGGAATATCCTTGAACATATACAAAACGAAGTACGCACGTTTGGCCTTTGAAGTGACTGACGAGGGTACTGCAGTGAGTTTGAATGATGCTTGTCAGGTCCGCAGCGTCGAAATTCCCATTGGTCACCCAGGCAGGGAGCTGCTGGTGCCAGACGCAGTTGTGCCCTACGTCCTCAATGCATGAATACGCCTCACAACTTCAAAGCACAAGCTCAAGCTTAGCCACGCACCGCGGAGAAGCTGGCCATTGTTCCTGGCAAGATTGGCAATGGTGTCCGCGTTCGCGAATGTGAACACGCCACGGGAGGGTTCCGTTGCGTCCTACGTGAAACCTATTTAACCCGCGATAATAATGGCCGAGCCGTCTGCAATCACCCATTTGAAGCTATTGGCAGCAGTAATCTGGCCGAACATGGTGTTGTCGTCAAGGTTGGCGAGATACGCCTGGTTCGTGAGCTCAGGGTTGTCCGTTGCAGTGCCGAAGTACGTCTTCCCCTTGGACTTGATCAGCTGGTGGAGCTTAGCAGTCGAAGTCGACGCCGGAGCAGTGGCAGCCGGGACGGGCTGTGTCGATGATAATGTTCAGCACCAAAAAGAACGTTGAAAAGGACATTCATACGGTAGGACCCGGGGCGGCCATAGCGAGAGGCAGAAAGACGGCAAGCACCACAAACGAGATTGAAAATGCGAACATGGCTGCAGGGATCGAACGACAGCGTAGCAGAGCACGTCCTGGGTTCAAGACCGCCTCCGACACAAGCATCTTATACGGCCTCCCTTGGGAACATAGTCAGCACCTGTTTGGACATTTGAGTACACCGCGACAGTCGTGAGCCAGCTTCATGCATCCTTCCGTTGACGCAGTGCCCACTGCTCATGTGCCCGCCCGACAGCTCCCGAGTGCACAACAACCTCACGGCCCAGTTGAGCGGGGAGCACACGCGCGCATGCTCCGGTGCAGATGCGTGGGCTGTTTGTGAGCCTAAAGGCAAACCGCCCCGCGGTCTTGCGCATCGCGAAGCTGGGGACGTCCCGCACACGGATGAACGTTCGGTCAGTAACACTCGTATTGGACGACAAGGCAATGGTAGAACGTACCTGCAATGCAAGGCACCATGGAGGCGGGACTGCCCGTGGCTTCCGTGACTGGGATGAGGCCAGACAGTCGTGCGTTCCGAGTCAGCTGGATTCATAGTCGTGAGCGTCGGGGGCAGTCGGGTCATCGCAGTGTCAATCAACTGACACTCGTCTAAATCGAACCTGCCGTGCTCACCGTCGGTGTGTGATAGACATGCCCGTGGTGGAAGGCGATGCAGTACGTGGCCGAGAACATCAGGACGTTGTTGGTGAGGCCATACAGAAAGGCTGTTGCATGAGTGAAAGGTCAGCGAGACGCACACGGGCTATGCATTCATTTCGCCACAAAGCGTGTGGACGTTGAGAAATAGGTACCCGCTCGGGGCACATGCACTTGAGGGAAAGACGGGAGTAAGCGGCCCGTACCCGGGCACGCGCTCTGCGCTCTGCAGTGTGTGAAGGATTCAAGGTCAATCAGCTATCGTAACCTTATAGCTTCAACATGGTTAAACGACATACAGAACAAGAGCACGCGAGAGGGTTGGATAGCAGAGCCACACAGGATAGCGATTGCATTGCACCAGAGGGTGTGCGAGATGATATGGAAATGTTAACGTCTGCAACCTCCACCGGATCTTGACTTACTGAGATAGTATGCTCATATGGTGGATATAAGATCATTTAGTCTACAAGAGGTGTCGTAAATCAAAGCAAAATCACGAAAGATCTGAGTTCTACTGAGCGCTGCGGTTCAAACACCCTGTTAACTTGCAACATCCCCAGAATCCGAGTGCGGAGGCCGACCTCTGTTCGCAAGAATCAGTGCTTGACAGCACGATAGAAGCTTGCGTACTGCAAGAGGTCAATCGTCAGCAGAGCCACAGCGTTGCTGAAAGAGTACGTACCATGTT
Organism: Phanerodontia chrysosporium; assembly: GCA_001910725.1. Lineage (NCBI taxonomy): Eukaryota > Fungi > Basidiomycota > Agaricomycetes > Polyporales > Phanerochaetaceae > Phanerodontia > Phanerodontia chrysosporium. Next base: position 78,569 of record MJGA01000022.1, read on the forward strand.
CACGCGGTCGATAGGCCCACCACCGGGCCTGCGGATGCCCAGGGGTTCGACCTGGAAGCCCTTGTCTACAAAGTTCCTGATGTACCACGGCTCGCGGGCGGCAGAGCGCCAGTAAACTGCGCCGCCCTTGCTCAACACGCGGTGCATTTGCGCGATCTCGGCGTCGAGCGGGCAGCCGGGGCCCTGACAAGGTCGGTAAGTTGTCAGCAAACAGAAGTTCAACGGCGGAGTAGCGTGGACGTACGGCGTTCGGGTCGAACCAGTCCATGTGGTCCATGACGACCATCTTCGTAATTGAGCTGTCAGCGAGGCCCTGCAGCGCGCTTGAGGCTAGCGATTAGGTGCCGCTCGACACGCAACGTGAAAAGAATACTGACTTCATGATGGAGTCTGTGTGTAAGCGGAACGCGTCGAGCAGTTCGCAGTTGTTCTCCTGCAACTTTGCGAAGCCCTCGGGCTTTAGGAAAAGCGGGCAGGACTCGTGCGTGTAGTGGCCGAGGAGGCACTGAGCACACGTCAGCTACCGAGTCACTGCAGAGAAATGAAACATACAAGGAGGTAGTGGTATGCCCCCGTGCGCATGTGCGTCTCACTAAAATACTTATCAGCTCACAGCAGAGGATATCTGCCCAGGTGTGCTCACTGTGCGATCGGGTCGAGCGTCTCCGCGGCGTACTGCAGCGCCGAGACGCCCTCATTGAGGAAGCAGTTCATCTGGTTGATGGGCACGCCGAGCGCGTTCCAGAGAAAGACCGGGTTCGCGAGGAAGAGGCGGCCGATCCAGCGCGCGAGGAGGACGGGGCGGAGGTGCTCGTCCCAGATGCGCCCCTGCTCCTGCACGGTGTCCGCGGCGGCCATGCGTGCAGCCCAGCGGCGCACGCCGCCGAGCGCGAACGCCCACTTCGCGATGCGCAGCGCGTGCCCCGAGTACCCGCACGTGTGGAAGCCCACGCGGAACGCGCCCGCGTTCGCGCGCCAGAATTGGTACGCGACGGACGAGAGGAACGGCGAGAGCCGCAGGTCCAGGATGTCCTCGAAGTTCGCGATGCGGCCCTCGCCGAACATTGCCCAGAACTCGTCGTACGTCAGTGCAGAGGCGGCGGCGAGCTTGAGCTCGAGCAGGTGCCCCTGGCAGGGGTTCATGTCGACGCAGTGGATCCGGCGCGGCCGCGCGCTGATAGCGTAGTGCAACGCGTTGTCACCTGCGGAAGTGATGACGAACAGTGAGTCGTCGGGTGTGATATTCAGGTGTTTCATGTCGACTTCAGGGTCCTCCCACTGAGCACAAAGATTTCAGCAACGAGTCTGCGACTGCTTTAAACGTACTTGCCGTAAAGCCATAGATCCAAGACCTGAACTCGCTATGCTCCTTCTTCTCGAGGAACGGCAGACGCCAGAAGCGGCTCTGGTAGTGGAAGGAAGACAGTGGGAACGCCAGCTTATCAGACGGCGAGGCCTTGGCGCCGAGCGCGGCGGGTCCCAACTCGAGTTCAGGCATGTCGAGGACCGTTGCACAGGACGACAGAGACGATGTCGGGCTATTTGGGCCCATCGACGGGGAATGCAGCGGGGTAATGTGTCCCGAGCCCGCGGTGTTGCCCGCCTCGATCTCGAACGCTTTGAACGCACGCGCGGTAGAGCGGGAGCGCGAACAGCCGAGGAAGACATAGTACGGTCTGCAAGAAATGGTGAGAAGTATTCGAACCGTAAGCGAAGGCCCTTACATTTGGACCAGCCATGGAATCATATGGTTGCGGCCATTGTACGACCTGCGAACAAGGTTAGGTTTGTTACAATATACTGAATGCATATGCCATACTTGATGCTGCGGAGGTCATATCTCAGTTTGGTGTATGCTAGCGGGGAGGATGATTGCTTACGTTCCAAATCGGTACTCCAAATATTCACGGCGTGCAGAGGAGAGCGACACATGATCCAGGTCAAACCTATAGTGAGGCACGTTTAGAATCGCTGGCAGATAAGTCGTCGGAGCGGTACAAACCATATCTGCCAGAACCAGCGACTGAAGAACCCAGTGCGACGCTCATTTCCGTTACCGATAGCCCGCTCGAGCGGAGTGCTCGCTCGGGACGACGTGTAGAAGTCAGCAACGCCAAGAAGGCCGGCAGGGTCGAGCCTGGCGGGCCGGGCAACGTCAATAAGGGCGCAACACAGATCGTGACGCAAGTGCAACACTTACAGTTCGTCGATGCGATCCAATAGCGCAAAATACGAGGGGATCATCGAGAGCGAATAGCTGAGCGTGAACAGGCTGCGGCGCGGTGAGCCGCTGGGTAAACAGGGGACGGACCGGACACGCACCTAACGGCCCCGCGAGCGCTGACGAGGTTGCTGTCCCACTCGGGCAGGCTGAAGAACGTGGCGTCCTGGCACAGCACCTGCACGTTCGTCCACCCACGCGCGGCGAATCTCCGGCGGGCGACGTCGAGCAATCTGCTTGCACGTGAGCATTGCTCGCGTGCGCTGAGGCAGGGGGACGGAGGCACGTACGGCTGGCACAGGTCGATGAGGTACACACTGTCGAAGTCCTTGACCGGGAAGTATTTGTCCATTTCTTCGATGTTGAAACCTGCGTGCGGTGCTGTAGCGTCTGACTTGGAAGGCCCGTATGGAGAGCACTCACCCGTGCCGCCGCCGATGTCGACCCAGACGAGGGGTTTGTTCGGGTTCTCCTTCTTCATCTGGCGGAGATGCGCAGCACATAGACGGAGGAGCGTATGTCGTCCGCGCAACAGGCGGTGCCGTGTGGCGTCATAAACTAAGGCAAGCGTGTTGTCAGCTTCCGACACTCCTTTTTGGACTTAGGCTCTCACCGTCTGCCTGTCCTGCGTAGAACTGAAGTCCTGTAGCGTGAGACACCGTCGAGAGCTGGTACCGCCTAATGAAGGCTTACGCTGTCCAGTCTCTGCTGCTGATCACTCTCCTTTTTGCCAATCGGGCGGAAGAAGCACATCCACGCGAAAATCAGGTACGGGCGCAGCTGCTTCCACGAGATGGCGATGATGACGCTCAGAGCTGCAACGAAGGACGCCTTTGCATTCGATTCGGAGCTGTTGAAGGGCAGTCAAGATGGCGCGGCACATTCGAAAGGGGAGACTCACGGGTAAGTCTTGTACACTCCAGCACCGAGGCAGCCCAGAGCGAGAGCCTTGAGGGGATACGCGTTGTCCTTGCCCATCCCTGCAGGCTTGACGCTAGTATGCGGGTGACGAGGGATACGGGTTCACGGAGAGACCAGATTGGTGCTGCGTGGCCCCTTAAGTCAAGGTGCTGCCTTCCATTGTCACTATATTTCCGCTAGCGACGACACGCCGATTATCTCTGTTGTCCCGCACGTCCATCAGTGCGCTGAGTGTAGAAACCGACGAAGGTGCCTCATGTCGGCAACTTTTTTCTGGAGCGATTCGGTGAAGGGGTCCATAATCAGCTGCGTCTGCGAGGGTGCCCTGCTTGGCCTGGAACGTGCTGCCATCTCGGTTGTGCTCCCGCTCGAAACGTTGTTCGAGGCAATATGTGACCGCCGCCACAACCTCGAGCACGTTTATACGGACCATTTCCGACAAACTCCTCATATGACAGACGATGTGAATGGGACTCCTCGTCCCTCCACCGCTTAAACTTGGAGAAGCTGCAACAGCCCTGCAAAATGCTCGCTGTGAGATAATACACACATCGACCCTCTTACGTAGCTGCAAATTTTCGTAACTGCACGTTTGCTTATCCAGTCTTCTGAGGGCGAGTCGAAAAGTACGGAGGCACGTTCTCTCGACGAGATAGGGAGGCGGAGGCTTACTATCAGGCGCCCTTGATAGCCCATCAGCAGGACCCCGAGCTCGTAGAATCCCCCGTGGGGGCAGCGAACGCGGTATCACATACAGAATTTTTTCAAGCGGTGTCTATAGAACACACATGATGCGTACGGTCGTCCATTGAGGCCAGGTCTGTTTTCCGATCAGCCGAAGTGATGGGAGGGGCGGGAAGTGCCGGGGTCCTGGACTGTAATGAAGAGTCACGTTGTGGTCACCGTAGGTCACAGATGTTACAATGCGTCACTGTCATGCTCGGCGTGCAAGGGTCCCGATGTGCAGTATACCTATTAGGTGGTATTACGATCTAGGTTTACTTATATCACAATGGATTCCATTGCGATTTACAGCGATTGAGATGCTCCGCCAGTGGGATTGTGACTGCCATCTGGCATGGCCTAGCAGATAGGTGGATGTGAAGGCCGCAAGGCGTCCCTGAGGCCACCCGCAACAGGCTCACTGATATACATAGCCTTGTCCTGGTATCTGCTTGCAGGCCCGCGCCGAGCACAATGCGTGGGAGTTCACCGAGAGGCACCGCGCAGAGGCGCGCATCGACGTCGTCGCGCTCAACCCGCTGTACACCTACTGGCCGTAGCTGCATCAGATGAAGAGCGCGGACCGCCTCGACACATCCATGCTCGGGTTCTACAATCAACACGGTCATGAAGGGCACAAAGGCGCCGAAGCAGATGGTGACTGCGGGGTACACCCGAGAGTTTATTACACCCTTAAACATGCTAGAGGCTAGATTTATTCAGTTGTCGGGGTCAATGTTGGAGCCCGTGTAACCGCAGGCCGAGTAGATTGGCGAGTAGATACCCAAGCTTGAAGACTCAGAGACGAGGACAGCGCTCGGTGAGAGTCGCGCCCGCATGGGCTGAGTACATCACGCAGTCCCAGGACCCCAGGTACCTCACGCGAGATCTGGCTTCGGGATTTGAAAACAGACCTGGCCTCAATGGACGACCGTAGATGCGACTAGCAGCTACAGACATTCTTATGCTCGCATTCTTCATCTACGAGTGGTTGGTCGGACGTTGATACTGATTGGCTACTCTTTTGAGTTTTCACCGAGACACTTGGCTGCTTTCGACCGTCGCATTTGGTCGCATGTTCGCATTGTTGTACGGTCAAAAGTCAGAGGAAAATGAGCTGCACTTGAACTGTGTTACACCATCAGAGGTGAAATTATACGAATCAGGGCATGCACGGTACAAATATAGCAAAGAGCTAATCTATGGAATCCGCAACACCGACCCTGCCACATTCGACGACCTCAGCCAACGTGAGGCAGCTCTCCTTGTACAGCGTGACTCCCCTGTGCTATTTCTTCCGCTGAAAACCATTATCGGAACCGCCAAAGCTTTGCCTCCGCGGGATTGGCTGTGTACGTCGTGCGCAGTGCAGACGCCCAGCACGCACGTGCATTCCTCGCGCCATCCCCACGGTTGGTTGTTTTTCTCTCTCTACCCGACCCTGGCAGATAGGGTGAGTCTGGGTCGCAAACTCTACCAAAAGCCGGTTAGAATGAGGCTGGCAAGAATCTCTGCAGGCATATTACGACGACTTCCTCAGGTTTTTATCTGCGCGCGAAGGACGAAGCGATGTCCGTTTGGAAGATTGTCTTCCGGACGGGATGTAACTCTGATGCGGGAGAGTTCCCGGTTCCGGGACCCTTTGGTCTGGGAATAGAGAACAAGGCTGGAGGCAACGTGCGTGTCCCGGGACACCTGCTCAGATAGGTCTCGCTGATACGGCAGCGCGAACGCCGCCGACGGTGTGCTTTGCAGCTTCGTGTGCCCGAGTGGCAGCGGTAGATTGCCGTCTGACATCCCTGTGTCGGCTGTGACTAAAGAGGCCACGAACATGGGCTCTTCTCACCATCTTCCATCGGACGATCCCCCACGCCTAGCGCTCTAATACCGGCTGCTGGTCCTGGCAGCTCTTGGCTCTGTCCCCCGCAGACCACCCTCTACTCGAGCCACAATGTCCGCGTTCCTCAGGACAGTAACTGCGGCGGCCCCGGCCCCAAACCCGCGCCTTCTCGCGTGCACGGCAGCGTCGGTCGTGCTCTACGTGGCCTTCTATTACACGGTCCAAAGAATTGTTCGTATGCAAGGCAAGACTCTGACGGAGAAGCAGAAGAGCTGGGTTCTCTCTACGCTCTCAAGGTGCGTGCATGTCACCCACCACTGCGACCTATACTAACAGTCGCGTCCGTAGTGCGACCATGACCCTCATTAGCCTGCCGTACGTGTGGCATTGGATGAAGACCGGGAACACCGATCTCCTTCACGCCTTTGCCGATCACGGCTGCTGCTTCTTCATCGGATACCTGGCTAGGTGAGGCACCCCGTTGGCACGTCTGGCCGCGTCGTGACCTGGGCCACAGTGACCTCTTTGTGGGCTCGATACATTATCGGAGTTCGATATCGCTCCTGACCGGATGGATGTGAGTACTCGGGTTCAGACCTGTTCTGAACGCAATGCTGATTCCGGAAAAGTCACCACCTCGTCTACATCCTCCTCCTGACGCTCGTCGTTATTCCGAACAACTTCTCGTCCCTTTTCGCGCTCCTGTGCATCCTTGAGCTACCGACGTTCCTCCTAGCCGCCGGCAGTCTCAACTCCGCATTCCGTAACGACTATGTACGTCTCATCCCACCAGACACATCCAAAAAGGTGTCCATCTGACGTTCCACACAGGTCTTCGCAGTAGTCTTCTTCCTCACCCGCATATGCTTCCACATCTACATCGCCACTACATACGCCCTCCGCGCGCTCTCTCCGGCTGGTGGCTCCTGGACACCCACGATCGCACTGGCCTGCATCCTCCCGATGCACGTGCTGTGGATGCACGGCTGCGTCACAGGGATCCTGCGGCGGCGGCGCCTTGCCGCGCAGGCGAAGCTCGCTGCGTCGGCGGGCGTCGGCGGGACGGGCCCGCGCATCCGGAACCTGCCCGCGTACCTGCTCTCGCGTCCGCTCGTGTCGTCCGCGCTCGACCACGTCCGTGCGCGCCGCGCCGCGAGCACGACGCTCCTCCGCCGCTCGCGCCAGCAGGTCCTCCGCCTCCTCCACGACGCTCTCCGCGACGCCGAGCTCGTCGGCCAGACCCCGTCTGCCCCGCCGCAGCACGCCCCGCAGCCATCGCAGCCCCCGAAGTGGCGCAGCATCCGCCGTCGCGTCGCCGGCCGTATCCGGCGCAGTCTCCCCGAGTACGATGGTGTCATCGCGCCGCCTGTCGCTGCCGAACTCGACGATTCGGTCATGGCGCTTGCGACTGCTGTGGCTCAGTAATCTCGGTCTCTGCATCTGTCCTCCTGCGACGCGATGATTCACGTACAACCTAACGAAGTAACGATCTGTCACGATATGCACCCCATCCCTCATTATCCGCTTCCCCCCAATTCTTCTTAGTGTTTCTAGATGAATTATTGTACTGTAAACCTATGGGTGTTCGTCGTATTTTTTGCTCAACCCTTCCCCTACCTTCTCTTATATGTTGTCCATGTATTCTAGTTAGCTCGGAACATTGGCGCAGACCAGTGATAGAATAGTACCTACGTATGGCATCTCTGCAACCTCTTTCACAACGATCTACGCGTCGTTGGTTGCGGCGAAGACGACTTCGACTGATCAGATTGTATTTGTACGTATTGATGACGTGTGCAAACAGCGAACACTTGAGTGTGGGCAATCAGACTGTGCCCCTCTGAGAGGTAGCTTGTTTGCGGGTCCGAGTCTGAATCGCCTGCATGTTCAACGTGCTGGGGTGGCTATTCTCTACAGGGAATTTGCGGTAAATACTGGATACAACCAGGGTGTGGCTTGTTGTGATTCGGATACTATTCCGATAACTAGCAAGATATAGGACGTGTGCCAGTGTAAGCATAGCCGGGACTAGAAGAAAATACGGCTCCAGAGTAGTCAGTCAAGTCCTGACATTTCCCCTCTGCCGGGAAGCCTCGTAGGACAATAATTCAGGTTGAAAGCCTTTCCGAATATCTTCATGCGGTGTTCCTTACAAAACCATACCTGTGCCAATTTGCTCATCCTTGCTTGCGTGTAGGGGTATCCGGGGTCCTCTAGACCTTGCCGTACGCTGCGAGCGCACGCCTTTCTCTCCTGCCTCACTCTCGCTGGGCGCAACCAAGTTTCGCTACGAGTGCGCCTACATCGTTAGGCCATCCCCTGTCTGTGCTTTCTATCCCGTCTCTGCTTCGCTTGGATGAGCTGTCTAGCTTTTCGCGAGATTTGCGGTGCTCGCCGTCGGAGACGTTGTGTATGCTTGTTTGTTCCCACGGGATGTGTTTCGCGTGATTGGCTGCGACTTTCTCTCTCTCCTCGTCGTGTGCGACGTCCAGTGGAATCTGCGGGGTGTCGATAGCGTCTGTAAAGCCGTAGACAGATAGAACGTAGACGCGGGAACGATGTCCCAAGTGTCTGAGTTGAAGTCGCTCGTGAAACAACTCCAAAGCAACCCGACGGAGCAGGTACGCAGACAATCCTCCCTACACCCTCCCTGTCAGTCCGATTTCGCTGACGCACGCTCTTTGCTGTGTTTTTCGACGCCTCTAGGATATCCTTGGGATCCTGCAGACCTTGAAAGAGCAGCAGCATGTGACCGAGACCCTCTTGCGAGTGAGTGGCGTCGCTGGCCATGGCTGGTCGAGATAGCGTGCTCACGCCGTTCACAGGAAAGCAAAGCCGGCCTCGCCGTCGGAAAGCTGCGCACACATGCATCGAGGGTGGTTTCGGATCTCGCGAAGGAGATTGTGAAGAAGTGGAAGCAGGCGGTCGAGCAGGAGAAGCAGCAGAGTGGCGGAAAGTCGCCGTCGACGAACGCCGCGACGAAGCTTCCCCGTGCGTGCCCTGTCTCTATCGCTCTGGCCGCGTCTCTGACAGTCTAGTTCTAGTGCGGAAGCAGTCGACGTCAACAGCAGCCCCTCCGACACCCACAACGCCCACCACCGGCACGCCCAGCAGCGCCAAGTCCGACGTACGAACCGCAAAGAGCGATGGCGTCGTCATCGCGAAGATGACAGGCGACGCGACGCGGGACAAGTGCCTCGAGCTTATCTACGACGCCCTGGCCTTTGACTCCGGAGCGCGTGAGTGCCTACAGTACCCGGCTGTGCTCCTCCGTCCTGACCCTCTTTGCGCAGCTTCCGAGCAGATCCTGGGGAAGGCGAAAACCATTGAGGCTACCGTGTTCAGCGACAACGGCGGCGTTACCGCAGCATACAAGGCCAAGATCCGCTCGCTGTTCGTCAACCTGAAGGATAAGAGCAACCCCGGCCTGCGCGAGAGCGTCGTCGCAGGAGACCTGCCGGTCGCACGCTTCTGCAAGATGACCAGCGAGGTGTGTGCGGCCCCTCAGGGCTGTCTTCCCTTGATCCTGACTTTGCGTGATAGGAAATGGCCTCCGAGGAGCGGAAGGCGGCCGACAGTAAAATCAGGGAAGAAAACCTGTTCAAAACTCTGGGCGCTGAGGAGGTGCAGGCAGAGACAGACGCCTTCCAGTGCGGTCGGTGCAAGCAGGTGCGTTGTCGCCGATTCTCTCGGAAACCGGCTCCTCACCTTGCTCACAAGCGCAAATGCCGCTACCGTCAAGCACAAACGCGTAGCGCTGATGAGCCCATGACCGTACGTACTGCACCACCGTGTCCCTAAAGTATATTACTGACTGCGTGCTCTGTGCAGACATTCGTAACGTATGTCACACATAGTCTCATTCAATGGAGCATGACATGACTGCTAACGCTTTCCTGTTACAGTTGTACAGTATGTAACAACAGGTGCGTTCGCAGGCCCATACGCGTGTTCATGCTACTCACGATTTCTGTCATTCCAGATGGAAGTTCTCATAAACCAAAGACCGCTTGCAGTTTCTGCTATGGTACAGTTTTTATAATCCATGTTACTGGCTCCATTTCGTCCTCTGGAGGACTTGCTCCTGTCGTTTGGTTCCTTGTTGCTCTCGCTTTCTCTCTTCGTTGTATGCTACCCTGCGCCTTTCGCTGCTGTCACCGCACAGACAATACGAGCTGTAACATTTGCATGTTCTGGAAACGTAGCGACCTCAAGCCTTGTGTACCAGATGGTACCGCTCCAGGACTTGGCGCCTCTTAGGTGAAGTATGGGTTCGCTGCTCCTGTTCGAAGTTTACTGACGAAGGATCGTTGCCCAGACTGACAATAAGGCTTGCCTAAGACGTCAACGCGCAGCGCGGCGCCCAGCTTACCTTTCGTGCATAGTGAGAGTTCGCCGTTCCGGACGACTTCCTAGTCGTACCGAGGAGCATCAGTCGACGCACATCTGTCGTCCTAACTGCGCGTCCGAGCCCGCTTTGCGCGCCTTTACGGCCATACGCGGCAGCGCTTTCGTGGCGAACGGCGAGCGGAGGTGAGCGTGTATGGTTGCTCCTTCCCTGTGCTGGAATGCATGCTTGGCAGGACATGACATATATGAACAGCGTCCTTGCCGGTGGTGAGGGCCAGCATATACCACTCTCTAGTCATGCATCGTTTCCTGGCTACGGCAGGCTTCCTACTGTCGTTTGTGTGTGCTTCTGGTGCGTGCACCCGTGTATAGAGTCCTGACTATCTAGGTTACTTGCTTGCTCGACAGTGCTGTCATTTACGTATGAACGTCTCGACAAGACCAACAGCATCCTGCTCATCTGCGACATTGAAGAAGGCCTGTACTCGGTCGCTCGCGACCATCATGCTCTGACGTTCCGAATTAACTTCCTCGCACATGCTACCATCGGCAAGATCTTTGGCCTGCCTGCGGTCATCGCTGCCGTGGGCACGCAAGGTTCGCTGCACCCTGTATCCCACCGAATCCTTGCTGATGCTATTCTCAAGGACCCAACGGGCCTCTCATCCCCGAGATCCTCGAGATATTGCCTCACGCCACGGTTGTTGAGCGTCCAGGCGAGATCAGTCCGTGGGACAACCCCGATATCAAGGCTGCCATAGCGGCCACGGGGAAGAAGCAGGCTATCATCGCTGGGATAGTGACAGATGTTCGTGTTCTGTCCTGCCCGAACCCTCCCTTCTCCCTGACGCTGCCAGACAGGTCTGCGTAACATCGCTGGCACTGGGCATGCTCCAAGATAACTACAGCGTGTTCGTGCATAGCGACGCCTCAGGTGCATTCGACGGCGGGTCCGCGGCGGACGCGAAGGACCGGCTACGTGACGCGGGCGTACAGGTGCTGTCGATGTTCGCGGTTTCTCTCGAACTCATGCGCGATTGGAGGAGCACACCTGGCACTCCTGAGATGCTGCCATTCTTCGACCGGTATGTCTTTTGGTTCTGCCGTGCCATGTTGGCTTTGTGACACGTTGAGTACAGATATCTGCCGCAATACGGGTTCCTCGCTAGGAGCCACGACGCGGCTGTCCTCAATGGCACCCTCTCTGGGTTGGGCTCTACACTTGATGCACAGTTCGCCTGTTGATTGACATTCCGAATCGCGCATCAGAATTGCTCTACTTGGCGTAGAGTGACAAGGATATAGAGATCCGTTCCCCTAGAATCGATTGTGAATTTTCTCCATTGATTTTACACTCCAGTTGAACTCCTTGTATCCGACACTACAATTGTACACAGCCCAAACAATGGTTTGGTAGCAGGAGAAATGTGGTGAAGAGGAGAAACTACTCCAGAACGACGAGCACATCGCCGGCCTGCACCAGCTCGCCAGGCCGAGCGCGTTGCCCTAAGCTGCGCACTGTACGCCCTACATTTTCTTCCCCAGCTTCAATGTTCACTTCCGTCTTCATCGCCTCCAAGACCAGGAGTACATCTTCTGCAGACTGAATGATGTATCCAGGCGAGCAGTTTACCTTCCAAACTGATGCAGAAAGGGACGACCTGATGCTCGCACTGCCGGCTGTATCATCTGCGGATGAGGTGAATGCCAGAATCATATGCGAGAGGCAGACATCCTACCATTCGGCTGCGAGGCGTTGCTGGCTCCATTTCTAGCTTGCTCTTCAAGCTTACGCTGCTGCCACTTCTGGAGGAGCAGCGCTTCCCTAGCGCAGAGCATTGCCAATCAGCAGTGGCATGTCGAGTGCAAGAGAACCCACGTACCTGGCTTCCTCTCTGCTAACAGCTTCGGCCTGTCGCCTCTTGAATGTCGCGATTTCGCCTTGAATTGAAGAGACAAATGCGTCGTATTCCGCCATTGAGAACGTCACTGGCTCGATCTGCGGATCATCAGCCGTGACACCCGATGCGGGGGAGCTATTGACTGACCTCGAACTTGTACTGCCCAGAGTCAAATCTGTGCTCCATCTAGCAGGGTTGTCAGGAAACATTCAGGGCATATTGATTGCCTGCGCACCTGGAGATATTCTTCTTCCGAGATTACTTGGAATTTAACCTTGACATGGTTCTGTTAACACAAGGCGTTGCACAGATGAGACCAGACGAAGCGCACTTGATCGAATGGCTGCAGCAACCACGGCTGTTCTGGACTGAATCCTTGTCCACGACCCCATGTATGCCACGGTGACAGTGTCCGGCCATACAATTGGTACCCTCCCGGCGATTCGATCGGGTATATGGCAGCGACCAAACCGGCGATTCCTATGGCGCCCTGTATACTGTCATCATCTCGCTGTGGAAAGCATGGTATGACTCTAAACGTACTCGAGGCGTATATGTCCGCGAGGGGTTCATCTTTTGGCCGACAAGACGGCAACGCGGGTCCACCTGGAAATGAGATTAGGTCCGAACCTCGACGTGCAGTGAGCTGCTGAGTGACGCACTGGTACGAGGAATGGGCAGGCCAAGTAGAACCCTACCCCAAAGACAAGCTATCACCATCGAGGCATCAGTAAGCGTACATTTCCCGTAGAAAATCGGGACACACCCAATCCGTCTCTACCAGTAGCCTCAAGGCCTCCTGCGCCCCGCCTTCGAGCCCATTGTTCCGAGCGAGATACTCAATATTGCTCGGTAGGTAGACCGCTTCATCTCGGATAGACCGCATGTACCTCTCGAGTGCCTCGCGGTTCCAACGGTCGTCGAGCACTATGGGGAAAGTGATTTTTCGCCCGGGGAAGCAGGTATCAGCCATGCTATCGGGCAGCGAAGCCTCCACATCTCTGAGCACAGAAAGCAGGTTGGACTGTGATATCACCGTTGGGTCAAAGTGTATCTGACAAGCGGATGAGCTCAGCTCCATCGGAGGCGGGAGGGGATTTATACCATTGTAGAGCGGATGCATGGCGCCATGGACCACACTCCCGGAACATTGCGCTCAGATAGGGCGCGTTCGAAGGCATGTACTCGGGCGCGCACGTGGAAATCCAGGAGAAGCTCGCCGTACTCGAGTAAAATGGCCGAGTCTCCTGCCTGCAAAAATTTAGCACAAGTGGTGGGATATGTCTTCCTGCAGGCACATACCTGGCGGAATACCGCCCGAGGTCGCTCCCCTCGTGCAGGCATAACATGCAACCTTGGGTCCGCAGGAGTGTCCTCGAAGGCTGGTGAGAACAACGGTGCAGGACCGTCTGCCATCATCGATTTCGGGAGTGATATTTGGTCGAGATACTCTACCGTCATGGCCGACAAAGTCATCGCCTGCTGGAACGATACCCGCACGAACTGCACCGTATCCCCGGGCGCAGCTGTCCCAGCTTCCAACTGCACAGAACGGCGATCAGTACGGGGAACCCATACAAATGAGTGAAATACACATACAAGTCAGCAGTAGCGACTGTGCAGACACATAAATACCCGCCCATGTCCGGACCCTCATTCGTCAAGATGACCGGAGTGTCGCCGTTCACATTCACGGTGCCGAGCGCATAACCGTTGTCATGGATGTTGCTCGGGTGCGACCCGCCCTCGCCACCAGTAGTGCGCGCCCAGGCAATGGGTGGGCCCTCGAGGCGTATGCCCATCCGATTGCTCGACGGGCTCACCTTCCATCGGGTGCTGAAGAAGGCTTCGATGCCGTCGCGCGTTATAAAATCCTCGTCGCAGTGCGGGCCGACGAGAGCGTGGATGGTCCATTGTGATGTGTATCGAGGGCGGAGGGCCAGAGGCAGCGATGACGGCACGTCGCCGACGACGTATGAGCAGTCTCCCAGCGCGAGCTGATCGCCTGCTGTCAATGCTCTGCCCTGCGGAGGCTTGTCAGAACTCGCCACGCAGGACAGTCGGCTGGCGCACCTGATACCCACCGAGCCCATGCTTGTTGCCTTCGAGCCCAGATACACCGGCACCTCTGGAAATCCTCCTTTCACGGCCAGGTATACCCTAAATCCCCGTTCTCCGATAGTCCCAATGCTAAGCTTTGCGCCGCCAGGAACGTGCACCCGCCCCCACATCTGCACCGGCTCACCGTCAACGGTGACCTTGACGTCCGGGCCTGTCACCGCGATGACCGCGGGGACTCGGAATAGGAGTCTGCATCCGACAAGGGTGATCTCGAGGGCCTCCATCCCGGGCGCGTTCCCCACAAGGATGTTGGCTGCGCGGTAGGCGAGTGCATCCATAGGCCCGCTGCGGGGCAATCCACGGCCCAGCAGTCGGCCAGGATAGTCCTGGACCGTTGTTTCGAGACCACCGCTCAGCACGTCGATAACTCTGGGAACAGCTCGTTAGAGCTAGACAGGGCAGATTGGTCTAAAGCCTACCTCGGGGTGAACTCAAATGTGTCCAGGAACTTCGTCGTGGCCTTGCCTTCCCGGAACGTCTCGCAGTCGCAGATTTCGCGCATATATGCAATGTTGTTCGGCGGTCCGTACACCTTGGCCTCAGACAAAACATCGTGCAGCCGTTCTATGGCTTGCCGACGGCTTGCACCCGACACAATGATCTTGGCAACCAAGGGATCGAAGAAGGGAGTGACCGTGGTGCCTGTGCTGACCCAAGTATCGACACGCAGCCAGTCGCGCTCGGGGAAGGCAACATGCTGAAGCAACCCTGGGGACGGCTTGAAGTTGGCAGAGGGGTTCTCGCAGTATACTCGTGCCTCGATTGCGTGTATGTTCGACGTCGTGTATGCGTCCTGATCGAGAACAGGTGTGAGACCCGCCTGATCGCGCTGAGCAGCGCCAAGTCTGATCATAAGCTCGACAATGTCTAGTCCGGGATGGGCTGCTTCAGTGACTGTATGTTCGACCTGGAACCGGATTAGAAGGCGTTGTGACGTGGAGACACATACACCCACTTGTATGCGCGTGTTCATCTCAAGAAAGAAGAATTCGCCAGTCGAATCGTCCACAATGAACTCCACAGTGCCTACGGAAAGATCAGTGAATTGCCCAGTAGACGCACAATCACTACGTACCTGCAGAGCTGTACTTAATTTCCTTGCAAAGTCGCACAGCTGCCGCGCAGATCTCATCGCGTAGGTCTAAAACCTTTTCAGCAAAGCCAGATTCGCATATACTCACATGTAGGGAAAATACCTGGACGGTGTAGGAGGAATGGGCTTGGTGTTTCCTCTATTACTTTCTGATAGCGTCGCTGTATGCTGCATTCGCGTTCGCCCATGTGCACAACATTTCCACGGCCATCACCAAACACCTGAAGTCTTTCATGAGAAGCCGAAAAACGATACCAGGCGACCACATACTTGGACCTCGATGTGGCGACCCTTCGCAATGTATCTCTCCAGAAACAGCCCGCCATCATGGAACAAGGACTAGAGAACGTATGAGAAGATAAGCGGAAGCCGTATCAGAGACCCTGACCTTCGCCCGCTGCTGTGTAGCGATGAACTTCTCGCGCACTTCGTGGTCATCTTGACAGACAACCAAGCCCATGCCTCCTCCGCCAGCGGTGGACTTCATCATCACAGGAAAGCCGATCTGACTCGCTGCGTGGACAGCTGCGTCGGCATCGACCACAAGGCCATCGGTACCAGGGACCACAGGGACGTTCGCGCGCATAGCAGCAGCTCGTGCTTCGTGCTTCAGGCCCATGGCTTGGATGGTCTTCGCGTCCGGTCCCAGCCACGTAATGCCATTCTGCTCCAAAAGCGACGCGAACTGTGTATTCTCTGAGAGGAAGCCGTAGCCGGGGTGCACGAGCGTAACTCTCCGCGCCTTGCATATATCGACGATAGCGTCCGCGTCGAGGTATCCGCGAGAGTTCGAGAGTGGGTCTGTGTCGTCCGCACGCAGAGGAGCCGCTTCGTCTGCGAGAAGGACATGCGGTGACGTAGAGTCTGTCTGAGTGTAGATTGCCACGGTCGGGATGCCAAGTTTCTTCGCGGTCCGCAGAATGCGTACGGCGATTTCACCGCGGTTTGCGACCAAGAGCTTGTGCCCATTGAGCGACATCTTGAGCACACAGACAGCGGGTCAAGCAGACAGACTGAACACATTCTGCTGCGAGGACATTTTGTATATCAGGGAGGGACACATGATAGTCATGGGTGCGCACCTAGCTCCCAGACTCCCAGGCGTCCTCTGTTCACCCAGCGATAAGGCCCTACAGTCCGCGTGACACAAAACGCTGCTGTTTTCCGAACCGTTAGCGGAGTGAAACGCGGGAGATGACTGCGTACTACGGCCTCGTCTACCAAGCTCATGCATCATGAACCGGCCGACAGTCGCATCAGACGAAAGGGAGCAGCTTGAGGACCACCGTTTGCATTTACATTGTTCAGACATCGAACCGAGCTCGAGTGCGGACATAGCTTGAGCAAACTGCAGTGGTCTTAGCAGAGAGGCGAGGAGTCGAGTCTCGACGCGTTCAGAGGATGTGCGCTTGTTTGGCAAGTTCGGTTTCTCGGACCGTACTCCGGGCACGCCGAGCATGTCCCTCTTCCACCATCTCGTTTGCCAGCTGCCGGCACAAGTACTGCCCCAAGTCAGTCCAAGCCCCATTTTGCGTCTTCAGCTCAACTTATGCAGTTGGAAGATTGGTGTCAGAAATTTAACCAGGGTTAGCAGGCGATGGGGAGAGTTGGCGATAAGTAATGCTGGGCAAGTTTATCACAGTGCATCTTCCTAAGTTATCTTCATATACGTACAATGCAGTGATAAAATGGCGAATGTGCCTCAATTCTCACTGCAGATGCTAAGCTGGCTGTCGCATGTGGAATGATTGGTTGGAGATCCAGCGACAAACCGAGATTAGATAAAGCGCTGTATGGCTTCCGTCTTGCTAAGCAAACACTTTCCCATACCATCTCCAGCGGAAGCCATGGCAGTCTTCTCACTCCGGGACCACCATGTCTGCCGCCACTGCAGACGAGAGACAGCCCTTGTTGCAGCCGGCTGCGCTGGCCAGTGACCAGGAGGTTCATGACGAAGAGAACCCAGCCAACCTCGCGCGGGAATCGACTGAGGACATCGTCGAGGTGAAGAAGAAGAGGAGCTGGTGGACCGTCCTTTGGTACACGGTCCTAGGAGGCTTGGGTATCTTCTTTACGGCCCTCTTCATCAAGGGCTTCATCGACGCCGACGATGTGAACGTGAGTTGCATCTACCTCTGCGGGACTTCGGATATTGAACACCCCCAGTTTGATCTGAAGAAGGCATTGTGGTCTGCCTGGGTGGAGGTCTGAGTGGTGCTGCAGGTGTGTGACCTTCCCGTCCTCTTGCGCAAGTGCTCAACCAAGTCGTCAGCAATGATTCTGCAGGTGTTGACCCTCATGCCTCTCCGCACGGTCATGAACTACCAATACCGCTATGGCTCGACGACAACGACAGCAATCAAGACATTGTACGCCGACGGCGGCTGGACGCGGTACTACCAAGGCCTCTCCGCGGCACTCATCCAAGGCCCGGTCGCGCGTTTTGGCGACACCGCCGCGAACGCAGGCATCCTCGCGCTTCTGCACTCCAATGCATACATGAAGAAGCTGCCGCAGCTCATACAGACGGTTTTTGCGAGTCTCGCAGCTGCAGGCTTCCGCATGATCCTGATGCCCATCGACACGGTCAAGACGACGATGCAGACGGACGGCAGGGTGGGACTGAGGATCCTGCGAGACCGGGTACGCTCTCTGTCGCCGCCCTCATCGTATGTTCTCACGTTGCCTGCAGATCAAAAAGTACGGTGTGGGTACGCTGTGGTACGGCGCGTTTGCGACCGCCGCGGCGACGTTCGTCGGGCATTATCCCTGGTTCGGCACGTACAACTTCCTGCAGGCCAACCTCCCGAGGCGCACAGCCTGGGCTGGCAACTCCTGCGCCAAGCATTCATCGGCTTCTGTGCTTCGGTCATCTCCGACACCGTCTCCAACTCGCTGCGTGTCGTGAAGACCTACCGTCAGGTTCACGAGCGCCGTGTGGATATATGGAGGCGGCCGAGGCAGTCATCGCTGCCGATGGTCTTAGGGGACTGTTTGGACGTGGCCTTAAGACGCGAATCCTCGCTAACGGTCTGCAGGGTCTGATGTTCTCGGTTCTTTGGAAGATTTTCCTCAACATGTGCGTTCCCGACTGTCTCTCCTTTCTGTCCCACTTACCCCTTGCCACAGCTGGGACGATAAGACCAAAAGGGTGTAACTACCGTCGACGGCTGTATGATGCAACACTTAGGATGACTGCGGTCTCGGGTTGTGCTGTGATGTTAGATTTCGTGGGTTTCTCTATACATCTGCATTCCTTGAGTCGCTCAAGCGTCATACACCGATCGGGAGTCCACCTGCTTGTGAGTCAGTCGAAGCAGTGTTCGCAACACCCAAGTTGACAGATTGCAGCTCGTGAAAGGGAACGTGTTCCTCAGGTGGCGGCGTAGCAGTATGCATGCGCGCGATACAACATTCAAGGTTTGATGCGTCCCATTGTGAAGACGGGCTTCGGTCGGCGAGTGTGTGCTCCTGTGGTGCACGCTCGCCAGACAACCCCTCGTATTGTGAGCAGAAATCGGGTCAGGCTGTACTCGTAGCATGGGGTGTGTCTCAGAGAGGCGTCAGCCAAGGAGCCTGCACGGTATATAAGCCTTCAGCAACAGGTTGTGCACTCACCATTGTGCTCTGCTCGCTACAAGAAACGGCCACCATGTCTAGTACAGTTTCACCTCATTTTGCTGAGCCATGGCTGACATTATGCGTAGGCTACACTTACGACCGTATCGACAAAGACGATGTGTGTCTCCTTGTCGTCGACCACCAAGAGGGCCTCTTTCAGATGGCGCGCGACCAGGACCCTATCGGGGTGAAGAGCAACATCCTTGCGCACGCTGAGCTCGCCAGGGTGTTCAACCTCCCGACGATCTTGACCACCAGTGCCGAGACCGGTACGTAACCCCCTCGCTCATGTTCATGCATGGCGCTGAGACGATGTACTTCCAGGCCCCAACGGCCCCCTCCCGCAGGAGATCATCAACATGCACCCGGACGCGCCGTTCATCAAGCGCAACGGCGAAGTCAATGCGTGGGACAACGCACAGTTCCGCGCTGCCGTGCAGGCTACGGGCAAGAAGCAGGTCATCCTCGCCGGCATCACGACCGATGTGCGTACTCTCCCGCGTATCGCCTGGCTCCACGGCTTAGCCACGTCCCAAGGTGTGCACTGCGTTCCTCGCGCTGTCGCTGCGCGCGGCGGGCTATGTCGTCTTTGCGAATCGTGACGCGTCGGGCACCTTCGACGCCCAGACAGCCGCGGACGCAAACGACCGCATGCGCGACGCCGGCGTGCAGATCCTGTCCCTCTTCGCGATCTCGTGCGAGCTCATGCGCGACTGGCGCAATGTACCCGGGGCTAAAGAGATGCTGCCGTTCTTCGACAAGTCAGTCTTGACTTCCGTGGTCTGCTGGGCTGCTAATCGATGTGTGTGGCACAGGTATCTCCCCGAGTATGGCATGCTGGCGCGCGCTCATGACGCTGCAGTCAATCCGGCGTCCAGTCTGGCTTGTAGGCACGACCTTAAAAGTCGCAAGCGTGGGGAAGGATAACTAAGGGCGTCAAGACGTACTTGAGCTTTGTCTTGGGTCGATGTACACTACATTGTATCAGTTGTTCAGCACTAGGCGATGCTTCGCACACTCATAACGTTGATACACAGAAGCTTTGGAAATGTTCGAGTCGGCACAGGATCGAGATCGTGGCGTTCGTAAGTACATGCATACGGGCTCTGATGGAAGGGTATACAAGGCGTGGGCTGCGCGACGACGTGTAGTTAGCTACAGCGCGACATTTGGACTAGGTTACTGGAATCGTCATGAAGTGGAAACGAGAATACCCTGTGACATGGAGTAGAGAGAGCGGCATCAAGGATTTTACAGGGGAGTACCAGACTGTGTGCACTTTGAGAACGAAGGGCAGTTGGTCTGGGCGGGCTGCACGATGTTACCATCCTATCAATGACAATCGGTGAGTGCTTATTCAGAGACGCGTATAAATGTAAACTTACGGAGCCCCACGTGCAAGAGCCTTCGGGATATGCGCACTGGAAGCCGGTGAACTGGTTGATGAGGATACCCGCATCGCCGAGGAGGTCTGTCGGGCACACGCAGCCCGAGGCTTTCGTGCATGGCGAGGTGGTAGGGCAGTTGCCCTGACCCGCATTCGTCAGAGCTCCGGTCTGTGAAGGATCGGCCGATGAGTGTCAATGACTTGCAGCATACGACGAAGACACAAACCGAGTCGTCCCACGTGCACGCGCCAGTCGGGTATGCGCACTGGAAGCCCGGGAAGACGTTGATGAGGACACCAGGCGCGTTGGTCAGGTCGGTGGGGCACTCGCAGTCGCCGCCGCCGCCGTAGCAGGCGAACGCGATGGTCTGTCCGGTGAGACGCTTGTGGAGGCTCGGGGCGCGAACGGCGGGGCTGAACGCTTGCGCGACGACCGCGAGCGAGGCAAGAATGGCGACGGTGTAGGTGGCAGTGAACATCTTCAGAGACTTCGATGGGTAAATGCGTGAGAGGCGATGTGCTCGAGGACAGGTGCGTTGCTGCTGCAGACCTAGAATATCGAGAGACCTTTTATACACGCTTAGAGTAGCGGCTTTGTTAAAATCCCGTGTTCGTCTTCAATATGCAAGTGTGGTTTCCGTGTTCCGAGGCAGCATCTGCGATCTGCGCTGGGCCGACGCGCAGCTCAATACGCAGGAACCGGCGGTAGTGAGAAAGCGGCCCGTACCTGTGACTAGTGGATGCCGTACGCAGTGCGGCGGTGTCGGACAAGGTTGGTTGCTCGTCGATGGGACATGACAAGGTCGCGGCGGCCGTACAATAAGCCCGTATTCGGCGACGCCGCATACGGTCCGACTCACATCGGCGTGAACACAACGTGCAGGACAGGGTTCTGGCCTGGGTGCAGTTGAACAACATCTCCGGAGAGAATGTATCGCCTGTTAACTTCGTGATCGAGCCTGCGACCGCTGCGCAGCTACCGCAAAAATCTGCAGAAAATGTCTGGATTCGGCATACGAAATCCGAGAGGGCGGCGGCGTGTCTGACACACGAGTATATACTCATAGTGGCGCTGCAGAGCGACGAGAATAGGTCAAGGAACGTGAATACGCGTCCAGGCACGACGGAAAAGATAAACTGACTCATAGTTGTTGGGGCGCGCTAGCCCTAGCATGGCAATTTTCGCTGCAACGCAGACCATCTTATCGCCGGGAAAAACCCATGGACGAAATGCAAAGGATACTGGACTTCACATAGACTGCGCGAATATGGGTGGCAATTTCTGCTATTGCGAAGGCGGTAACCTTGCAGGAATTCAGTTGTAGTGTCTTCTACGCATTGCTACCAGCGTATCCGCGGCGGAATCGTGAGCATCCGGGGGAGTAACATGTACAAACGAGGGAATACTGCTCTTGAAGGTATCACGGAGTTGTCTTCAGAGCGAGAGCTTCGGATGACCGCGCCCATTCAAATGACAGGATGCAATCTCCTCAGGAACAGAGCATCCTCGCATTTGGAAAGAACGCGTTCTTCGAACATTTCTGACCGGGCGTACGCGTCAGGTGTGCCTAGAAACTTGGTCCTTTGTTGTAATCGAACAGTGGTGCAACGGAATGTGTACACACCTACGATACTGTTGTTTCTTGAAGGGACAATATGTCGCCTCCGCAACGATGAAGGTGTGCTTGACATTCGCGTCAGCCTTCGTGGATCAGTGTACGACTTGAACGAGGTCACCACGCGTGCGCTTGCTCTGGGAACGCCGGAACAAGATTATGTCAACCGAGACGCCTGCGTGAAACAACTACATACGCTGGGCCGCGTAGATATCGCGGTCAGTGCCTGGGCCTTCGAGCGCGTGGCAAAGAAAATGGCGTGGAACAGGGCACGTTTGTCTGCCACGCCTGCGGATATGGAACCGTCGACAGCGGATAGCGCAGCTGCAAGGCGCCGACGGTTACATAAATCGTTGCAGTCTTGCGAATATGACAGTAGAAATAACACGCCCCATCTGTGTGTTCTAAGACGTGTGTTGCTCAACGTAGACGGTGGGCAGACGGCGACGGTGCATCTGGGGAGGGGCGTGTGCGTGAGGATGGAAGGAATCATATCCTCCGGGCCGGGGATGGTGCCTGGCGTTGCAAGAGGGTCATCTCGCGGATTGAAAGCATGCGAGGTCGATGCTTACCTAAATGTCCCGTATTCGCGGGATGAGCGACGACTGAAGAACGGAGAGTTTAACATGCATCGATAAACATTGGCAGCTCGTCGCTCGGCGTCGTCGTTGTACCGATGTCGCGCGAATGCGAGGCGGATATGATGTAGTCATGTCGAGTTACTTCGGATGTATTTCGACGGTATTGGGCGACTGCAGCTCGTAATATCCGACATCTGAGAATGTACGAGAGCATGTTCGCGGAGAGGTTGTGGGCAGATGAGACTAGTCCAGGGCAGCTGACGGTCAGTTTCGCTGGGTATCATAGGTGAGCGAAGGTTGAACTAATGCGGTGCGCACCACGTACCTCGGCCGTGACCGACCGCGTCTCCTCCGGCTGAGCTCTGTCCAGCATATGCGTCCAGCCACGGTCAAATTAATCGTCATCTGGAGCGTTGTCTTAAAGCGCTGAGATAAGGGAGTGGTCATACGCTTTCATAGACGCAAGAGCCTTGTGGCGGTGTTGATGAGGCTTAGTAGTCACGAATCGATGCACTCGTGTTGTACGCAGTGACATAGCGTGTTGGCGAGTGCTCTGTAGGGCGATTAGAGGTGGTGGTAGAGGTTAAGAGCAGAGACTTTACTAAGCAGGAAGATAAGGTCTCGGCATTGAGCGCCTTGCGCTGCCTGCCATCGCCTACGGAGCATTGGCACGCAATCGAAGCCACTAGAAATGGCGAATATGACAAGCCAGCCCTGATATTCAGAAGAGACGGTGAGTCACTGGCACGTTTGGTATACGTGGATGACGGCCATTGCGTACTCACCTCGACAAGCGTGGCGTCACGCCGGAGACACTACCTGCTGGGCGTCCTACATCGAATTACCGAGACAGGACTGTGGACGTAGAGGACACTGAGATACGTACCGGGCTTCCACTCATGTCGAACATATTGAGCTTGCCGAACGGCCACCTGTCGTGGACGTCTTCGATAGGCTTCCCTTGACGGCATACCGTGGCCGGCGCGTGGCATAGACCGAAACCGTGTAGGCAGTAAGGCAGAAAGGGCTCGCATCCTGTCAGATCATTTGGGTGAGATATGCTGAAGTCATCTTCAGGTAGTCTCCACACAGTGCCTCGCCCTGTGCGTTGGACCAATCACGCCGAGCACCGGGAGTATGAAACCGAATACAAATCTCACCCTGCGGCAAGATAAGTTTAGAAATCGAGCTATGAGACCATGCGATCGAAGCTTATATGCTTGCACTGTACCGCATCGGGGATATGCGACGCAGGCCTCCCAACTCGACAGCAATGTCAGCCTACAGATCTCCCAAACATAAACGGAACTCACTACGGGTACTGGCAATGTACGATAACACCATATGTTGTACTATGGTAGCCCAATAGGGCGCTGAAGGTAAGCACTGTTCATACTTACTTAGTCTGTTGACGGCCCGTATCGTAAGGCGACGCAAGTTCCGGTACGATACGCTCGCAAAGAGATGATTATAGCATGGCGTCGCACTCAGAATCTTTCGGCTCGGCCACATCGCAATATAGGACTCAAATCGCACTCCCTGTCCGCGTGATAAGCTGTAGCTACCGTAAGTTGGAGCTTCCAGACGGTCGCCACCGTAGAATCACTTACGTTGTCCAATTTGTATTCGGAAAGCCAGCGACAAGTCCTAGAATGAGGAATAACGTTATTGATCATAAATTATTCAAACCAGACAGAAGAACTCATACGTAGCTCCTGGGCCTCTACAACAAGTCGAGGAGGTGATTATGGTTGTGTTTCACCCCGTAGCGGAGCGGACTCCGTGACGGGTCTTGCCACGTGAATGCCACGTGAATCCTCAGCTTGTCGCTTTGCCCGTTATGAAAGGCTTCTCGTGCTCGTATAACGCCCAGTTACAGGGTCAGGACCACCAGCTGAGGGCATGTGCATGCGATAGTACGTCAGAATCATTGGTATATTTATCCATGTGTCTCACCCATGAGTCTATCAGTCGCTGGCACGAGGTCTGGTTTGCGCACGTCGTCGAACTGCACGCACTCGCAGCTTGTTTTTGCATTGCAAAGTCACAGTGAAACGCTTCGCTGGCGTTCACTCTTGGAATCTATGCTATATGATTCTGGCCAGCTAGATTCCGGGTCATACGAGCCTTGTATGACCTTGGAGACGAGTGCCCAATTCATCATAGTCCCTACGCGGCGGCCTGGCCTTCGAGCACCAGTTTCGCCCGCTCAGCCCACCCACTCTCCCAGTCATCCCAGCAGATTGCAAGGTACAGCACATGCAGGCCCATAGAGTCAGGCCTGGGATCTTCCTTCCTCGGCACGTTCCCGGGGACACCCGGGAGCACGACACGGTCCCACCTGTGCACGCCCTCCTTCTGGAAGCCCATGCGCTCCGCGGCGCGCACCGATGCGACGTTCTCCGCAAGCGCACGCCACTGCACGCGGCGGACACGCAGGCCGTCGAAGGCGAGGCGCAGGAGCAGCGCGACCGCGGTGCGCGTTACGTGCGTGCGTTGGAAGGCGGGCAGCGTGTACAGGAATCCGATCTCTGCGGCAAGGTTCTCAGGCGTGTGTAGCAGCGCGATGATGCCTGCGACGGCCCCGGTGCCGTGCTCGGACGAGACGTCGTCGGAGGGTGCGCGCGTCTTGTCGACCATGGCAAAGAGCATGCGCGTCGGATCCTCGCGAAGCTTCTGGGCCCATTCGTTCAACACCTCAACGCTCTCCCATCGTGGGATAGGGGTGTATCGGAAGAGTTCAGGGTGAGCGGATACGCCATCGAAGAACGCTTTCCCATGAAGAGATGCCTATCGGACAAAGGTGAGACTGTTAGCGGCTAAGTCATTTAGAATCTACCTTGCTCTGCGCACCTCATAAGCAACGAGCTTCAATGTTCTGGTTTCCAATGCATAGCAGCCTATATCTTTGTCGCTCGCGGAGGCCATGGACACTGGATGCTTGCACGCTAGCAGTAGGATCGTTGCACAATGAAGTAGACCCTTGCTGATATACATATACAGGCGCGCCTCCGAGCTTGAGATGCTAATCAGCGTGGGCAGTGTCGCTGTAGGCGGCCCAAGAGCGATAACTTCTGATTTGGAGGCAGTGCAGTCGAAGCGCAGCCTTCGCTGCGAGGATATGTGACACGGTTAAGGCGCGTAGCACTGCTTCGTAGGGCTCAGTCAGCGAACTACCAGTAAAGGGCTGATGTGGCATGAGTCATGCAAAGAATATGGCCATGTATCGATTTGAACGCTACAGAGTAAATGAGACAATAGGTATATACATAGATGGCACACAACAAAGGCTTGAAAGGCAAACATTTTCCTGGACCAAGTGGACAGATCTACAGGAGAACATCTGGCGAGTAGCTGCGGAGCGATGTATTTACAACACTCGTATCAATCATAATGTCACCTCTTCTAGATAGCACCGGCGTGAGCACTTGACTTCACCGGCCCCGGCAGTACCGAGGATAGTAGTATAACGCTAGGGGACAAGCTCCGAAACGGGTCGCTGTTTGACCAAGGTTGAAGGGCGCGCTGGAGGAGTTGGAGGCGTATCGACATCTTGCCTCTTGCCTCTCAGCTTGCGCCTGGACAGCGGGCCCGTCGCCCGTTCCTCTTGCAGCGGCTCTGTCGCGTTCTTAACCTGCCGCTCCGCGCTCTTCTTTGGCAGCGTCATATTCCGCAGCCGCATCGTTTTCTCGGACGCAATTCGCTCTGCCCGCTGCTTGGCGACAGTCTTCTTCAAGTTCCCAATCTGCTCCTCCGCCTTCTCCGCCTTCTCCTCTGCCTCCCACAGGCGCTCGTTCATGCGTCGCTGCAACGCGATTTTCTTCGCGCGTTCCTGTGCTAGAGACGCATTCGCGTCCTTGACCTGCTGCTCTGCACGCTTCTGCTTCGCTTCCGCCTTCGTACCACGATCGCGTGCCTCGGTCAGCGCCAGGTTGAGCCGGTTCATCTCCCGTTGTTTGCTCTCGAGCACCTGCTTTTGCGCCTCGATCTCCTGTCGGTAGCTGAAGGAATGGAGAAGTTGGCGGCTCTCCTTCATCTCGAGTTCGCGAATGCGCTGACGAGCCTGCGCGACTTCCGCGCGAAGTGTGACGTTCTGTCGTGGGCTCGCCAGACTGGCATTGCCGGATATGTCAGAAACTGGGATGTACACACGGCGGATGCTAGGGTATGGATTCCCTTGGGGGTCACGGTGAGAGGCGAAGTCGTGGCATGAGTCTATCAGCATTATATGAGCTGTAGGGACCACCGAGTCAAGTAATTAGGGCGTACCATGAAGTCTGACTACTGCTCTACACATGGGACACTGCGCCTCCCGCAAGGCCGTCCTCAGACTGTCGAGAGCGGGCAACAAACAGTCTTTGTGAAAAAGGTGACCTAGAGACGAGGATCGGCACTGATATGAGGAGGAAATAGTGCGGACGTGGGTACATACCACATGGCGTACTGACAATTACTGAAGTCGGAGAGACTAGCGTCTCTAAGCAGATAGGGCACGACATCTGCAGGTGGTATTCGGCTACCGTATGCGCAAGGGATAGATGATACAAGTTAAGCAAAAATAGTGAGCAGTATAAGACAAGTCTGAGAAGCTTATGCCTGTGTCAAAGTCAACGAGATACATAAATCCTTTCCTGAGGCACACGAGGAGAGCGCGAGAACTGCCTTGCGGCAATTGGCGCGGACGGTGCCATTCCTGAACCTTGCACAGGGTGCCCCCCGTCTCTGACTCAAGAGGAGCTGTGAAAAGAACAAAACTTATGCGTGGTCGCACGTAGACCAGAACAAGGACGGTCGAGTTTGGTATATGAGTCGGATCGTGAAACATGAGGGTTGCCAAAAGAGATTCCGCCATCACGAGTCTCACGTGCAGAAAGAGCGCATCAATCCCAAATCAGGAAAGTGCGCCATAGCGCTGAAAGCAGCACTTGAATCCAGCCTCGTCACCAACGCGTGAGCGCGGACGTCGTCGCACGAGGACGCGAAGCAGGGAAAGAAATGTGCATACAAAGGAAACGCGAGTACAGATGTTTTAGGACGGGTAGGCGGAATAAAACGACTGTAGAGTACAGCAGAGCGCGACTGCGAGAGCAGTCGGCGGCGGGTAGGCGGTGGTGCGAAGCAGAAAACTTCGCTCTGCTTAGGCGCTCGGCTGGACGCTAGGAGCTCGTCTTAGGTGGCTCGACCAGCCCTGCCACTAGGACCAAACCACCTCCGAGTCGGAAGAAGACATACACAAGTCCTATGCACTGATAAAGACGGGCTATCGAAGACTAATAGTGCACTATCAGGGTCAAAGCCTATTGTTACATGGATAAACGTGAGCCAAACACCATTCAACTTGCAGCTACGTATACGTTCAGCTCTGACCCATCGGCTCTTCTGAGCTCGATAAGTCGCGCAGTGACCCGAGGTGAGAATTGTGACGCAGGAAGCTGTCTGTTGTCATCCACAAATAGCCAATCTAGCAATGTCGGTTCCTCCAACTTCTTCTTTCTCTCGACGAGACCCCCCAGGCCTCTGCGCAATGTCTCCCCGAGCGTACCCCGCTTCTGTTGCTGCTTGGCGGCCTCTTCGTCCTTCCTCTTTCGCTTCTCCTCCTCGGCTTCTTGGAGGAACACCTTGAGCGCTGCTTGCGACGCCAGCCTCAACGCCCGCTCCTCTCCAAGGGCGTTTGACGTGGCCAGGAGCTGCTGCAATGAGCGTTCCTGCTTCTTCGCGAGATTCGTGAAGCGCTGCTTGGTCTCCGCCAACTCCGCCTCCAGCCGTCTCGCCTCCAGCAGCTTGCCCTCGAGAATCTTCACCTTCCTCTCTGCTGCCGCGAGCTCCTCCATGAAGTGTCGCCTCTCGTCTACCCATTCCGAGGCGGTTTCGCGTGCGCACAGGAGCTGCGCCCTCAAAGACGCCAGAGACTCTCTGCCGTCGCTTGACTCGTCAGCAGATGGCGAAATGTACACTCGACGGATAGCGGGGTAGGAGTCGGCCTGTGCGCCGTCCGCAGTGTTGCTCTCTTGGTTGGCTTCTATCGGCAGTGGTCAGCGGTAGGTGAAGTCAATCCGGGTTATGATCACACACCGCTCATTCTGACCGGTGATCTACATGTCGGACATGTCCCGTTCAAGTCGCTCCATTGCACTCTGGAGTCCGCGGCACCTCTGAGGCAGCTTTCGTGGAAAAGGTGTCCTGCAAACAAACATCGCCACAACAATTAGCGACCTTAATCAGGGTGATCGCATATATATTGCGCAGAAACCTACCACACGGCGTGCTCACGACAGCCTCTGTGGCAGAAACCAGCCTCTCAAGGCAGATCGGACAAGACATTCGTGGGTGTCCCTCGCTATGCAGTCTAAGGACGAGGACGGTGTGCGTTAGAGCCAAGGTGAGTATCCCTTCAAATAAGCTCGCGTGCATACCAAACTCGAGGGCGGTGCGGGCGGCACCTCGCCTGAAATGTCCAAGAAGATCGTGAGAACATCATGGCAGGTATAGGTTTGGGTGTCGCTGCTTCGAAACCTTGTCCAGATTGTACAATCAGCTGGACCCGAAGTACTGCGGAGCGCAATACAATGGCCTTAGTATTTCCTGAATTTATTCTGTAGGCCTGATGCCCTCCTTTGTAAGGTATATATACGGCACAAAGAGTCTCAAGATCAAGGCATGAATATATAATGAATAGAGAATGGAATGGAAACGCAATGCAGACCTGGGATCCCTCAAAGGAAACGTCGCGTACTTGGCTGAGGAGCTGGTGGACGGACTACCGTGTTCGGTCGTCCCTATGAGGCACCCTGATTCTGTCCACCACAGTCTTCCCGCAAAACCGGGAGAGCACCGTACGCCCCTGCCTTGCGATGAAGCCTTCCAAGTCCATCACTCGAGACTCTGCTTGCTTCCGCCGGCTTTCAGATCTCTCCAGTTGCTCACGGGCCTGCGTGAGCTCGTAATTCAGACGATTGATCTCGAGCTGATGAGTTTCGAGTGTGGTCATGCGTTCCTCGATCCGCATAAGGGTGCCCTGTAAGTGGCGAAGCTGCTGCTCGGTCTTATCGCTTGAGCAGGAGTGCTGACACGCAGGCCTTTGAACGTCTGCTCTGGGTTCGCTGGCTGCCTCGGTCGCTGGCAGATATATGCGACGAATGGCAGAGTACGATGAATTGTGTAGTGTTTCTGTGGAGTCCATGAAGACTCTGTCTACTGCGAGCCACGTGAAAAAACCCCAGGACGGGTAGGTTGAGGGTTACGTACCTCCGAGTCCAACCGCGAGAGGCATTCTGCATACAGGACACTTGTGATCTCCTATATTGAACATAGGGAGGGCGGCTGTGAGGCAATCTCTATGAAATATATGTCCTGATGCGTATAGATATCTCAGTGCAGGTTGTTGCGGCAGTCAGGGGCCCACAGATACCTACCGCAGGGTGTGCAGACGACTTGAGACGATTCTGAGACCAAGGTCTCGAGGCATATGGGGCACCACATCCGCAGTAGCCCGGCAGTAGTAAAGCTAGAAAATATTCTGAGAAGGCGTAGACAGCTCTATAACATTGTTGAACATACATTTGTATATATCCTCGGCTTCGGGATAGCCACGGGGTGAGCACGAGAATCGATCGGCGGCAGGAACCCTGGGATGTAGTGTTCGAGGGGTGTACATGAAAATGACTGTAGCCATTGTCCAGCGCGTTTTGGGGCGTGCCGGAAAAGACGAGACCCTCTCCCAGCATTTGTGGAAGTCGCGCAGGTTCGGCATCCTTTGGCCAGTCATACAGCTCGTGGCGACGGGTTCCGACCCGATGATAACGACAGGCGGTCTCGAGTCAAGGTTGGAACGTGTTCATACGAGCAAGGCAGCACTGGCGTGGTATCCATGGCACGATGTAGCATTGCATCTACACGTCCCGGACCCGTAGGGTCCCCCGCGCTCAGACGCCGCGCCAGTCGAGTCACCTGTGTTCCGGGTTATAAGTATCCGTGACCACCTAGTATCATTAATCTCTAACCCACTGATGGCCTCTCTATCCGCCCAAGAAATCGCGAGTCTGTGCTTGCAACCTGAAAAGAGTTCCTCGCAGATACGCCAGACGGAACACCGCCTTGCCCTGCTGGAGAAGTGGAACATCTCGTGGCAGGGCGCCAAAGTGCTCGAGCTGGGCTGCGGCCAGGGCGATTGCACGGCAGTCCTCGCTGAGGCTGTCGGCCCCGACGGGCATGTCACGGCAGTAGACCCCGCACCGCCCGACTATGGTGAGTTTCATTCCGAGCCATACTTTGTTGTACATGACTGAGGCCACACGACAACAGGCTCGCCATACACGATCGGCGAGGCGCAGGCGCACCTCTCCGCAGGCCGCCTCGGCCCGCGCATCCACTGGGTGCGCGCCGACCCGCTCGACACTGTGCGGTCCAGGACTCGCGAATTTCGCCAAACCGAGACCGACAGTTTTGACCTGGCGAATGCGTGGAAAGCGGCTGTTTGCCGGTGTCTGTTGACCGTTTACCAGGCGAAAGCATGGGGCAGAAATAGCCTCGTAAATGAAAGGTTTCGACCGACGCGTTGACTAACTAAGAAGTTAGCTCGATATCCGCGCAAAACAGCAATCATGAGAAAGAACCCTGTTAAACCGCGGAATCTTGATGGAGCGCACACAGGGTAAGATAGCACGGTACAAATACAGCAACTCAATTTCGGGCACATTTCAGGCTATTTCTACATGCTTTCCGAGACACATTTGGAGCTTTATGTTACGGTTATATGTTACAGTAGCTTAGATAGAATAGAAATAAAACTCAATCGATGTTACACGCCTTCACAAGCTGGCAGGGCACTTCACATGTCTTCGAGACGGCGGCGAGGCCCCCTGGCCTCAGCGCGGCAGGAGAAGTAACCCTTGCGCTTACCGTAGCGCCGGGTGCTGCTCATGTATTGCTTCAGGATCGCCGCCGTCGCCCAATCGTTTTGGAAGCGCAACAAGAAAGGGTGAATCTTCCTCGCCTGTTTGAACACTGCATCAGACTTGAACTCGACAGAGGAGAGATGGTGCAGATGGCGGACATACCATGGAGAAGATCCTGGACAGGTCCTCGGCAGGGACGTCACGGTAGGGGCGCGAGAGGTCAATGCGGGCAGCATGAGCCAGCTCTCGGACAGTAGACTATAACAATGGGTCAGTAAGTGAACAATAATGACAGAGTGCTACTCACCAAGATCATGTTATATATTCTGTTACCATCTTCGTCATCTGTAAGCCCCATCTCCTCCTGGAGATGGAAGCCCTTCTTGCCACCTCCGGCGCACCCCTTGGGCTTCGGGATACTTCCCTCAGGAATGTTCTCGAGAGCTTGCACAGCACGGGTAGAAGATCCCTGCTGGGCCGCCATGGTGGCGGCGTCGGCGGCGGACTCAGGGGATGTATCTGGGATACCTTGCCCACCTTGATAGCGGTCGAGTTGCTCTGTAAGCGAAGGAAGTGAGTATAAGAGGACGGAGTAAACGAGCAGCTACACTCACCTTGCATCTTGCGCATTTGCTCCAAAATGCCAGCGAGGTCAACAGTGGGAGGGGCACAGGGAATGACCGGAGAATCAACACGGCCTGGCGTGAGAAGGGATGGATCAACAGCGGGGGTAGGCGGCGCATGGCAAGTCGCGTTGGCACGCATGGCCGGGGGAGTTGATGTGTTAACTTGTTCAGCTGCGGGGCGGTCAGAGGACGTGGTGGACACCATGGTCTGAGCCTGAGCCGAGATGGTAGTGTCGGTGGCGGCAGTAGAGGGCCTGTTATCGGTATTGACGGCAGCTTGGTCGCGGCGCTTGCCTTGAGCATTCGAGCGGCGGGGAGGCATGGTGTTCGAGGTGCAGATAATGTACTGCAGGAGGAAGTCACAGTGAGGCTGCGATGAGGAAGTGGGGAGGAAACAGACGACGTACTTATAGATTTCCGAGTACTTATAGCATTCTGAAGGTGGTCTGGTGCGCGTGACTTGCTGTTGATTCGTATTCAACAGAATACCGTGTTGTTGTGAGCTGTTGACGCGTCAAGTTCACCCAACGGGCAAAATGGGGACGCGTCAGCAGGGCATCGGTGACGTCGATGTGACAGGAAGTGAAACACTTGGTCGGTTTCGAGACTGCTTGCTGCACCGAGCTAATGTGTATTCCATGATGGTCAAGTTG
This sequence comes from Phanerodontia chrysosporium, assembly GCA_001910725.1. NCBI lineage: Eukaryota > Fungi > Basidiomycota > Agaricomycetes > Polyporales > Phanerochaetaceae > Phanerodontia > Phanerodontia chrysosporium. Next base: position 111,117 of record MJGA01000022.1, read on the forward strand.
TAGACTTCACCACAACGGCGACGCTCACCTGCTATGCATAACATGTCTGCCGACCTCGTACTCTGCCCATGCTGCAACCGCATGGTGAGCACCTCCACACGCTGGCGGCATACCAAGAAGGCATCAGTCCCGACTGCCCCGCTCATTCAGACGACTGCTTTGACGTACCGTGCTCGCATTCATGCTGTTACCGAGCCTTCGAGTGCAAACTCCCTCGGGAAACTGACTTCCATCCCCACGGCTCAAGGCAGCGATGCCAGAGGTGCCTGTACATCACGAGACGTGCTTGTCCATGACATTCATACAGGGTACCGGGACTCTGGAGATTCGGACGGTCTTGCAAGCGGTCAAGGGCCTGCAAATCTCGAAGAAGAAGTACAATCAGACGCAAGGCAGGTGAGCTAGTTGAATATCAACACACCTTTGAGATGATTTCATAAGGCAATTAAGGTTGCAGCCGAAGCCCTTCAAGCAATGTGGTCGCTTCGCGCACACCGTCCAACTGTCGAGGATGTCGATGACTTGGATAGTGAAGATGAGGCGCAGAAGCAGTGGGACGAGGAGGAGGTGGCTGAGGAGATGGATCTGAGAGACGAGGACGGTCTTGCGGCATATGAGAAGCTGGGGGAGACATTCGAGCGTGAGCTTGCCGAGATTGGTGAGCACCAAGTTACATCTTCGCTAATAGATGGAAGTACTCATTGAGCACTCCTAGCACATGAGCTCAGTGCAGGGGACTCACAGATACTGCGCTCATATGCTTTCCGAGTTCGCACTGGCATCTCTGACGACGCGTTCGCCGCCCTGCCCTTGGCGTATGACTCCATTCCTGATGACACTGGCGATTCCATCGACTCACGCGCTGCATTCCTGTCCGCACTTGATCCACGCCTATACGATTGCTGCCCAAAATCTTGCATGTGCTATGTTGGCCCATATGCTGAGTTGCGGGAATGCATTCACTGTGGGACATCGCGTTTTAACAGTGCAGGCCGACCTCGAAAGACCTTCACGTACATACCTCTTGTGCCGAGACTCACGGCAATGTACCGAAACCCAGGCATGGCAAAGACATTGGAGTACCGGCAGCAGTTCAAACAGTCCCCCGTGAAGCATAGCATTCCTGGAGCAGAGTGCGAGAAGTTGAGAAAGCTATCTGGGCAAGGCGAAGCGGGAAAGTGCTACTGTCCAACTCAGGTCAAAGATGTCTTTGATGGCCATCACTACCGCGCACTCTGTGATTCGCACGTAGCCATCACCGACAAACCGCTATCCCACCAGCACTTCTCAGACCGACGCGACCTTGCTCTCGGACTATCAACGGATGGCTTTGCTCCATTCAAACGTCGCTCTCCAACGTGCTGGCCGCTTCTCATCTATAACTACAACCTCCCTCCCGAAGAACGCTTCAAGAAGGATAATATTCTATGCCTTGGCGTCATTCCTGGTCCACGCAAGCCCCATGACCTCGACTCATTTCTCTGGATCCTAGCTGAGGAGATGGTTCAGCTGTCAAGTGGGATCACGACCTATCATGCACTCGACGACGTCCTCTTTGCACTCCATGCTTATCTCATTATCGCAGCTGGCGACATTCCAGCACTCTCAATGGTGCTCCGCATGAAAGGACACAACGGTCGTAGCCCTTGTCGCATGTGCAAGATTCACGGCGTCAAGATTCCCGAGAGCACTAACAAAGTCCACTACGTCCCGCTTGATCGCTCCCGCCACCCCCACATTGTCAATCTAGCACCTGGGTCTCCAGCAACGCCCTGTTACGACCCTCTGAACCTCCCCTTACGCTCACATGACGAGTTTCTTGTCCAGGCACGGAGAGTCGAGCAAGCCCGCACAAACACACTAGCTGAAGAGCTCGCAAAGGACTACGGCATCAAGGGAGTACCCATCCTAAGCTGTCTCAGTTCCCTCTCATTCCCAATCTCCTTTCCCTACGACTTCATGCACGAGATCTGGGAGAATGTTGTACCTAACCTAGTGTCTCTTTGGATAGGTGACTTCAAAGGCCTCGACGAAGGCCAAGAGACGTACCAGCTAGAGCCGAGTGCATGGTCAGCTATTGGGAAGGCGACGGCGGAGTCTGGGTCGACTATCCCCTCAGCTTTCGGCCCACGCCTTGGCGACATTTCAGACCCAGTGCAACGCAACCAGTACACGGCAGACATGTGGTCGGTTTGGACGCTCCAGCTCGCCCCCGCACTCTTGCACGGCAAGTTCAGGAACGCGAAATACTACAAACATTTCCTTGAACTCGTCCGTCTACTAAATATCTGCCTCCAGTTCGAGGCAAGCTCTGCAGACCTCGATGAGCTGCGCAAAGGTTTCAGCGCATGGGTTGCTGACTACGAGAAGTAAGTTCCATATTCTGCTCGGTGCTGCGCTAGCTAATTAGTATCATAGATATTATTATCAGTACGACGCGGAGCGGCTTCCTGTCTGCCTGCTCACGCTCCATGCACTTCTCCACATCACAGACAGCATCGAATTGACAGGGCCGGTATGGGCCTATTGGGCGTTTCCGATGGAACGCTATTGTGGTCTACTGCAGCGGCACATCAAGAACCGCCGGTTCCCTTACAGCAGCCTCGACGTCTACGTTCTGAAGACCGCCCGTCTTGCGCAGCTCGGCCTGCGGTATCAGATGACGAACATTCTCGCCTTGCGCAGACCTCGAGACCGCCCCTTGCGTGGGGAGTACACACTGCCACTCTCATGTAGGTCTCTTTCTTGGTTAGTTGCAGCGGGAGTGCTGTCTATTGACATCAATACAACAGATCCTGATATAGTCCTCCTCCCGCCACGGCTTCCCCGTGGGACAGAAGTCAACACTGCGCTTTTGAGGCGCATTGCTGTGCACCTGAACACCCGGTACTCTTGCGGCCTGGTGCGGGCACGTCAACTCGTGTCGAGCGCGAGCATCGAGCTCTTTGGCAGGCTGCGGCAGACCGACGACGGCGATACGATCAACGCAACAAGCCTTGTCCCGGTCACGGAGGATTGCCGAGATGCGACATGGGTCCGCGTAGGTCAAATTTGGTGTATAAATATGTACGCAAGCTGACATGATGACCGTAGTACGATGTCTTCGTGGATCGGAATGCACGACATCGGCGTGCACGCGAGGACCTCGAGCGTGTGACCTATTATGGTCAACTCAAGCACCTTGCCGTCTTGCATCTCCCAGCATCACCCGATCTCGACCTTCCGGAGCCCACCGCTCTGCTTCTCGCCGACATACATTCCTGCAAAGCAGACATCGACGGTCCACTCGGTATGAAACTCTACGAAGGCATGGGGACATGGCAGGCATATGATTTATCATGTGTGCAATACCTTGTAGGGCGTGTACAGGTTCCGAGGCACGGCCGTGCGATGTGGGCCATTGTCGACCGCAGCCTGCTATCTACCCATGTAATTTCTGCAGACGCTGCAGACCCATGAATCCCATCCATGAGCTTTCGCCCGAGAATGTGCTCGTTTTGTCTGTACTACTACTTTTGGACAGTTCGGTAAAAACTCCCCGTTTCCCCTTTTCACCATGTGTAGCCTGGTCTCCAGGCGAATCTGCGAAAATCCTCGGACCGTCGGGCGAATTTTGAGGGTTCTGAACCTACCAGTGTCGAGTTCCTGCGCGCGGACGACACCCTGCAGTACGACGTGGCGGTGCTTGCGCACAGCCCGTGGTACTTTGCGTCGCCGTCGCTCCTCCTGGACACGCTCCGCCTGCTCAGCACGCGCGCGAAGAAGGTGTGCATCGCGGAGTGGAGCCTGAGCTCGCCCGGCTCGCCTGCCACAAACGCGCATGTGCTCGCTGTGCTCGCCCAGGCTGCGCTCGAGTGCCACAAGGCGCCGGAAGAGACCCGCTCGAACGTGCGCACGGTGCTCTCGCCCGCGCAGCTCAAAAAGGTCGCGGCCGAGGCCGGGCTCCAGGTCGACGGGGAATGCACAGTTACGCCCGCACGCGGCATATACGACGGCATGTGGGAGGCGAAGGCGGTGGTGGGCGAGAGGTTCACGAAGGAAGTGGAAGAGGTCGTCAAGAACGAGAGGGAGAAGAGCGTCGTCCTGGCACTGCGTGACGCTACGCTGGCATGCATTTCACAGCTGGAAAGAGGGGTGAAGGACGTCCGTTCCATGGACACCTGGGTCTGCAGTATGTCGCCTGTACGCACCTAAAATGGGGGACTGCGGAGACGGCGGTACCTTGTGTATGGCTGACGAAGCTCTCTGTCTTTCCCTTCTTTCTCGTCAGCACATTGGAATGGTGAAATTGCAAGCAGACCCTCAAATTGGGCGGCGACAGTAAGGCGCAGTGCACCTACAGCAGGACGGAAAGCAGACCTTGGACACCCGCCCGACGCAGTATCCTCTCGAGTCTCTCAACCCTCTCGTCCTTCGCCATCGCGGGAACACCTCTAAGGAGACACGGATAGCTGAGGCTCTTACGAATCTTATTGTTCCTATAGATACATCCTCGCAGGCACACTACCACCGTCACTTTATTTAGCTTGAGATTTGAGGTACGCATCATACTTCAACACAGCGCCCAACAGGACTTGCGCACCAGCCGCGCTACAAAGTATAGTCAATGATGATTGGCGAAGATTGATTCGAAGAACTCACATATCCTCGGGTGACGAATATTCCGCTGGATTGTGCGATATGCCACCTTTGCACCGGATAAAGATCATCGACGTCGGGACCCTGGACGCCGTGTATACCCTGGCAGACGCGTTGACTTAGATCACGTTGCAGGAGAAAGCTCATGATCAACGTACGAATCGTGCCCAGCACCGCTCTGTATGTCGCGATTGCCAAACCCATTTTCGTTCGCAGCCTCGCGCACGAAGCTGACCATGAGCTCGTCGAACACGGTGCGCTTCGCGTTCCAGAAGCGGTCCCACACGCGGAGCTCGACGCCGGCCTGCGCCGCAAGCTCGCGGCAGCGCGCCTCGAGCGCGGCCTCGAGGCGCGCGAGCGTCGCGTCGTCCGTCGCGCGCGCGTCGATGTTGAACTGCACCGCGGACGCGAGCGTGTTGATCGCCTGCGGCGTGCTGTTGATGACCGCGACGGACGCGAGCGCGCCCGGGATCGACAGCGCGACGGCGTTGATCCCGACGATCATTTGCGCCGCGGCGAGCAGCGTGTCTGCGCGCCGGTCCATCGGCGTCGTCCCGCAGTGCTGCTCCCGCCCGCGCAGCTCGACGTTGAACCAGCTGATGGCTGCGCACGAGGGTCAGTGCGTGTGGGCACAGAGCAGAGAAAGACGGGACCTTGGACACCGGTGACGACGCCAATGGGTTTGTTCTCGGCTTCGAGGACAGGCCCCTGTTCGATGTGCACCTCGTAATGCGCCGAGAGTGGGTTGGCTTCGTGGGACGCAGGAACGTCCCCCTTAAACCCGATGCGCTTCAGCTCGTCTCCGAGCCTTGCACCCTTCAGGTCGGTCCGGTCATACCTACGTTCCTCGGTGAACGACTGCACTGAACACACGCCACACATGCACCTACGCATACTCCGGCGTGAACTTGCCCGCCCACACACCCGAGCCGAGCATCGCAGGAGGGAAGCGCGCCCCCTCCTCGTTCGTCCAGTTGATGACCGCGATCGGGGCGTACGTCTGCACGCCATTGTCGTGGAGGCTCTTGAGGACCTCGAGCGCGGAGAGCACGCCGACGATGCCGTCGTACTTGCCGCCCGCGGGCTGCGTGTCGAGGTGGCTACCGAGCCCGATCGGCGGCAGGCTGTTGTTCGTGCCCGGGCGCGTCGCGAAGGTGTTGCCGACGGCGTCGATCTTGACAGTGCACCCGTACTTGGACACCTGCGATATGAACCATTCGCGCACGCGTTTGTCGTCGTCGTTCAGCGTCAGACGGTCTGTGGAGTGGTGAGCTAAGGGCCAGGTGACATGTCTGGTCGGGCTCACTCATTCCGCCGTCGGGAGTTCTGTATCACGAGCGTGAGAAAATGTGAAACGCAGAAAGACACAACGAAATACGCACGATCCCCATTGGCAGGATTCCATGAGGTCGGTATTGATACGGGATGCATTGATGCTCAGCGTGCTAGCCATGACGGTAAGTCGAACGAGACCGCGGGAATGTATGAGCGAACACAGAGACTCACCTATTTATCTGGGAAGAGTCGGATTTGTACCGGCTTGCAATAGGCTCGCGGGGATGGAGATAACCGAGTCGGCCAACCGGGTTTCGGGCGGGGCGCCACAAGGATCCTAGGAAGGGCGCTCAGTTCGTATGTACTGTCGAGAAGTAGCGATATGTATGTACCTCGACTCGAGGCCATTAAGCGAGCGAACATCCTAGTTGCAGCTGTGTGATAGTTATGAGCTGGTTGGGTATGTCCGTCGACTGCCACGTTTCGCAGGCTCCCAGCCTCAAGCGTATCGCGGAGTCAGCTGAGCAGCACATGGCGCCCTATCTATATCAAACCTGACCCAAGAACGCCGGAGAGCAAGGGTGATATTCAAGTACCAACGACGCGAATATTAGGGGGCAAACACATCGCAAGCCGTGTTATCAGTCTCAGCGATAGCGAGCAAGGTGAGATAAGGCGAGTACTTGAAACCTGTAGCTCACTCATGTAGAGCCGGTTGTCGGGTGGCGGCCCGGTTCTTGGCTTGCTATCCACTCCGATATGTCCGACCTTGGTGCTGAATGGGAAACGACCGTTACCTACTGTGTTTGCAGCAGGCATGATTAGCTACTTGGGGTGAGCAGATATCAAGCGACTTGCCTGCAGGACGAGTTGTACATAATGTGAATAATGGCCTAGGGTACGAACCATACCTACCGCGCCTGCAGCCGTGGAATTGTGGTCTCTCTAATAAGTCCTGGGAACCGGCAAGCAGAGCAATAAAATAGAAGAACTAGTAATACATATGGACAATCATTGCTGTGGTGGCTGCTCTGCGTAGACCTACATATTGGTCAGCAAATCTTCTGGTTAGGCCCTGATAAGAACATACCTTGATAGTCTTGTCGGCACCGCCGGTAATGAGGCGCGTGCCCGTCATGTCGAACGTCGAGCAGAACACACCCGCCTCGGCCTCGAGCGAGCCCGGCTGCGGGATGTCGTCGAGGTTCTGGAACGCGGTGCCGGTGTTGTAGTCCCAGAACGTGAGCGTGCCGTTGTCGCCGCCGGAGAAGAGGACGCCCTCGGAGTTGACGGAGAGCGTGTTGATGATCGCGTTGTGCCCGCTGAAGTTGAAGACAAAGGTGCCCTCGGGGCACTTCCACTTCTTGATGTTGTTGCCGCCTGCCGAGGCCGACGCGAAGGAGTACTCTGTGGGGTGGATCGCCAGCGCACGCACAGACTTCTTGTGGTGTGTGAGCGTCACCATCGTCTTCCCTGCCGCCAGGTCCCACAGTCTGCGAGGATAAAGTCAGCATAGAGAGTACTTGAGCGCACGATGCAACATACCTGACTGTCGAGTCCATACTACCGGTGATGACCTGCGGGTCAGACTCCTGGCACTTCACATCGGCGACAGTGGCAGTGTGTCCAGAGAGAACGTGGATCTGCGCTTTCGTCCTCATGTCCCACACGCGTGCCGAAGCATCTCGACCCGAGGTGACTAGAACATCGAGTGTTGGGTGTAGACTCAATGCATACACTCCAGACAGATGTCCATGGTAGTGCCGAATTACCTTGTTCGCCTCCAGGTCCCAGCACTTGACCATCTAGACGGACGTTAGCACCGAATACAAACGAAAACTTCAAGCGTACGCACCTTGTCCTCACCGCACGAGAACAAGTACGGGTGCCTCGGCGACACCGCAAGCCCTCGCACCGTCGAGATGTGACCCGTCAGCGACAGCTTCAACTCTCCCGACGCCAAGTCCCAGATTTTGATGACACGATCTCCTGCGCCTGTTGCGAACCACTTGTTTCCCGGCTCCACAGCGACACTCCGTACCCAGCCCAGGTGCCCCGAGATGACGCGCATGAGCTTCCATGGGGGGTGATACGTCGGCTTGATCGTCCGCACGGTCTTGTGCAGTTGCAGCGCTTTTGTAAGATTTGAGTTTGAGGTGAAGGTGGAGGGGGTATATGTGGGGGTTTTGTCTATTTGCGCGATCATTCGTGAGGTATCCGCTGTGGCTGATGAGAACGCATGAGCAGTGGCGAAGCAGGGGGCAGGAGGGACGTACGGCCTGCGGTAATCATCTTCCGCTGTTCCTTCGGTCTTGCAGGGCCGACCTGGCCTTGTTGCGCAAGAAGGGGCGCGGGCAGCTCCTTGACGTCTCGGTACTCGTCATTGATTTTGACAGACAAGCGTATGCGAGCACTTCGCGCAGTCAGGACATCACGCATCGCGGTTTCGCCAGGGAGCAAGGACGCACCTCTTCTCGTCATCCTTCATACTGTCATCTGGATACGAAGCAAAGACATCCCATGTACGCTTTCCAGAGGCCTTCAGAAGAGGGTTTAATGGCGGCAATGTCGAGTCCATGTTCGCGGGGCGGCAAGAAGTCGTGAAGAAAAGGCTAGCAGAATGACGAAGAACCGTGCCCTGTTCTCGTCGCTGAATATTATAGGCCTAAGAAGGAGGAGAGCGTGCGCGTATGGTGGTGGTGGAACGCAACGTTCGCGGTTCGGCGTTCGTGAAGGCGCGCTCGATGAAGGACCCCGGAAACCGGTCGACGCCAAACGCGCTGAATCCGTGGGCCTCTGTCCTCTTTTACCCTCCTCTACCCCATCGCGAGCTCGCTGCACTATACGATATATCCAACTAGGATTATTCTACACCACTTCTTGTGCCTGGCAGCACTCAACACTCGAAATCTTCAGCCGTCCCCAAAAGTGCTTATTACAAGTTCGGATGCTGTCGTAGCGTTCACATCACCCTGGTGATCTCCACGCCATCAGGAGTAGTGAGTCGCCGCGCAGTAGAAAAATGTACCCTTCGTTTTCTGCATAATTTTGCATATGGTTGTAAGGTCTACACTAGGTACGATGCCAGGAATATGTCGTTCATTGTTCTTACTGTGAAACTGCATTCAAACACAGCTCGGCAATTCTCTACGTCCTCTCTCGCAGGCGAAAAGACGCCGGGATTCGCTATTTCTGCACGACTTACACCAAAGCTGGACTAGAGGGCTCATGACATCGTCAACCAACTGCGCAACAATCACGCTGCATCGGTGCGCTTGACTAGTTGACCTACCGATTGCCGACCGCTTCTAGCAGCATGCAGGTTCACGCGTGCGTTGGTGAGTGTTCCTCTATCATGGGTTTCGCAGTACTTGTATCAGTCAATCGATCCGAAGCTCCTTTATAACAACCAACCAGAACAGAGGATCCCCTCTGAGGACTAGTTCTGCGCAGTCCTGGCCTGGGGAGAAGGTTCTTCGTCGCACAATAGTCGGCTCTCGCGACTGCGGGCGGGCCCGCGGAGTCATCATGCTGTGCCGTGATTGACGCGAGTTGGGTATATAGCCCATGAGGCCCGTCGAACATGCTCCCCAACTCAACACACATACAACCACCACACTTCCACACAGAATCAGTGATAGTAGCGCACCATGAGTGGCAATCCACAACGAGGAAGAGGACGTGGCGGTCCACAGCGCGGACGAGGAAGCGCAGCAGGTTCATCTCCTGCCCCTAGCGTCAGCACCGCGACGGGGACCGGACGAGGCAGTAGTCGAGGCGCCTTTCAGGGAGACCGAGGCCATGGCGGCGGAGGCGGCGACTTTCGAGGGGGTCGCGGCGGCAGTCGAGGGAGGGGCGGAGACGGCGGTCCAAGAGGGGGTGGCGGGCCACCGCGTGGGCGCGGACGGGGCGCGCCCGCAGAGGTCTTCGCTGCTGGCTCTCCCGCGACGCTCGATCCGCGGCTCTCAGATATAGACTCGCTCATCAAGAGCTTCGGCAACATGGCGGTAGGGGGCAACGAGCCGCCCGTCCGCCCGGGTTTCAGCACGAAAGGCGAGCCGGTGAAGCTGCGGGCAAACTTCTTTGCGCTGCGCTTCCCGAAGGGCCTCACGATCTACGACTACGAGGTCGCGATCACGGGTGCACCGAAGGAGGAAGTGCGCAGGGCTCGCAAGGCGCGCATCTTCGACCTACTCGAGAGTAGCCCGGAGTTCGCGCCTTTCCGAGACCATATTGCGCACGACAAGGGTGCCCGTCTCGTGTCCGCCAAGGAGCTTCCTCAGCCCTTACAGGTCGTCATTCCTTTCTACGAGGAAGGTCAGACAGGCCCTGGCGATAAAGCCCCTACCTACACCGTCCAGGTTAACTATGTCCGCACGCTCAACAAGAGTGAGATCGACCCGTGAGTGCTCTAACTGATCATCTTCGACACTAGCCTTACACTTGCTCTAGCCACCTCGAAGGCAAAGATAGGAAGTTTGACACTCTTCCGCACATATCGGCCCTCAACCTCATCGTCCAGAGGCACGCCTCCAAGCACGGGATTCGGGTAGGCGGCGACGACGAACGCGACGAGAAGAAACGACAAGGCAAGAGCAAGTACTTCTTCCCGGCTGAAGAGCGGTTTCCACTGGCGCTCGGCCTTGAAGCGTCCCGCGGTTTTTACATCTCAGTTCGACCTAACTTCAAGCAGCTCATGGTGAACGTCAATGCCTGCATGACTGCGTTCTACACTCCCGGAAACCTTGCAGAAGCCATGCTAGTTTTCCAACAGCAGACGGGGACGTTGCCGAACGAATTCTTTGAGAAGGCCAGGGTCGTTACCACTCATCTGGGGTATCCGAGAAAGAAAATTATTAATCGTGTCTTGCTGACGACTCCTCGCACGACGAGATTCAAGCACAACAAGTACGGTGAAATCACTGTAGAACAGTACTTCAAACGAGGTCAGTTCCGATCAAGCTCCTTGTATACGTTGGTTGATGAACATATAGAATACAACAAAACCCTTCAATATGCGAACACTCTACCTCTCATCGACATCGGCACCAAGGACAAGGCTAACTATATGCCTCCCGAGCTCTGCGAGATCCCCCCTGGGCAGGCGTACCGCGGCGTGCTCCCCGACAGGGCGACAGCGGAGATGATCAAGTTCGCCTGCAACCCGCCGGCGTTCAACGCGAGCTTGATCGTCAACCAAGGTTTCGACCTCCTGAAGCTGCGCGGCCGCAACAGCACGCTCGTCAGCTTCGGGATCGAGGTTGACCCCAATATGGCTGTTGTCCCGGGCCGCATCCTGCCCGCGCCGAAAGTGACCTACCGCGCCGGCCAGCAGGTCTTACCGAAGGACGGCGGGTGGAACCTCATCAACGTCAAGTTCCACGAGGGCGCGAACCTCGGCAGCTGGGCAGCGCTCCTCATCACTGAAGGCAATCGCTCCGAGTTCCGCGGGACGCAGGACCCCGCGCTCATGCCGTTCTTGCAGGCGTTTGCGGAAATGTGCCGCAAGAGCGGCATGTCCGGCGGCACAAGCCCGCCGACTCTCATCCAGACAGAGCGGCTTCCCCACTCTAAGGACGATCCAGGGCGCCGCCGTGGCGTCGACATCATCTTGAGCGCGCTGCGCGCGAAGCTGCGTCCGGAGAACAAGCCGAGCTTCGTGCTTGTGCTGCTTTCGACGACAGACATCTACCCCGGGCTGAAGCGTCTCTGCGACATGCAGCTCGGTCTTCAAACCGTTTGTATGCAGCTCGACAAGGCGCGGAAGCCGGAACGACAGGAGCAGTACTTCGCGAACGTCGCGCTCAAGGTGAACATAAAGCTAGGCGGAATCAATCATCTCCTCGCGCCCGAGAGTATGCGCTGGCTCACGGAGAAGAAGACGATGCTCGTCGGCATCGACGTCACGCATCCGTCGCCAACGAGTCTCAAGGGCACTCCGTCTATCGTCGCGGTCGTGGCGAGCGTCGACGATAAGTTCGTGCAATTCCCAGCAGGGCTGACTCTCCAACGGAACAAGAACATCAACAAGGACTCAGAAGAAGTGCGTCATCGTCTTGCAGACCGTGCCTTTTTGCTCATGGCGGTACATACACAGATGGTCGAAGGCCTGGAGAAGCTCATGATCGAGCGGCTGCAGCTATATTCAAGGAAAATGAAGGGTTTGCCCGAGCGCATCCTGGTGTACCGCGATGGTGTCTCTGAGGCGCGTGTCTATGCGTGTGCGCAGTGCCTCTGCTGACCAGTGTTTTCGGTCTTCCAGGGTCAATACAAGCTGTCGCTAGAAAAGGAGCTTCCGCAGATCATCAACGCGTGCAAGCGCGTGCCCACGGCAGACAAGAAGCCCTACCGGCCCTCCATCTCTGTCATCGTGTGCGGGAAGCGGCACCACGTCCGCTTCAATGCGACAGACGCGGGCTACATGACGCGAAACGGCAACACGCCGCCGGGGACGGTCGTCGACAAGGGCGTGACGGACATCTACAACCACGACTTCTACCTGCAGGTGCGCCCCCTCTCCCTCTGTGCCCGCCGTGGTACTGACACCGCGCCGCACAGCCGCACAGCGGCCTGCAGGGCACGGTCAAGTCGACGCACTACGTCGTGATCTACGACGAGAACAAGATCACTGCGGACGCGATCCAGGTCGGCACGAACAACGCGTCCTACATGTACGCGCGCGCGACCAAGGCCGTGAGCCTCGTGCCGCCCGCGTACTACGCGGACCTCGCGTGCGAGCGCGGGCGTCAGTGGCTCGCGATGCTCATGCACGCGACGGACACCCAGACGCGCTCACAGGTCAGCTCACGTGGCGACGAGGAGGCGGCTCGTCAGGCGCGCCAGCGCGTATACGAGCAGGCTGTTCGGCTGTGGAGGAATGGTCCTCAGGATGACGTGAAGGATACCATGTTCTATATCTAATGGTCGACGTTCGGTGTGCTCGCAGTGTATTTGTGTTCATGGCCTCGTTCACACTTAGCTTACTCATACGTTCTGGAAGTGAGGGCTTGTAGATTATCGGTTCCTACGGATGTGAAGGTCCCCTCGAATATTTTCGCATGAGAATAAATACATATCCAGAGCCCATTTACTCTTTCTTGGCCTTAAACGCCTCAAGAGCCCTCAAACGCTCAGTCAAGGTCGGGTGTGAATGGTGATACGCCGAGTATCTGATTTCCGAGCGCGGTCAGTTTGCATTTGGCGAGAACAGCTTGTGGATGTACGTACAGCCAGTCCACCCAGACGGTCGACAGGTTCTTCACGTGGAGCTGTACGAGGGCACGGCCAAGGCGATCGCCCATGTCGGCCATCTCCTTGCTCTGGAGCTTGTCGGAGAGGATGCACGCGAAGTGGTCGGCCTGGTACTCGAAGCGCCTTGACAGTGCATTCATGCCGATGCCAACGATGGCCTCCAGAGGCGTGATGATCATCTAAATGCACCAGTCAGAGGTTGAGTCTGCGCGCAGAGCGAACATCAACGCACCTGGAAGAGCAAGAATGATATGATAGTCGGCGGGCGCGCGGCGACGTGTTTCGGGAAGTCGAAAGCGCGTAGGAGCGGCGGCGCGTGCATGAATGCGGGGAAGAGCGCGAGGATCGTGAACAGATGCAGCTGCGACACAAGCAGCAGCTTCGTGGGGTGCATGTAGTACCAGTGACCAAGCTCGTGTGCGAGCACGGCCTCGACCTCGTCGGGCTTGCTTTGCTTTATGAGCGTGTCGTAGATGACGATGTGCTTGCTCCAGGGCAGCCCGAAGAAGTACGCGTTGCTGTGGGAGCTCCGCTTCGAGCCGTCGATCTCGTAGAGGTGTTTCAGCGGGAACCTGAGCTTCGCGGCGAGCGCCTCCGTGCGCGATCGCAGCTCGCCCGCAGGCAGCGGCGAGAGCTTGTTGAAGAGCGGCTGGATGACCGTCGGGTAGATGATGACCATGGTGATCTGGAACGCGAGCAGGAAGCCCATGAGCCACGGGATGAAGTGGTCGCCCGCCCACTTGAAGACCCAGAGGAAGCCCGCGAGTGCCGGGGTGCCAATGACAACAGCAAGCATCCAGCCCTTGAGTAAGTCCGCGATGAACAGAGCAGGCGTTGTCTTGTTGAATCCGTGCTTCTCCTCGAGAACGAACGTGTGGTAGATAGACAGCGGCAAGGTTGGGAGAGACGACGCCAGGTAGGTGACGAACGTGAATACGATGGACTGTGTAATCTGGAGCAGAGTCAGATGACTGTTATACGAAAGCGAAGGCGGTACGCACCTCATATTCCTCTGTGTATCCGAACTTTCCGATGATTCTTCCTGCCACGTCCCAAGCCCAGGCGTACACTCCATAGTGAAGGAGTGCTGACTCTACAATCTGTTTGTAGAGGCCGGAGATGAGAGCGTATTGCGCCTTATCCTTGCCGTACGCTTGAGACTTTGTGAACACCTCTGGCGTGAAGTGCTCGGCCAGTGCTTTTGGAGGCTCCTTTTTCGAGTACAGAGGATATTGGCGTAGCCTGCGTGAGCGTAAGATAATGGTATATACTTGACGCACGCCAGATGCTTACAGAAGGTAGGACTCGAACAAACATACTCCCCAGGAGAACACCTGGACGTAGAACTTCCAGTCTATGGGGTCCGTGGCGACAAACGCCAGCTGCTTTTCGACCAGAGCAACCTGGCGATGGAGGAGATCCATCTTGCGGTCTTGTATGTGTCTTTGAGCAGCTGCTTCCGCGAGTCTCGCGACTGGTGACGAGAGCAAGGGACAGGGATTAAGTACTGGCTAAGCGCCCAATAACCTCGACGTGTCCAGGGCGGGGATCAATCCCGCCTATTACCATATCTGGACATGATACCGACGCAGCATTCCGGCTGCATCCTACGTGAGCATCTCGGGTTAAAGCCCGAGGCATGAGGACTCTACAAGCCGGTATCAGTGGTATAGCACTACTTGCGATGGTGTGTCAATAGCGAGAGGTCTAAACTTGACCTCGTCGTATAGGAGGACCTAGTCGCAGCTGATTCTTGAGGACCCCACGACGTTTGGTCTGGCGTAGGGACAATACATACAGAACATTATACATAATACATACTTTGAGTAGCATTTTCCAAGTGTGAATGCTGGGTGCTCGAAGCGGGGTAGCCAGGTTTTCGGGGTCTAGCACGATTCATCGCCCGCAGCGAGTGTCGGGGTCTTCACCCGCATTGACCCGGCTTTGAGTATCATTGTCTCACTGTTACGCAGCACACCCGGCCACTTCTCCTTGAAAATCTTTTGGTAAACTCCTTGAGCTCGCTTTTGTACTGACAGAGTCTCCAGAAGAGTCATATAACCCGTGGAGATCGTCGAACGCGATCATCTGGAGCGGATACAGGTAGCTCTGACCAACAACCGGACGTCAAGGTTTGTCGTCGCTGACTTGTCGGACCGCACCACTGCTGCGTGGAAGCTAGATCGTGGGTTTCAGGAGTCACTTGTGGTGCCATGATTGACGCGCTACGTTGTATATAGTCTCACCACGTCGACGGCATTTCATCAAAACCTCCCAGCAGAACTACTACTCTCTTCTCATTATAACCTCACTTTGCATCTATTATGAGCGGCAGACCACCTAGAGGCGGACGCGGAGGACGCGGAGGACGAGGCGGCGGCGCCACTCGGGGCTCCTCTCCTGCCCCTAGCGTCAGTACTGGGACCGGACGAGGAAGTGCTCGAGGCGGCTACCAGGGAGGCGGTGGAGGCGGAGGCGGATCGTACCGTGGTGGTGGCGGTGGTGGCGGCGGGAGCCGTGGCGGAAGCAGTTTTGGCGGTCACGGTGGTGGCGGAGGCGGAGGAGGCCCCCGCGGCGGGCCTGCGGAGGTCTTCGCTGCCGGCACGCCCGCGCAGCTTGATCAGCGAGTCTCGCAGATAGATTCGCTGATCAAGAGCTTCGGGAACCTCAAAGTTGGTCCGGAGATGCCCCTGCGCCCGGGCTTCGGCACCGTGGGCAGGCCCATGAACCTTAGAGCCAACTTCTTCGCGCTGCGGCTCCCCGCCAACCTCGCCATCCACGACTACGAGGTCGCCATCAGCGGGCCGGACAAGGAACTTCGCAGGGCTCGCAAGGCGCGCATCTTCGACCTACTCGAGAGTAGCCCGGAGTTCGCGCCTTTCCGAGACCACATTGCGCATGACAACAGCGCCCGGCTCGTGTCCGCCAAGGAGCTTCCTCAGCCCTTACAGGTCGTCATACGTTTCTACGAGGAAGGCCAAACGGGACCAGGAAACAATGCTATCCCTTACACCGTCGAAGTCAAGTATCAGCGCACCCTGAACAAGCGGGATATCGACCCGTACGTGTGCACGTTCGCTCTGACCTGGAAGCAGGCTCATGATTGATACAGTCACCTCGACGGCAAAAACAGAGACTTTGATTCCCTCCTCACGTGTCCGCTTTGAATCTCATTGTGCAGAGGCATGCTGCAAAGAACGGTATTCGGGTCGGTGGCGACGACGAACGCGACGAGAAGAAGCGACAGGGCAAGAGCAAGTACTTCTTCCCCGCCGAGCAGCGCTTTCCCCTCATACTCGGGCTTGAGGCCTGTCGCGGCTTCTACGTCTCTGTTCGTCCCAATTTCAAGCAGCTCATGGTGAACATCAACGCTTGCATGACAGCATTCTATACGCCCGGTAATCTCGCAGAAGCTATGCTCCAGTTCCAGAGACAGACCGGAACCGTTCCACCGGAGTTTTTCGAGAAGATTAGGATCATGACGACGCACCTCGGGTATCCCAAGAAGAAGAATATCTTGCGAATCACTAGCGGTACACCCCGCAACACAACGTTCAAACACAAAGATTACGGCACAATTTCAGTGGAAGAGTACTTCAAGAGGAGTAAGTTCCGCGGTTTACCACCTTACTCTCGTGTCTGACATCCAGCCAGAGTATAATCAAAGGCTTCAGTATGCAAACGCTCTGCCCCTGATTGACATCGGAACAAAGGACAAGCCGAATCTGATGCCTCCCGAGCTCTGCGAGATCCCAGAGGGTCAAGCGTACCGTGGTCTCCTCCCCGACAAGGCGACTGCAGAAATGATCAAGGTCGCTGCGAACGCGCCTGCCCTCAACGCAAGCCTTATCGTCAACCAGGGCTTCGACCTCCTAGGCTTGCGCGGCGGCAACAGCACCCTCGTCAGCTTCGGCATCGAGGTCAACCCCGACATGACCGTTGTACCCGGGCGCCAGCTCCCCGCGCCGAAGGTGACGTACAAGTCCGGGCAGCCCAACGTGCGCGAGGGCGGCTGGAACATCCTCGGCGTGAAGTTCCACCATGGCGGCGACATGACGAACTGGGCCGTGCTCGTCGTAGTGGACGGCCCGCGCCCGCGCTTCCAGAGCGTGCAGGACCCGCAGTTGCGCCCGTTCTTGCAGGGCTTCATGGACAAGTGCCGCGCGAGCGGGATGACTGTCGGGCCGCCGCCGCAGCTGCTGCAGACGCCGCGTTGCCGCCGCCGCGCGACGACGCCGGACGCGCGCGCGCGCTGGGCATGATCAAGGAGACGATCACGAAGAACCTGAAGCCGCAGCGCAAGCCGAGCTTCATGCTCGTGCTGCTGTCGCACGTCGACAAGTTCATTTACCCCGGCCTGAAGCGCCTCTGCGACATGCAGCTCGGGCTGCAGACCGTTTGCATGCAGCTCGACAAGGCGCTCAAGGAGCGCGGCCAGGACCAGTACTTCTCGAACGTCGCGCTCAAGGTGAACATTAAGCTCGGCGGCATCAACCACCTGCTTGCCCCGAGAGCATGCGCTGGCTCACGGAGAAGAAGACGATGCTCGTCGGCATCGATGTCACGCACCCCTCTCCCCTCAGTCTCAAGGGCACGCCGTCCATCGTCGCCGTCGTCGCGAGCGTTGACGACAAGTTTGTGAACTTTCCGGCTGGTCTCGCTCTGCAGCGCAATAGGAATATTAACCGCGAATCGGAGGAGGTGGATCTCTTTTTCGGCAGCACACATGACTTCGTTACCAATTCGTCCTACAGATGGTCGAAGACTTGACGAGGCTTATGGTGGACCGACTACAGCTGTACC
The DNA here is from genome assembly GCA_001910725.1 of Phanerodontia chrysosporium. Classification (NCBI taxonomy): domain Eukaryota; kingdom Fungi; phylum Basidiomycota; class Agaricomycetes; order Polyporales; family Phanerochaetaceae; genus Phanerodontia; species Phanerodontia chrysosporium. Next base: position 129,084 of record MJGA01000022.1, read on the forward strand.
AAAAGAAGTCTGGCAGCCTGCCTGAACGTATCCTTGTCTACCGCGACGGCGTATCCGAGGTCTGTTAGCGTCCGCTTTGGGATAAAGCTGCGGCTGATGAACTGGCGTCGCACAGGGTCAATACAAGTTGTCGCTCAAGAACGAGCTACCCCAAATCCTCAAAGCTTTCGACAAGTTCAACACTGCTGCCCGGAAGACACCGTACCGGCCAACACTTTCTATCATCGTTTGCGGCAAGAGGCATCATGCGCGCGTCAACGCTACCGCCGCTGACCAGACTGTGAAGAACGGAAATACTCTCCCCGGTACTGTGGTCGACAAGGGCATCACGGACATTTACAATCATGACTTCTATCTTCAGGTATGTACTCTCAGAGACCTCCAGCGACAGTGAGTCACACGTTGCTAGGCGCACAACGGGCTTCAAGGCACGGTCAAGTCTACCCACTACATCGTCATCTACGACGAGAACAAGATCACCGCAGACCAGATCCAGGTCAACACGAACAACGCGTCCTACATGTATGCGCGCGCGACCAAGGCCGTGAGCCTCGTGCCGCCCGCGTACTACGCGGACCTTGCGTGCGAGCGCGGGCGCGAGTGGCTGAGCATGCTCATGAACGTCAGCCCGCAGACGCGCTCGCAGGTGAGCTCGCGCAGCGATCCCGAGGCTGAGCGCCGCGCGCGCGAGCAGGTCTATACCGAGGCTATCAAGCAGTGGGGCGAAGGCCTCCACAAGGACCTGCAGAACGTCATGTTCTACATTTAACAGCCTGACTCATCTGTTCCTTCTGGATGCTTACTTGGGAATCCTTGGTTGTTGACCTTGAAGTCTGGATCTCTTATCCTTCATGCCTTCCTGTCATCGCCTCTCGAGTCATTTCTGTCTACACTAGCGCTGTGACTCGTCCAGAATAACCGGATCTTGTACTGTACTTCTAGCAAACCACGTTAGCCCCATACACTTTCTACCACTACTTCCACCCTCTCAATGACCGACTCAACGCCCCCGGACCCGAATTTCTTCTTCCCAGTGCATGAGCTGGAAAACAGCGTGTTAAAGCTGGCGCTGTACGACGTATGTGGCGTGGGACACTTGTTTTGGAAATTTTCTTACGCACAAAATCTTCAGCCCTCGCTACACTCGCAGGCATTCTTCGATGGTCTCGTTGACCACCCAGAGTGCTTTACATACCTGCCGAGGCTCCCATTTCCCAGCGTCGCGAGTGTGGACGTGTGGTTTGAGGAGAAGAACCGGAAGGACAAGGCGCGCGTGCTGTTCGCGATGATCGACAAGACACGGTCCAACCAAGTTGCAGGCGTCGTGGGCCTCCTGAACACCGTGCCAGAGAATCTATCAACGGAGCTCGGGATCATCATGGTGCTGCCCGCATTCCAGCGCACGCACGTCACGCGCACAGCCCTCGGCCTCCTCCTGCGCTACTGCTTCGACGAGCTGCGCCTCCGCCGTGTCCAGTGGCGGACCGACCCCGAAAATATAGCGTCCATACGTGCGTGCGAGCGCGTGGGCTTCCAGCGCGAGGGCATCCGCCGCTGGGAGCGTGTTGCGCCGCCAGGCGTTCCCGGCCATGCCCCCAGGAGGAACGATCCGATGCCGAACTGCACCGGCTGGCACTCGCTCACTCTCGCAATCTGCTGGGACGACTGGGAGGAGAGGGTAAGCGAACATGTCGCAACTATGCTGGGAGATAGCGAGAAGAGGTAGTTTGCGAGGTGGAACATGCATTGAAACCTGTCATATATACCACCCATACAGACTAGACACCGCCTACTTCCGGGACATCCGCTCCCGAACCGTGTCCTTGACCCCGTTCTCCCAGTCATCCCAGCATACGCTCAGCAGCGCCGAGTGTCTCCCGTAGTGCTCCGGCTGTGGGTCGCCCTCACGAGGCTTCATCCCCCGTTCGCGCTTCTCGGGCGGCAGCACGCGCTGCCAGCGGACGATGCTTTCCAGCGTAAAGCCCATCTTCAGCGCCGCCTGCACCGACTTCTCGTTGCTGGCGTTTGCCTGCCACTGCACTCGCCGCAGTCTGAGCTCGTCGAGGCACCACGTGAGCATCAGGCCGATGGCGTGCGTCGTGACGTGCGTGCGTTGAAACGGCGGGAGCGTGAACACAAAGCCCATCTCGGTGCTGAGGGTCGCAGGGACTGTATCCAGCAAGCCGATGAGCCCAGCAATCCGGCTCTCGCCCTCCGTAGACTTGTCGAAGACGACGAAGAGGACGACGGCTGGGTCACGAAGGACGATCCTCTCGATGAGGTCCAAGAAAACCTCTGCGGTAGCGAATGGCCCGACTGGGATCCAGTCATATATCTCAGGATAGGGTACAGATGCAGCAAAGAAATCCTTGCCGTTCAACTCGGGCTACAAGCATATTTGAGTCTGGAAACAGTTTCGGAACGCAAGCTACCTACGTCGAACGGCACTAGCTTTACTCGGTCGCTTTCGAGCTCTCTTACTTTATAATGAAAGCTAGGATCGCATTCTGACGCAGTCATATTGTGCAAGAAAGCGTGTAGGTGCAAATGCAGCGGCATCCAGACGCGTGGCTGCTAAGCCGGATGGAGTCGCATCAGACTACCGCTCAGTGGGACATCTTAACATGCCTGCAGCTCATAGAGAGCCTACTTTCGAGCCATCCGCTCTCGAACCCGGCCTTTGACCCCATTCTCCCAGTCATCCCAACATACACTCAGCAGCGCCGAATGCCGTCCATAGTGCTCCGGCTTGGGATCGCCCTCGCGCGGCTTCACGCCCCTCGCGCGCTTCTCGGGAGGCAGCAGACGTTGCCAACGAACGATACCTTCCAACGTAAAGCCCATCTTCTGCGCCGCCTGCACTGACTTCTCATTGTTGGCGTTTGCCTGCCACTGCACGCGCCGCAGCTTGAGCTCGTCTAGGCACCATTCGAGTAGCAGGCCGACGGCGTGCGTCGTGACGTGCGTGCGTTGAAATGGCGGGAGAGTGAAGACGAAGCCGATCTCCGTGCTCAGATTTGCAGGAACGGTGTTCAAGAAGCCAATGAGACCCGCGATCTCGTCCTGGTTATCCGTCACCTTGTTGTAGACAACGAAGAGTGTGAGGGCTGGGTCGTGATGGATGCGGCCCTCAACATAGCCCAGGAATGCGTCGGCGGTTGCAAAGGGTCCAAACGGGATCCAGTCGTATATCTCGGGATACGGTGCGGATGCATGATAGAATCCTCTGCCGCTGAGCTCTGGCTGCAACAATCTGTCAGTCTCGAGGTATTGAAATCTACTACCACTCACGTGAAACGGTACGAGCTTCACTCTGTCGCTCTCAAGCTCTTTCACTGGGTAGTGAAAGTTAGCATCGTATTTCGGTGCGCACTCTGTTCGCGACATGTCGCTGGTGGGCGTGAGCGGACGAGTCAACGGGGAAAGTATGAGCTCGAGGAACCTTGAGGGCTAACGTTGTGAGTCATAGGTCCGAGTCACCTGGACAGCCAATTGCCGCCCCAGTAAATACCGATATCGGACGGACAACCGCTTTGTATACCACGTTGGTAGGCGAGGCGACGTACTCAATGCGCCACCAACCCTATTTGACCGACAGATGAGTAGCAGAGACTCAGCCATATGTCTGCAGGAGAGAAAGGCGCAGCTTACATGTCATATCCTGGAACATATGTTAGAAAGCGACGAGACTCACCACGAGGAAGATGACGGTAGACTCATGAGTCGGCCAGGGCATACGAATCTGATAATCGGGTACAAGGAAGGCGGCTCCGGGAAAACCCCAACCCTACGCTAGATGTAGATCATCGTGTCCTTCAAGTTCTCATGAGGACCCTTACCCCACAATTGCTCTGCCTGCTCATACACGCGCCGCCGCGCCTCCCTCGCCCGCTCGGGGTCCCTCGTCGAGCTGGCCTGCGCGCGCAGGTCACTGGGTGTGGCGTTCATCAGCGTGTTCAGCCATTGGCGGCCACGCTCGCACGCAAGGTCCGCGTAGTACGCGGGCGGCACGAGGCTCACGGCCTTGGTCGCGCGCGCGTACATGTATGACGCGTTATTCGTGCCGACCTGGATTGTGTCTGCGCTGATGTTGTTCTCGTCGTGGATGACGACATAGTGTGTCGATTTGACGGTGCCTTGGAGCCCAGCGTGCGCCTGCAACGTCGCACACGGTGAGCGTTCAGCGAGATATATAATTAGAAAGACCCACCTGGAGGTAGAAATCGTGGTTGTAGATGTTCGTGGCACCCTTATCGACGACGGTGCCAGGGGCGGTGTTACCATTGCGCGTCATTTGCTGCGCTTCGGTAGCGAAGAACCGGGCGTGATGCCGCTTTCCGCAGACGATGAACGAGATCGCAGGGCGGTATGGAGTCTTGCGACCGGAGGCATTGAATTTCTTGCACGCAGCCTCGATTTGAGGTAGTTCCTTCCCAAGGGAAAGAGCATACTGGCCCTGCGAGATGGATCAGCATCCAGCTTGGCTCGATTGCTGATGAGGACACTTGCCTCGGAAACGCCATCGCGGTATACTAGGATCCGTTCAGGGAGAGTCTTCATGTGCTTCTCATACAATCGGAGGCGGCCTTCCATCAGCTTCGCAAGGCTCTCGACCATCTGCCCAAAGCGAAGATTGAGCAAGGCTTTCCTATCTCTCACGATTGGAACTCACCTCTTCGGAATCTCTGTCGATAGACTTGTTCCGCTGCAGCGCGAACGCCGCCGGGAAATGCACGAACCTATCATCCACACTCGCGACGACGGCGACGATGGACGGCGTGCCTTGAGACTGAGGGGCGAGGGGTGTGTGACGTCGATGCCGACGAGCATCGTCTTCTTCTCCGTGAGCCAGCGCATACTCTCGGCGCAAGCAGGTGGTTGATTCCGCAGAGCTTTATGTTCACCTTGAGCGCGACGTTCGCGAAGTACTGGTCCTGTCGTTCCGGCTTCCGCGCCTTGTCTAGCTGCATACAAACCGTCGGGACGCCGAGCTCCATATCGCAGAGACGCTTGAGACCTGGGTAGATGTCTGCGCTCGAGAGCAGCGCGAGCACGAAGCTCGGGCGGTGCCCGGTGCTCAGGTGTGCATCGAGTGCCTCCCGGATGAGATCGATGTCCCGGCGCCGCCCAGCGTCCGTCTTCAGGTTTAGCAGCCGGGCGGTCTGCATGACAGGTGGAAGGTCCTCGCCGACGGTCATGCCACTCTTCCGGCACATTTGCACAAAGGCCTTTGCAAAGAGGGCTAGATTGGGGTCCTGAGGTGACGCAAACTCCTCGGCACCGCCTTCATTGACGAGGAGCACCGCCCAGTTCGACATGTCTGCACCTTGGCAGAACTCGACATTGACAAGGTTCCAGCTGCCCTCTCTAACCGATGGTTGCCCGCCAGCTCGGTACGTGACTTTGGGCGGGAAAAGTATACGGCTCGGGACGATGGTCATGTTGGAGTCGACATTGATGCCGAAGTTGTCGAGCAACTTGTTCTCGCCGTTCTCGCCACGCAGTCCGAGCCGCTCGAAGCCCTCGTTGACGATCGCATATGCGTTCAGCGCGGGTGGGTTGCAAGCGACTTTGATCATCTTTGGTGTCACTGCGCGGGGGAGTTCTCCTCGGAACGGCTGGCCTGGTAGAATCACGCAGAGTTCGGGGGGAACAAACGCCAATCCTTTGGGACCTTTGAACTCAATGACGGGTAAGGAGTCTGCATACCTCAACCTGATGTTGTGCGCTACATGCGAGTCAGATTACAGCGACTAACAAATGACAAATGACTGAAAACCATACCTCTCTGGAAGTATGCCTCTACGGTGATAGTACCGTACGTAGGGTGAGTGAAACGGGTTCTACGAGGAGAAGTGTCGGCGATGCGGTAGACCGTTTTCTTCTTCGGATAGCCAAGGTAGTTCGTCACGACTTTGACCAGGCCGTAATGGAACTCCTGGGGTAACGTTCTGGCCTCCCGTTGGAAGGTGAGCATAGCGTCCGCAAGATTCCCCGGGACGTAAAAGGCCGTCATGCATACATTCAGGTTCACCATCAACTGCTTGAAGTTGGGGCGAACAGAGACATAGAAGCCGCGATACGCCTCCAGGCCGCGCGCGAGCGGAAAGCCTTGTCCAGTCGGGAAGAAATATTTGCTCTTGCCCTGACGCTTACTCTCATCATGCTCATCGTCGCCGCCCACTCGGACTCCTGTCTTTGCCGCGTGCTTCTGGACGATGAGATTGAGAGCAGAGACATACGGTAGGGTATCAAATTCTCTTTTATTGCCTTCGAGGTGTCTGTAAGCAGTGTCAGAAATAAAGCGGCGAGCGAAAGATCAAGTGCGTACGGGTCAACATCATGTTCGTTCAACGTACGGACGTACGTGGCCTCGACCACATACTCCTCACCGCGACTAGTTGCTTCAGCATGAACGTCTCCGCCAACCCGCACACGCACAGTCAACGGCTCGGGCAACCGCCTGGAAGAAACGATGCGTGCGCTGTTGTCGTGCGCAATGTGGTCTCGGAAAGGCGCGCATTCCGGACTACTCTCAAGTAGTTCAAAAATGCGCGCCTTGAGAGCCCGCTGCAGACCCTTGGCAGGGGTAATGGTAACTTTGTAGTCGTGGATCTCAAGACCCTTCGGGAGTCGGAGGGCGAAGAAGTTGGCCCTGAGCTTCTGCACCTTGCCTGTGGTGCCGAAGCCGGGACGGAGAGGCATCGCGTCGTCGCTGACCTTGGCCTTCGCGAAGGTCTTGACCAGTGACTCTAGCTCCGAGATTCGTGGCTGCAGTGTTGTAGGACTGCCAGGAGTGAAAAGCTCAGGGGGTCCGCGGGATTGTGCAGGTCCACGGCTACCTCGCTGGCCTCTTCCCTCGTCGCCGCGACTGCCGCGGAAGCCACTGCTGCCCGCACGGGAGCCATGAAAGTCGGACCTATGGCTTCCGCGAAACCCGCGACCTTCACCTCGACCTTCGCCGCGTACCTCTGGCCGACCTCGGCCTCGCCCTTCTCCGCGAGCAAAGCCTCGGATGCTCCCGCGTCCAAGACCTTCACCGCGACTAGAATCACGGCCTCTGCCTTGGCCAGCGTCGGTGCTGATGCTGGGCGCAGGAGAAGCAGCGGGGCCTTCGTAACTGGCTTGAGAGCCTCCTCGGCCGTGCGCTCCCCTCGCTCGTCCTCCTCGTCCTCCGCGACCGCGTTGCGAGGGACCGTGACTTGTAGTTCCGCTCATGAAAGGCAAGTGGTAAGCGTACAGATGATGGTTGGATGGCAAGAGGGGTAGGGAGGAGATGCCGGTTTTTATGGTGCTCCGTCTCGTCGATCGAAAGATTACTGCTCCGCGACCCTGACCCGCTCCTAATTGCATCCGTGGTCGTAGGCACCGCCGGTAGCGTTTGGTACTGCAGACGGAAGACGACTGCGAAGTGCGGACAGGAGCATATCTGAGTGCTGGTAGACAAGGGGCTCGTCGAGCCCCAGCTGATCCGTGAGCAACTCCGAGACACATCGAGTACCCCTAACACTCCTTTGAAGCCCCCAAGCACCACTCTCCGTTTCGATTCGCGGACGTTTGCTGGGATACTACGCCGCTCGTAAACACTATAATTGCTCTTGTAGAAACATGGTCGACATCGCGCACTCAAGCCACATATACAAGCCTACAGCCGTCAGAGCTCCCACCTGCGCTCCCCAGCAGCCAACGCCCTATTGCGTTGTATGTATATAGTCCGCAGTATAAAGATGACGACTGATCCAAAGAGCAGGAACGCAGCGTTCGTAAAGTGTCCTGTCGGATACCCCGGCGCCTCGTTGCTCTTGTAGATGTATATTCCTACAACAGCACTGAGCATTGCGCGGGATACGCAAGTAGTGGTGGCACAACGCACCAACGATCTGGCCCACCTGGTCGATGGCGACGTACGTCGGCAGAGCAAACGTCGCGGCACCCGTGCTCTGGAGGTTCCCAGTCAACCAGCTCAGCAGCGGGGGCTGGATCGCGAAGAGAAACGGCACGGCGATGCACAACATGCCGTACCGCGCTTTGAACGCATGTGCCGGCAAAAGACCTATGCAGACAAGTCGTGAGCCCCAAGTGCAGACTATGACCTTCTATCCAGGGTACATGCCTTGAATGAGGAAGCACACGCCCGCCATGAACATGCACGTCAGTGCCGTGAGCGAGCGCACGCCGCGCCTGTCTGCCTGCCACGCGATGAAGATCGTGACCACAAACGCGATTGCGTACGGGGGGACAGTGAACAGCTGCGCGCGAAGCCCGGCGTACCCGAGCCCGGACACGATCGTCGGCGCGAAGAGCGAGATGCTCGAGAAGCCGACGCTGAACGAGATGCTCACGAGGTAGTGCAGGTACAGCCGCGCGTCGAGCAGCGTCGCGCGTGCCGCAGCCCAGCCGACGTGCTCGCCTCCGCGCGACGCGACGCCGCGGACGCGCCGCGCCGCGAGCGCGCGGTCGGCGGGCGCCAGCCAGCGGCTCGCCTCGGGGTAATCGGGGAAGCACGCGTACACCAGCGCGGCGCACACGATGGAGGGAAGGCCCTCGAGCAGGAAGAGCCAGCGCCAGCCCTGCAGGCCGTGCAACCCGTTCATGTGCCCGACCCCGAACGCGATGGCGCCGCCAAAGGCGCCCGCTGCAGGACAACCTCGTCACACTGTGTCTGTATGAAGAGCCGGGGAAAGCGCACCTAGCGACGAGCCACCCGAGATGAATACAACGCGCAGCGCGCGCTCGTCGGGCTTGTACCAATACGTCAGGCAGTACACCAGCCCCGGGAAGAGGTCCGCCTCGAAGGCGCCGAGCAAGAACCGCACGACAACCAGCCCCGGGAAGTTCCTCACGGCCGCCAGCACCATAGTCAGCATCCCCCACCCGAGCATCAGGAACGCAATCCTGGGTGCGCGCACGACATCAGTCTGGGGTACCTTGCAAAGGCGGATGGGCGCACCAGACGCTCGGGCGGAAGCGGTGCAGCATGTAGTTCGACGGGACTTCAAATATCGTGTAGCCGACGATGAATATCAGCAGCGCATCGAGGTACTGCTGGTTTGATATATGCAGCGTCTGCGCAAGCGAGTGTCCCGACGTGTTGTTCAGGATTTTTGCGTTTCCCTGCCGCAGTACCGTCAGCGGGGGCGCGCCGGCAAACGCAGCGTTCGACGCACGATGTTCGCACGGTCCAGGAAGCACAGCAGTGAGATGAAGAACGACGCTGGCACGATGCGCATGTCGATGCGGCGCAGGAGCCTGGGGCGGCGTCAGCGCAAGTCGTCGCGATCCGCGCAGACATACCTTGCCTCGGCTTTCGGGTCGATGGCCAGCTCGCTGTCACTGCTGTCGTCCGTGGTCACCACCACATCCTGCGTGCTCGAGCACTTCTCCGCATCGTCAGGTGACGAGGTGCGCACAGTGTCCTGGAAACGAGTGTCAGCCGGCGCAGGCTTAGGGTCGCACAACCCTGACCTTCTCCATGGTGGCACGAGTCCGCTGTGTTGGGCGTACCCATCCATCCAGCTTATACGTCGCGTATGCGTGTGGCCCACAGCGTGCAAAGTGTGTCAGCGAGCCCTGGTGACCTAGCACGCCGTGGGGCGTGGTGCCTGCTCGGAGATCCAGACGCGCAGGAAGGCCCTTCCGTTCGCAGCGCAGAACACAGGCGAGAACGCGCTGCTGCCAGCCGTGCGAGGCGCAGTCACGAAACCGCCGGGTGCTCCACAAGGTGCAGTCGCGAAGCACTCACACCGTACGTGCTTCTCGTTATCGCGCCAGTTCGACAATGAAAGGCCTATAGCTAATACCCAGACTGGGAAGATCGGCCCTCCGACAAACGCCTGCGCGAGTGTCAGCGGCGCCCGCGTGTATTCTCGATATGCGCTACGATGTACGTACCGCTGGCCTCGAATCCTCGGACCCCGCTTGGGCTCCAAAAGGGACCGTGCTTTGTGAAAGCGCTTTGTATCGTACTTCCTTCGTGGTAGCAGCTGACCTGCCCCTTCGACCGAACGCGGCGATGTCCGGACACATAGATAATGACTTAACTATACTTTACAGATAGGAGCTCAGTATGTGGTCTCGTAGCACCGAATCTTGTGTCCCGCTTTCCAGTCTTTTAGCTGGCACTCTTGCGAGCAGTACTTGACCGTCTTGCACTTGGAGCAGAGGAACAGCTCCTTGTCGTCGTCAAAGCATGCCGCGCAGTCCTGCAGGCCAGGGATATCGTTTTCTTGCAGTCCACGCTGCGCCTCAACCCAGGTGCGCGCGGAAACGCCCTGGGCGGTGAGGTGCTCGAGCGTCGAGAGGGCCTTGTGCAAGCGTGCGATCTGGGCCTGCTGGGTGGCATCGAGGCGCGCGATGGACGGCGACTGCTCGAGGGACGCGACCTTGGCGGCGAGCCCGGCCCGCACACGCTTGTCGAAGCATGTCTGCGCATCGTCGCCTGTCGCGGGGTCGCCCCAGATGAGCATGTGGAAGAAGAGGTCGCAGAGCGGGCCGGGCCCTGACGGGCGCAGCCAGTCGATGCCCTGCACGAACGCGCGCGCGAGCAGCGTCGGGAGCCCCGCGGCCTGCGGCGACCCAAAGAACCGCCGGAAGTACGGGTCGCGCAGGACGGGGAGCAACGAGAGGATCTGGACGAGGGCAGAGAACGCCTTACGCTGCGTGTCAAGCGAGAGCGTGCGGAGGGCAGTCGCCAGAGCGGGGAGATATCTTGACGAAAACGCGATAAAAAGCGGGTCTGTAAACGAGGGCGGAAGTGGTGGCTGCATTGCAAAGAGCTGTTTCAGAGCGAATGTGAGCGTTTTGCGATGATCGCCACAACACACGACGTACGCGCTGTTGTATGGCTCTCATCTTCTCCTCATCGAAATCTATATCCGTGGAAGTGGATTGTCGAGAAGATGCGCTTCCTGGGCCATGTCGGCTGCAAATCTCTCGATTTCATCGCGCGGAGGAAGTTTGTGTTTGGGCTGCGACATGACGGAAGGAAACCAACGTCGAGCAAAGCGGATGAAAGCTTGAGACTGGTATTCGAACCCTGGCTCAGTAAGTAATCGGTAAGACCCGTGAGCTCCGGTTTCTTACTTGGTATTTACACGTATTTACGCTGCACAGGGAATCAATTTCAATGTAGTTGACCTTTGTGATTTGACTCGGAGAGTAACGTAATCCCTACAGCATGCCATCTACTGATAACTGCTCTGAGCAATGTATTTGCATCACGCCAGAACATGCTCGTAAAAGGCTGCTAGTATAAGATCTCATCCAGTGAACAAACCATTGGCATGACGAGAGCAGTGTATTGTAAGTCCAGAGGTGCAGAATGCCCATAGTCCTCATCTTCATTGTTCCAGAAACGATTTTCGGCACGCATTAATGGGGTAGTGGTAACCTGGGTCGTTGCCATCGACCCGCCGGGGGTTCGATTCCCCCTTAATGCACTCATCTAAGAAATTTTTTATGGGTACCTTATCCTCATTTATGCGTGAGGACTCATCCTGGACTCATCCCACCTCCCCTCTGTCCCAATTGTCAAGCCGGGCGTAGCCCGGGTCTCCGTTCTCGTCACCCAACGTTTATGGCAGACACCCAGACCCATCTTACAGGACACACATCCGTACAGCTGTACCCGCATCATCGTTTCCTTCCAGTCTGCCGTATCTCCATCCTATTACCGAAACACACGTCTCGCTTCAAAGCCTCATGCTGACAGTTTACAGCGGGCGGACACCCCACCCGTTGAGGATGAAGAACATCCTGCATCCGCAATCAGCACCCTCTATCGGGTCAGCAGAGACGGGAACAACTCACCACTTGAGTCGATCCGGGCGGAACACATGGAAGAGCAGCAGCCAAATCGCTACGCAAGAAGTCAGGCTCGCCGCGCTAGGTAGAATAAAGGCGATACGCACTGAGCTCCATGTACGTGAAGAAGCCGAGCGCGCCCTTGGCGGCGCCGCGCTTCACGAAGCGTACGGCGTCGACCCAGAGCTTCATGTCGTGCGGCGATGGGCGCGCGGCGGGGTCCATGAGGAACACCATTAGGATGCGCGCGTCTGTGCGGTGGTGTCAGTGGGGTGTCACGGGAGTACTGCATGGCGGGGTGCGTACAGATTCCGATGTGGCTGTTGGCGAAATGAAGCGTCCTTGGTTAGCTGCGGTCATGCTATCAGCATCACGAATACGCACAAGTGTCCCCTGTCACAGTCCATGCATTAGTCCGAGACACTCCCAAGACTACGCAGTGACTTACACAGTCCCGATCGCGTTCATATACGCCGAGTTTGTCAGAAGCACGCTCCAGTCCTCCGTCGGGAAGTTCTGCAGGTACAAGTTCGGCCTCTGGACGCGCCGTCAGCCCTTCACCCCGACTACTGTTAGCGCAAACGCACCTCGTAATTCTCAGGGAAGAGCTCTTTCGGCAAGAAGCTCATATCCGGCTGCTTGAAACCTGTCGCGAGGACGACAATGTCCGCATCGAACTTCCAGACAAGTGAGCAGCTAGATATAAAGAGAGAGGAGGCAAGGCTCACCTCCTTCTCCTCGCCCTTGTCGCCCGGCTTGCTGTCTCTCGGGCGCACGCTGACACGTACACCGGCTTTTGTAAGCCGCTCTATGTCGCCGCGCACGTACTCGCAGCGGCCCGCACGGACGTGGTCCAGGAACTCCTCGTTCACGATCTGCCGGCGCGCATATAAACAACGCTCAGCGGCCTACGGTGGTTGGAACCAATAAGCGACTCACAGGTGTGCCTTGGAAGAGCCCAAGGTGCGCAGGCGTGAGATCTTGCACGCCGTGATAGTTCCAGAGGGCGATGAATTTCTCCCAGAGGAAACTGCGCGGCGTGTCAGATTGCACAGACGCAATGGGGGCGAGGCCACGGACCTCAGGGGCATCTCCATGCCAAACGGCTGCGCAGCAATGAGCGTGTCGATGATAGTGTTGCGCGGGATGATCCACTACGGGCACCGGTCAAGGCGAGAAAACGCAGCATACGCAAGCTGAGCGCACCTTGTCTTCGCGGACAACCATGACGGCATGCTGAGCGCCCTCGGAAAGCGCAGTCTCGACGGCCTCGACGGCGCTTGCACCTCCTCCAATGACGACGACGGTCTTGCCGCTGAAGTCCGCACCGGACGCCGTGAGCTGCGACGAGTGCAGAATCGGCTTCTCGAAGACATCTCCGTCAGCATCGCCGGACTCGTGCTGCGCGCCACCCTTGTGATGCTTGTGTTTGTGCTTCTTCTTTGGCTCCGGGCGCTTCGTGTCCTTCTGCACGTCCGGTCCCGGCGCGTACGCCTCATCGGGACGAGGAAACCCCTCGTCCTTCTTTGCTGCCTGGTCGCGCCCAAGCTCCCACGTCGGCTCCTCGACATTGTGCCAGACCCCGCCGCCGCCTGTGACAGTGGTCGGCCCGTGCACGTCGCCGACCTTGTCCGGCAGCGACACGTTTGAGTCCTGCGTCGGAGGGGACTCCTCGCCCTTGCTGGACGCTCGGCCGCTGTCCTGATGCGGCTTATCGTCGTCATTTGACTCGTTCTTATTCCCGGTGTGCTCCTTAGGTTTGTATCCAGGCATACCCGGAAACATGACCATGTTAGGCTCGCCGCATGTCCCGATGTTGACGATGACCGCGTCGAACTCGCCGTCCGCTCCATCGTTGATAATCCACTTGGAGCCATTCCGCCACGCCTGACCGCCTCCGCCGCCTGAGACGCGCTTCACGGATGTAACAGGCGTCTTGAAGCGCGTGCGGCTCTCGAGCTTGTAGCCCTTCCAAATTTTCTGAATTTCTGCAGGACTTGTCAGTCATATGGAACATAGGGGTGAGCATACGCGCGGCATACCGCTTAAAATTTCGTCGCGGTGAGGGAAGAACTTCGACCACAGCACCGCAGGATGGAAGCGATAGAGGATAGAGTTGAGCTGCAGGCCGGACGTCTTGTTCACCGACGTCCATATGCCACCTGCAAGGAGCTTCAGCAACGCCGAGACATCCCTCACCGGGCATGACACGCACCGATTCTTTCTGATTTCTCGTAGAGTACGACGTCGAAGCCGTGTGCAATGGCATGTGCAGCGGATGACACACCGGTCAGGCCCGCGCCGATGACTGCAACGCGTCCGCGGGGTCTCTTCAGCTCTTTCGGCGGAACTGGCTGGACAAGACATCAACGTCAAAGGACACCAAGTGGTGCACGGACGACTCACTGGCTTGAATGCCAGATGATTGGGAGCTGAATAAGTTCGTATATACCGCATATAATGAGCTCCGCAACACGTTTGGGAGCTCCCAGAAGAAAAAGGTGAGGAGAGCGAAGGGAAGCAGGACCGCTTCCTTCGCAGAGTGCTGCAGCTTTCACGCGATGCCATGGCTGCCATCGTCGTCGTCGTCGAGGATGTTCTGTGGGAGGGGCTTTGCGCATCCTGCTATTTAAATGGCTCAGTAGGCGAGGGGTCTGTTGGGGGAGACATGAATGTGATTTCGCGGTCGCTGGGCCTGGATGACGTCGGGGACGCGTTGGTGTCGCGGTTGCCCCACCGCGCGTCTATCAGCCTCCGTTGATCGACATCGCGTGGCAATCAACGGACTGCACAAACAAACAAACGTGCTCCTCTCTGCTCAGATACGGACTTGCACCACACGACGAAGAACCATTCAATGACTGGACTCTGCTCGTTTTTCTCCAAAATAAAATAAAATAAACAAAATAAGGTCGGTTGCGTATGTATCTGCGAGTGCTTAGCTAGGAGGTATGCATATGCAGGATACGACAGGTCCTCTTCGAGTCCAGGATCCGACATTACGCTCGCAAAAGAATCACAACTTTGAGCCTGCTTAATAGATTCCCCTCGGGAACCAGGTCTTCTTGAGGAACGTCGACTCGCGCGCTAGGCGTGCCGCATCGCGCAAGTCGAACCCGTCAGCCCCACGCCGAGAGATCGTCACACCGCCAAAGCCACTGGAGTTAGTCGGTGACTCGAAGATCCGGGTGTCAGGCTGGCAGACGGTGCCTGGTGCGGGGAGCGTGCCATTCTGGAAGTAAGCACGAATTGCCAGTGCAGTGCAGGTTGAGAAGCCTGAAAGCGAAGTATGCTAGAGGTGGGAGTGAGCGCCGTGCATGTGCGCACTAGAAAATGTGTACGTACGCCGGTGGAGTTTTGCTGCAACAAAACGGAGCCTTCAAAACCTTCAGACATCCTCCTGGCGCTGAGAATTGCGGTGAGCATTGCACTTTCAACGACTATCGTGTGCCAGAGATGGATCTGACCTTGCCAGAGGGGTTACAGGGTCTGCACGACTGGGTAAGCGATACACGTCCACTGAAAGAAAGACTTTGCTTACCGAAAGTGTTGCCAATGAGCAATATGGGCGTGCTTGTTGCAGTCTCGAAGGTACCTATAAAACTGTCAGACTAATCGGGTCTACTGCGTCCTCTTCAGCTCTGACCGTTGAACACGTCTTTTGCCTGCATAGGCCACGCCCTGCGGACCCGATCAGCCACGGATCGAACTGCAGACAGAGAGGACGTACGCGCATGGCCCGACCGTACTCGAGTACCACACGTCCGCAAAGAACGACATTGCATGCAGCGCCTCGTAGTCCTCACGCGCCTCCGAAATATTGCGCCTCCGGTCCACGAGCGCGTCCCCACACAGGATCGGCACGCTCACATCAAGCTGGCCCGCGACGAACGGCTGCGTGTCAGCCGGACAGTCGGATGCCAGCAGGACCACCTGGCTCTCTACGGACGCCGCAAACAAGGGCGCGCCATCGCCGTTCTCGAGCGCGACCAACGCTTGCGCGGCTTGCGGGGCGCCGAAGTACGGGAAGTACACCGCTTGGAAGAGCGCCTGGAGGGTCGCTGCGTGGTCGAGCACGCCAAAGGTTATCGCGGACGGGTCGGTGTCGTTGTATACCGGGAGCGGTGTGGCCAGTACGGCGGACAGGTCGCGGTCGACGCGTGCGTCCACGAGTTCGGTGGAGTTTTCCCAGATGGCGCACAGGGTTGGGCCAGCGGCGACGCAAGCCTCATAGATCGATGCGACAGCAGCATTTGTATTGACCAGCGAAGTATTGTCCTGCTTCTCTGTTGGCAAATGTCAGGATCCGTTCGTACGGACACACCACAGGACGTACGGTAATACCACTGGTGCGAATCAGAAACACCATCGATGATGAATCGCCCAACATTATCTGGGAACATGGCTGCGAACCTGCGACGAATCCAACCTGAGTGAGATGCCCCACGCAGCAACAGCGCAAGACTCACGTGGCACCAAGAACGGAGCCATACCTGTTCGACGCCTTCAGCACAAGTGAACGGCTGAGAAAGGTGGGCACTCACGAGACACCCCAATAGTTGACCTTTTCCTGACCGAGCGCGCGCGCGATCTGCAGCATATCCGTTGCCACCGCCGCCGTGCCGACGGATTCAGCCACGAGCTTCGCTCTGTCCAACGTGAGGTTAGCCAGGATCTGGGACTGTGCGTAAAGCCTGCCGAAAGACGAGACCGAGTCATTTGCGGCGAGCGGGTAGGTCGCGTAGTATTGCAAGGCCTCTGCAGGTGTCTCGAACACGGAGAGGAAAGGCGTCGTCTCGCCGACACCTGTGCAAGCACCCAGTTAGAACTTACATGAAGTATAAGGCGTGGTACTTACCACGAGGGTCAAACCCTATCAGGTCGTACTGGGGCCCAATAATGGCGCGGAAGTATGTTTCGAACTCGAGAACGTACTGGACACCGGAACCACCGGGACCCCCTAGTTCAATTCGTCAGAGTACAGCCCATGCATGTATACTGTGGACACACCAGGGTTGAACAGGATGGACCCCAAGTAGTTCGGATCGCCTGCAGAGAAGTTTGAGGGCGACATGACCAGTGCGATTTGTGCGTCTCCAGCACTGGCATTGGAGTATTGCAGCGGTACCTAGGGGTAGGGTCAATACAAAGACAGCACGGAGAGGATGCAGCTAGAGGAGCGCACCGTGAGTCGCGCGCATTTATGCGTGTCGTAGCAAGGTGTCCATGATATCTGCGAAGACGCATTCACCTGCCATACTGTCAGCAAAACGATTATGCACGAAAAAGTGAATTTCGTACACTAGACCAGTCAAAATCAGAGTCTCTACGAATCAACTGACGTGCAGAGACGATCGCGACAAGCGTTGCAAAGAGCGCGAGACGTCCGTAGATGTGCATGTCAGACGAAGGAGTTTCAGTAGAGGGTGTCGCCCACGATGCTACACATTTATACACTCGCCTCCAGCTGCGCACTGTGCCAACATTGGCAATGTGGGTAGTAGTCCGTAGTGGACGGGGCCGCGAGGTACCATTCCTGCTCGCCTAGCGTCAGGGTGAGATTGTCGGTGAGCAATGACCTTGGGTTGCATAGCCTCGAGCGTCGTGCCGTGCGCTGCGGTCTGTCCACATAATGCGAAGCCGCAGAAGCGGTGGCCTAGCCAGTGTGCAGTCGGTCAACTGCGCACGCTGGACATCTAGATGTGTTCTTTGGATGGCAGCAGGGTACTTGCGAGACGCACAGCGCGTGCGTTACTGAAGGCTGAGAAAAGCGGTCAATGAGCGCTCCGCACATGATGATGCATGGTATGTCTGTCAAGAAGGCGATTGAGTCGATGGAACTGCACTATTGGGATATTAGAGAATGCAGCCTTAGCCTATCAGAGTCGTATACGAATTGAATTCCGGTCAACATATACGACGCTCCTGTGCAAGCGGCTAGGGAGCGAGATGGATTGAAGGATTGTGACCAGATGCATGTGGTCAGACGCAACAGATACAGATCGCCATCCTTCAACTCATCCTTGAACTACCCAGTAACCGGAGAAACAGGCTGATGTTTTCCCTGTGAACTGAGTCAGTTGCTCTGTGAGCCAGTCGTATTCTCTCGTCTGACGGCGACCGCGCTGGTCCCAGCTAGGCCAAATATCCCTGTATCAGTAGGACATATCGTCCTCGGATGCGGTAGAGTGCCGTTGTTGAAGTATGCACTGAGAGCCGCGAGCGTGCATGTCGACAGGCCAGACTGCGAGGTGTGCTAGCGGGATCGAACATGAGTTGCCTGGAGGAAAGAAATTGCATCAACTCGACTTACCCCGGTGGAATTCTGCTGCAGGACGACAGACCCTGCAAAGCCTGCCGACATGTTGTGGGCGCTGGCACAGCAGTTCAGCACGTGCATAGCGCAGGAAGATCTAAGCACTCACTTCTGTATAGGGGTTGCCGGATCTGCGGAGCGATGTCAATCGCAAGAAACCAGAATCAAGAAAGTGCGTACCGTAAGTATTTCCTACGAACAATAGCGGGAAGCTGGTATTTGTCTCGAACGAGCCTGCGTGAAAATCATAAGAGTCGGACTTGCTTGGTTAGGAAGGCTATAACGCTACATACCGTTGAATTTATCCTTTCCATGGAGCGACCATCCTCTGCAATTAGGTCAGAATACGTGCAGAATATTCTGTAAGCAATAGACAACCTACGCGCAAAAGCCCTGAGTGAGCGGATACCACGTTGTTGCAAGGTTCGACTGTTGGAGCATGCCCTCGTACTCAGCTCTGGCCTCCGCAAGAGTGCGCCGCGTGTCGATCAGGCTGTCGCCACAGACGATTGCGGCCTCAACGTCGATCGAGCCCACCTGTACCGGCTGCGCACCCCCAGCGCACGTCGCAAGCGTACCGAACATCTGGGTATCTGAGCCTTGCAGCATCAGGCTGCCGTTGCCGGCCTCGAGGGCCACGACCGCCTCTGCGAATGCCGAAGCACCGTTGTACGGATTGCTGAGCATGTCAAGGAGCTGCTGCACAACGACGGCATGGTCGACCACGCCGAAGACGTTGCCGGCCTCTTCAGAGCTGTTGAATACGGCGACGGGTGCGAGAGTGACGGCGTCCAGTAGCCTGTCGACCCGCGCGCGGACGAGGGCCGTGCTGTGCTCAAAGATAGGGCAGAGAGATGGGCCTGCTGCGACGCATGCCTCGTAGACGGACTCCAAGGCAGCGTCGGTGTCCAAGAGCGTGCTCGTCGCAAAATATGTTCCTGCAACATCACCTTCAATTAGGTTAGTTGGCCTATGGCACGACGGCTCGCACCTCGATACCACTCGTGCGCATTCGCAACCCCGTCTAGGGCAATCCGCTCGACCTTGTCAGGGAACATCGCGGCAAAACTAGCATCGAATTAGCTAAACAGAGTATACAGGATATAAGAAGACATACGTGGCACCAAGCAAAGAGCCAGATCTGTCCAGTAGGTATGTCAATCCTCTTCCTGCGCCCAATGACACCAAGGTACAACTCACGAAAGTCCGTAGTAACTGATATTTTCCCTTCCAAAGGCCCGGACAATGCTCAACATGTCCATCGCAACCGTTGGCGAAGACATAGACTCAGCCACCGTCTTCGCCCGGCTGACGGCCAGATCGCCCAGGATTTGGGCTTGAGCAATGATGCGCCCGAGCGAGGAGACCGACTCATTCGCATTCAGGGGGTAGGTCGCGAAATACTCGAGCGCCTCGGCGGAGGACGCGAAGAGCGCGAGCAGCGGCGTGGTGTGTCCGACGCCTGCGGAGAAGCATCATCAAAGGCGGTGCCTGTGGAAATGCCTGCTAGGGACGCACCGCGAGGGTCGAATCCGACAATGTCATATCCCGGGCCAAAGACGAAGCGTGCTTGCGCTGCGTTGTCGACTATGGTGTCCACACCTGATGTGCCCGGACCGCCTAGGATAGCGTCAGACGCAAGCACCTCGTTGACAGGTTTTACGAAGCAGACCTGGATTGAACAACAGAGGGCCCATGTATGCAGGATCGTCATGAGGCAGTGCCGACGGCACCACGACAAGGGCAACCTGCGCCTCTCCGGCGCTTGGGTCTGAGTACTGCTGCGGTACCTGCCGGAGCGAGGCTTTAGACATGTACTTCCGTGAGAGGCACTGCCTCGCTTACGGTGAGGCGTGAACACTGGAGACCGTCGTAGCATGGCGTCAGCGAGAGGCTTGATGAAGCTGTAACCTGCAAAGATAGTCAAAAGGTAGGTTGCACATCGGACCACAGCGGAGGCGCACGTTGGTCCAGTCAAATGTCTGGGCGCGTTTTCCGAGGGACTTTGCGCCAGACAATCCGGTAGTGCGCAGCAGAATGCAAAGGGTCGCAAGGGCCGAATATTTGCGGTGCATGGCGGCGATGGTATGTACAGCATCGGTAGCTTCTGGGATTTTTATGTGCTGCGCGAGGCTGACACGTCCATTCCCCGGTCAGCTTGCGAGTAATGCCGCTTACGACATAGTCGGGCGCGGCGGCGCATGGGAGCTCCAGAGTAGTAGTCCTGACGCCGTTTATGTTGGCCCTGCCTACATCCAGGCCATCGTTGATCATAGTCGCGGAGTTAATCGCCCGGCCGGACGAATCATATCCTCGGGGTCTCATCGTGCGCTCCGAGGTGTAGCGGCGGATCTACGAAAGAGTGAGTCTTAGCCTTGGGAGTCATCTGGGACAGCATGGAGGGGCAAACCTGGAGATGCTTGAGCGGCTGTGGCGCCATGCTATTCTTCCGATGTAACTACTGCGGACAGTTCTGATCCATGTCCTTCGTACTCACAAGGCTGTTGCGTGCGGTGCGTCCGCATAGGTGAACAAGCGGAAGTGGCTGTAGTATTGAAATTGACACTCTAGTCTATCCTCGCGTTTACCACTATCTCAAGAATCGACCTATTGAGAGGTACGATCACCGTGTTAGTGACTATATGCGAAGCAAGATGGACAACCGTACCGAGGCGCAGTTTATGTGACGGACTATTACCAAGCGCCTCGGCAGAGTAGGCTCCTTGACAATAAGCACGCGGTCTTGCGGGCTGCGAGCGGGCCCACAGCAAGAAACCCTGGTCGTGGACTGGCGCTCAGTCCGCTGTCGGTACCGAGAGCCCACATGCGTCCCCGTACCACGCAAGTCCTTGCACACACCGACAGGGCATTATACGCCGCAGCACCCAGCTTCAGAAGCAGCCCGACGAGAGACCGAAGAGGCGGGAACATGTATGCGATGATGTCCTCGGATGGAACCAGGGCGTCCTGGTGCGCGATGACCCAGCAATTCGGCTTCTCCGGGTCTTGCTTGAGCTTGAGGCGGACGAGGAGCCTGCAGCTGATTGGGACATTGGCGCATGCAATGAGAACCTAGCACGTACCTTGCGGGGCTGGGGTGCACAGACGAGTACCGCGGACGGAACCACTGGACGCATTTCGCGAAAACTTCGTGCGTCCCAGCGTTGTACGTGGTGTTCTCTACGTTGATATTCGTGTGCGGCGACAGCTACTGGAACCACTTGCGAACTCGCTAAGACACGTCGCCCGAGGTTGACAGGCAAGATTGGAATAGCTGAACGACCTCATGTGTGCTCCACGTTTGACCGTCTCGTACATGTAGTCGCGGACATCGACCTTCAACACCGTTGACATGACGCGATACCGCCTAAACCCATACATTGAGAGTGGTTTGAGAGAGGACCATAGTGAACGTACTGCAGAATACCCAGGTTCGCATTCGCGAGTTCGGTGCAGGCCATACTCTGCACAACGGATGGCGAGAAGCCGCGTAGGGTGTGTAGTGGCTAGCCCCGAGGGTTAGGAGAGCACCAAAGCGCGTGTCGCCACTGCGCACCTAAGCAAAGCAGCTTTTTGTACTTCTGAATTCATGGCTGCAAACACGACGTTGACGACGCCTGAGATCCCATTCCGAGAGTCTTGCATGTGTATTTCAAGTGGGACTTGCGAGTCTGAAGTCGTAGGGGACTAGGTACATCGCCTTGCGGTTGTTGATTGCACGGCGGACGATGATCGTTATGCGCAGCCAGTTACCGAGGCATGGTGGAGCAGAAAGGGGACTTCAACACTCGCGTGGACGCCACGTGAAACGGGTCGAGGAGAGTAAGCGCTTAGAGACATGTTGCCTTCCGGCTCACCACGACGTGGGTAGCACAGGCACAAGCAGGCAGATCAATTTTGACAATACCATCGTGAGCAAATGACAATCAGTGTTCCGCCTGTATACGCACCGTTCGCAAAGATATTCGACGTATGTAGGCGTTTAATTGCATCCCGCTCACGTGGTGTCCTTGACATCTTCTCCGCGAGAGCCCTTTTCTCAGCCAGCGGCTGTTGCCTCGAACCAAGCGCACCAAATCAATCCCGGACGCACTCATGCCAAACCGTACGCAGAAGCATCTTTCTCGGGCAGAGACAGAAGCCCTAGTCGACTCGCTGGCCAGGAAGGCTCGGCTGACCGACGCGCTTCCGCCTCAGACAGACTTTTCGGACGCGGAATTGAAAGTACTACAGGACCAGGTAATGCTAGGTCGTGAAGGCTAGTCATAACACCTTGCTTACCACATATTTTAGCTTAATGAGCTGGCTTCTGTATCGCCCAAAGAGCTGGACAGCATATACCTCGCGTTCTCGGCCAAACATCTCGCGTCACTCGTTCGAGCGTTGCGGGCTTTGGACCGAAGCAACCAACCCAAGGCAGTCTCTACATACATCCAAATCCTCTCCTTGCTCCCGGACCCCAAGTACAACGCGTACCTCCGACGGTACTTGCGTTCACCTCGGGCCGTTGGCCTCCCGAACCTCGTCACATCGCACGTCACCGAGGGCATAAGCTGGATGAGCCCATCTTGCCCCGGCCATGTCTGCACGCTGCTCATCCACCTTCTCTTTTGGTGCGACACGCAAATGGGCGACGACAAGCGAGCCTCGATAGACAAGGCCCTGCGCGACAAGCTTGCCACGATGCTCGTGGACCTCAGTGCGCAACCCGACGTCGCCAGCCTCGAGCGGTACCAACGAATCGAGATTGACCGACTTGCGGGCATCCTCAATGTTCTCGAACAGATGCCCGAAGACTACTACCTCAGGTCCTCGCAGGACCACCTGCAGGGACAGGTCCTCGGCCAAGACGAATGCATCGAGTGCATGGACGACGACGCCGGCATGCTCTGCTCACAGTGCAAGTCCGTCAGATACTGCAGCAAGGAGTGTCAGATGAAGGCATGGAAAGGCGGGCACAAGAGGGCTTGTTGGAAGATGTTGGACGAGGATGGACACGACCTCTAGACCGCGGCTCACAATGGCTTCATTGACATTGGTCGCTTCATTGTAGTCATTCGGTCTTAATCTCACGTGGCGCTGCTGCCACATAAAAACCTGAGCCACACATCCTCTGTGGCTTACGCAACTTTTCTTGCTACTGCATGTCTGGAGCTCAGTTTCTGAGGCCATCGCGACCAACCACCTGGCCTAGCCAGAAGGAGGCCATGTGCAAGGCGAACATGCTCGCCGTGGAGCTGGGCCTCCCCGATGGGGCACTGCCGCCACATACCGACCTCGCACCCAAAAGTATCATACTCTTGCGCAACGATGTAGTGCGTGAGACTCTTTCGCCTGTCGTCTGTCCCCCTCTCTGACGTTCCCTGCAGCTCTCAGCCCTCTGGATGGAGCCGCGGAGCATGGCGCCGATACTCCTCGCCTTCAGCGCACACTGGCTCGCCGCGCTCGTGACGGCCATCCAGTCGCTCGACGCCGCCACCCAGCCGCGCGCGCTCGCGGTCTACATCCAGGTCCTCGCGCTGCTACCCCGCCGCACGCGAACATCCACTTCCGGCGCGCACTGCAGTCGCCGCTCACCGCAGGCCTGGCACCCCGCGTCGCCGCGCGCGTCGTCCAGGGCATGCTGTGGCTGCGCCCGTCCGGGCCAGGGCACGTGTGCGCACTCCTTGCGCAGCTGCTCGCCTGGGGCGACCCTGCCGCGGGGGACGACGGGCGCGCCGCGATCGACGCGGCACTGAGGCACGCGCTCGCCGGCGCCCTCCCGGGGCTCCGCGCGCAAACGGGACGGACCGCCCGCAGGACATGCACCGTGTCGGCGTGGACGGCCTCGCCGCGCTGCTGCAGCGCATCGACGGTGGAGGGTGTCTGTGCGGAAGCTTAGGCGCAGGCTTGAGCGGGCGACTCCCGGCGTGGTCTCCTGCTTTGTGTGTGCGAAGCCGACCATCATGATGTGCTCAGGCTGCGGGAGCATCAGGTTTTGCAGCGAGCGCTGCCAGATCCGTGCCTGGGACGATGGGCATGTGTTCGAGTGTGCGCCTCCGAAGCTGTCTCATCCTGTGCTGATCTGCTAGTAGGTTACATTGTATGCAGCGTATAATGGTACAACCTCAAACTGTCTTCCATTCTATGTATGCGAGATATGTGCTATGCAAAACGTCGCCAGGTCTATTGCGTACCTCCAGGTATCTTGATGAGGGTATGAAGCTATTGTTGGATATATGCGAGAGCGCATGTGGTCTTTGTCCATCTCAGGACGTGAACATAGTCGACGTTTGCTTTTTGACCCCTCCAGCCTTCTCATCCTGTGGAAGCATCCTCCGTGAAACCATCCAGCGCCTGAGCCGCCCCCAGTAGTCCTCCGTTCCCATCTCATAAACCCATTCGAGATTGCTTCGCAAGCCGGCGCCATCGCGCAGGGCGTCGTAATAGCTCTGCGACTTGCTCTTGACCACCTACCGATCGCGTCAGACGCGGAACAAAGCCCGCAACGGCGCACGCACCTCCTCGAACAAGGCTCGCATCTCGAGAGCCTCCTCGCGGGGTGCCAGCCACCAGCGCCCGGGGCGCGCAAAACGCGGGTCGTGAACGCCATCGTAGCGGAGCCATGCCGGATAGCACGCAGCGAGCACACGCGGGACGAGCGCGTGGTACTCCCAGTCGATGACGCCCGTGACTTCTCCAGTGTGCTCGTGCACGATGATATCGCCGTCGTCGGCACCGTCGTGCGTGAGCGTGCTGCAGGCGCCTGGCGGGACCACGCAGGTGGATGCGTTGGCCGCGCGGTGTAGGATGCCCAGCAGGTGCGCACGCTCTTCTTGCACTGCGTCGTTCGGCGCGGTGGCGCAGGCCTCGGCGAGCGCGGCGCTGAAGACGTAGTCGATGAGCTCCTGCACGCTGCTGTACACCATGGGCGCGAGTCTTGCTGGCCCCCTGCCCATGAATGGTGCCGGCCAGAGGATTTGCCCGGTACCGGTCGTGCCACCACTCGTCGACCCGACCGCCTCGGGGACATTCAGATCGAAGGTCTCGGTGGTGTACTGCGCGTACGAGATGACCACCGTCTCCTGCTGCGGGATCAGCGCGCGGTCGCCGCCGTGAGAGCCCGCCGAAGGACGCACCTTCTGCTGGCGGTCGAATGTGCCCCAGCACTCGCGCACGGGCTTCCCGGGCATTCTGCGCAGCACAGAGAACTCGGGCGTCGCGCGCACGACGAACGGGACGGGGATGGTCGAGTGGTGCCGCAGCCAGAGCAGGAGGTTCGCCTCCCGCAGGAGGCGCTCCGAGACGAGATCGGCCTCGGGGTCGTCCGCCTGCCTGCGCAGCATCCGGCGGACATACCACGACTCGCCGCCGTCGAGCACGACCTCGAGCATCTGCTATACAGGCGTCGGCACACGTCAAAAACAGGCGCGCCGAAATTGTGGCGCAGGGGACACGGCTCACCTGACATGCGCGCTGCCGCCGAAGCCTGGCACCGGTGATGTGTCCGCAGAGCAGCATCTCGATGAGGTCGAGAAAGTCGCGGCTCTCGTCGCCGACGTGCTCCCCGGCCTGCCACTCCTCGAGCACCTGCCCTGGGGGCGCAGCGAGCCAGTGGCAGCGGCCGTGCGCATCCCAGAACGGTGTGCGCGGGGCGGCGCTGGACGGCGGGAGGAAGTCCACGAGGCGCGGCGGCAGCGTCTTCGTCGTGGTCGCCATCGCCGGCGGTGGTCGTGGTCGTGGTGGCGGAAGCGAAAGTTGAATGTGCAACGTGCCCTTCTTCCGCGCCCGCTCATATACGCTTCCCCTTACGGCAGACCGCCACAAAGCCTCTCGGGCATCTCCGTTCCGCTGATGCAACGCCCGCCCACCGCGCCCTTGTTCGGTCTTTCGCTTCACGAGGTTGCCAGCGCATGTGGACCCTGATCCACGTTATCGCGGGTTGCCACACCGCGTGCTGAAAGCGTCGATATCGTTGTTCTCATACATGATAGATAGAGATAGCATCTACCGAAACTCATGGTGGATTGCCGGGCTTTCTGGCCATGGTTCTCTGGCCTTGTACAATCGAAGCAGACAGTGAGCGCCTTCGCGATTTTTGCCTTGCGCCGTCAAGCTGCCTCCGCGTAAGCGACACGCATGTCACTCATGGGCTTGGAAATTGGCGAATAACAACGAGATGCTGGCGACCTTGTTCCGAGCGGGAACGAGGCGGGGTTCAACTATACTTTCCTAACTGGGACCCTCGGGACAGGCGCTTGTACCCGATGCTCTTTTTGCCTTCACAGCGTTGTCTCCCTCTCCTTCGAGATTCGGATCTACGACTGGTGGACATCTATCATATTGAATTCAGTAATATATAGCTCGCTCGAACGTGCCGTCCTAGATATGGTCATTACGTTAACGATAAGATCAAGGCGCCTATCTGGGGTTGAGCACTGGAATTAGTGGGACTGGGGAAGTCAGCAGACGAGGTAGGACCAGCAACATAGATTAGGACAATGCAATGAAACAAATGTCTTTTGACGACCATATCGAAGACCTACGGGGAGAAAAGCAAACAAGACGCAGTCGTCTTCACGTCATCTCACCCCACCGCTGACTGCTCCCGGGCACGCCCTGCGGGGACGCCTGCCGCGCATACCGTGCTTGCTGGAGCCTCGCGCGGTCCATCTGCATCCGTATGCGTGCCATCGCGTTGTCGCGCGCGGCGCCTGTGAGGTGGCGTGGCCGCGGGTCCGTCGAGGGCTCCGTCTGTGAGTGCACGCGGTGCATGTGCGGCTCGGGCGCAGGCGTCCGCGAGGACTGAGCCACGGGCGCAGGGACAGGCGCAGGGACAGGCGCAGAGGCAGACAGCGGCGGTGGCAGTGGCGGGTGCAGCTGCGATGGCGGGAGCGAGATGGCATGCCCCATTGGCGGCGGCGCGTAGTGCAGGTGGTGCGGCGGCGGCAGAGGGCCGGTGGCGGCATACGGACTGCCTGCTCCCGCATAGCCCGGATATGGGTGCGGGAGAGCACTCGCCATGGGCGGCGGTGGCATCTGTGGGAGCGGGACGGTCACTGGCTGCAGTGCGGGAGGAGGCTGCGGGGCCGGGGGCAGCGCCTGTTGGTACGACGGCCCGACATGGAACAGGTGGTAGTCCGCCAGCCGGGTGGCGGGCGGTAGTGCCGGCGAGAATGAGACGGGCACAGGCGGTGGCGGCGGCATCCGCCATACCTGGTCGCTTTAGGTGAGATCAGCATCTGAGGAGTGGGATGCGGCGATCGACCTACCCGCGTACTGCCATCGCCACGATCTCCTGCTCTCGGACGTGCCAAGGATCGGTCGCAACCGCTGGAGACACAGGAGCCTGCGGTGGCGGGGGTGGCACAGGAACGTAAGCAGGAGCAGACGAGGCGGTGCCGTCTTTGCCACAGGCTGACCCAGCTCTTGCCTGAGGGCGCGCACTGTACGTTCCAACTCCGCGTTCTTCGCCTGCTCCTGCTTCCAAATGTCAATGACTGTCCTGAGCCGCTCTTCTGCGCTATTTTCCTTCTGCTTCGCCTTCTGCAGGCTCTCCTGTGTTTGTGAGAGGCGCGTATACAAAGAGTCGATCTCGTGCTGCATGTTTTCGATGGACACATCGGGTGGCGTCAGATACACACGGCGAACGGCAGGGTAGCAGGATTCTGGCGTGGCTCTCGAGGCGCGCTTTAGGTCACGGGGCTGGTCTGTATGCAGGGAGCAGGCACAGTCAATGTCGGCGTATTTTGAAATTGTGTGAGAAATACGCACTGAGTTTGATGGGCTCCCTGCAGATGGGGCATTCGGGCTCGCCGCCTCGCGCACCAGCGGCGCGAGGGTGCAGGATGGGAGAGAGGCAGGCCTCATGGAACAGATGACCTGGGGGGCGGGACCATCATCAACAGAGGCGCGCGCCGCGACGAGCACACGTCCACGCACCGCATGGCACGCTGACGGTCGGTGTGGTGGGAGAACGTTGAGCGAGAGGCTCCCAGCAGATGGGGCACTCCATCAGCAGCTCGCTTCAGGGGGCAGGGGCCAGTAGGAGGATGTGGAATGGTGACGGGGAGAGGACAAGCGAGAGTGGCTCAGGCGGGTGTTGGCGCAGGCGTACGGCGTACGGTATGTATATACCCGTCTCCCCGCAGCCACGAGGGTGTCGCAACGGATCGATGGGTGGAAATCCGGACAGATGCGTCCTGCCCGCACCCTATACAGGCTCTCCCGCTCATAGGCGTGGCGGCCAACCTTGTCCCACGTATCTTGGAGCCTCGATGGGGCCATGGCCTGTTTCCGGAAAGGTGAGTCCATTCGACTCAACCGCGAGCAAGTGCCGGCCAGAGCCAATGCGTCAGACATTGCCCGTTTCGCCACAGGGCAGCTAGCAACACGCGTCGTATGGTAGGGATGCACGAATAGTGTTCAGCAGCCACATTGTCTTTGACGTGGCAACGGGCAGGAGCAGCCGCCGGCTATGGGTACGCACGGGAATGGAGACACCGCTACCTCGAACAAGAGGCAAGCCGTGGGTGTACGCGCGAGGCATGGGCGGCGATGGTAGTGGTCGGACGAGTGGCGAGAGCACGGCTTTCATTCCCGCGCAGACCCGCCCAACTCCGATCGCGGAATCAGGGAAAAAGCTCTGCGCCACGAAGGAGAACGGCCTTGCTGCCTCTCGGCTTCCACTCAGATATCCGCACCCTCGACGCACATCGCGAAACAACCGGGCCTGCAGGCACCAAGCCCAGCTACACCTAACCCTTTCGCACCGCAGTTCAACCCGAATTCTGGCTCAGCGGATCATTGTCTATGACCCGACGGTTTCCACCGCGCATCCCTCTCATTGTCTCCAGTCAAGCATCCTCGCTTGTAATCATTCTCTTGAGCAGAACCACTTTGCCTATAGTCACCAATTCCGGGCAAAAGTAGTCGCTCCCGCAAATGGTACTAATATTCGCCATACATGGAATCAGCAGCGGCGGATCGGAAAGGTGCGAAAACTTGTACTAAAACGGACACAGCCGCTGTTTCACCCCTTCGCACCTCACAATCAACGCGGCCGCACAAACTGCATCCAGAAGGCATTTGCATTGTGAACGCGAGGTAAGATGCTCAAACAGGTGGCGGAAAGTACTAACCTTAGTGACGATTTGCCGAAATCACTAGGGAGACAGGGACATTGTCGCTCTGCACAGCCCAAACAGGAGGCATACCCGCTTGTTGTTCTTCATTGACCTTGGGCAGATCTGCAGGATATTCGTCTCAACACGTGTTCTGCATATTACCGGAAGGCGACCGAAACACGCATTTGCAGCCCTCTTCACTTCCTCCCTACATACACACCATACAGACTATGCAACTCTCAAGGTGAGCCGCAGACAATGTCTTCGCCACAGCATATGCTCTGAGCAGTATTGCTTCTAGTGTAGCAAACTGGGTCGCTACCGTGAATCAGGAGCTCTATGCCGAGCGCGACCCCAAAATCGAGCTGCCCAGCCCGGAACGTGTCTCACAGGAGCTTATTCCCGACCTCTCCTCCTCCGCCACCCAAGGGCTCGAGGGCTCCATCGATCTCGCGAATCCGTCCAAAGCCGAAGAAAGTGCCATTTCCGCCCAGGTGATCGACGCAGCCCCGCCCGTTCCTGCGCGAGGCTATCACGGCAATGCGGTACGACGCATGACGCAACTGGCGTCGCGCATGGTCAGGCTATCGGTTATCGTCGGCGTCGGCCTCGCGAGTCTCCTCGTGCCCGCAATTCGGGACCCGGTGCTCAGCTGGTCGCACTGGTCGATATGCGCGTCGCCGCTGGGGCCGGCGTTCACGCTCTGCTACGGGCCCCAGGACGTCGTCGTGATGCACGACTTTGCCGCGCTCGCACAGCTGCACCAGCTGACGCTCGCGACGCTGTACGACACGGCCCTGGGCGTGTGGACGCTCTCAGAGGAGCTCGCGCACAAGGGCCGTGGCGCGCGGCAGCTCGCGCACTATGCTGAAGACAGCACATTGCCCGTCCGCGACACGCTCGCGCACGACCTGGTCCTCCTGGACGAAAACACAAAGACAGCCGCCAACAGCCTGAACAGGCTCGGGGCGACGACAGTCGGGACCGTCATGAGGTGAGTGCATTCCCGCATCGCCCCGCCCAACGCGCACTTGACCGCCACGCCACGCCCTCCAGGACAGGCGCGTCCTTCGAACGCATCTTCCGCACGGTGCACGACGTGCAGGCCACGCTGGACGGCAGCAGCAGGGCGCCGCGCGCGGGCGACATCGCCGCGACGCTCGCGCAGACGTTCCTCGCGGCCGCGGGCGCGCTGCGCGAGGACCTCGAGGCGCTGCAGAACGCGACGTTCTTCACGCTCGGCGACCTCGGCGTGCTCGAGGCGCAGGTGCACGCGCTCGACGCGGTCGCGCGGCGCGAGGCGCGCGCGCTCGACGCCTCCGCCGACGCGCTCGAGCGGACGGCCGCGCGCCGCTTCTTCTGGGCGCGCGCGCGCGCGGAGGCCGCGCTCGACCGCGTGCTCGACGACGCCGCGCTCGTCGGCGCGATCCGCGACAGGTGCGCGGACGCGCGCGCCGCGGTCAGCGCGAGTGCACGCGCCGTCGCGCAGATGCTCGCGGAGATGGAGTACCTCGCGGGGCTCCCCACGACGCGCCTCCGCATGGACGGCCTCGCCCTGCCGCAGCTCGTGGGAGATCTGAAGGCGTACTCGCGCGGGATTGAGGAGATGCTCGGAAGGTTCGAGACCGCGCGGGCACAGGAGCGGGCGAAGCGGTGGGCAGCAGTCGATGCCCGTCTAGGCAAAGAGAGGATGCAGATCGACGAAGCGGACTAGGTTTGTGCAGTTACACCGTCTGCCTATGGTACACTCCTTGGTTCTAGATAGTACAACAGTAATCCCCTCGTTACAGTGCTTCCCGATGGACAATCTAGTAAATGTGAAACTCCAGTGTTCAAAGGCCGAGCGCCTGGCGGCGGGACTTGCTGGTAGGGTCGAAGTACGGCTTCTCACCCTGATGAAATATCACATCAGCAGGGAAAAGCATCTGAAGTGGCAGTCCAGCTTACCAGAGAGACCACGCGGTCCCCGACACGCTTCTCCTTGCCGTAGTCGAACGTCGCGGTGTGGTAGTTGGACCGGTTGTCCCAGATCGCGACCGAATTCTGCCCGACGTCAGCAACATTCTTCACTTGGTCACACAAGGGACGACGCACCTTTTCCCACTTGAAGCGCACCTGGAGGTCGTGGTTGAGCTGGATGAGGTTGAAGAGGTGTTTGAGGATGGTGTCGCTCTCGTCCTTGGTGACGCCGACGATGCGCTTCGTGAAGTTCGGGTTCACGAACACGCTCTTCCAGCCCGTGACGGGGTTCGTGCGGATGACGGGGTGCACGGCCTCGAGGTGCCCACCAACATTTCCCGGCGAGCCGCGCTCGCCCTCGCGCAGCTTGTTGCCGAGCGCGGCTGCGATGTGGTGGAAGAAGCGCGCCTCGTGCACGGCCTCAAGCGTCTCGAGGTACTTGGCAAACGACGGCGAGAGGCGGTCGTACACCTCGTAGCCCCTGTAAATCTGTCGGTAAACGTACAAACGCAGGGGAGATTAGACGCACGAAGCCCAGAGCGTGTCGCCACCGGTGGCCTGACCGTTGAAGCTCGGGAGCGTATGGACCTTCAGGATGGCATAATCCGACGGGATAGGCTCAAACGTAATATCGGCATGCCAGTTGGCCCTGAGTCGATGGATCCTGTCAGGCGTGACAGATGCACGAAGCAAGGGTGTGACTCACGCGGAAAGCGTCGTCCTGTCAGCGCGAGGCCCGACATACCGCTGGTTCCTCTCGGAAGAGATGACGCTGATTTCATCACCAAGCTCGGAGGCCTCTTCCGTGATGGGGTGGATGTGCAGTTTGGACGATGCGGGCTTTCCGGTGAGCTCGCCGAGCTTCGTGCCCAGATCTTCTGCTCCTCGATGGTGAGCTCCTGGTCGCGGAAGAACACGACGCCGCGCTGGGAGACTGTACAATGTCAGCACATCAATATTAGTGCGAGACTAATGAGATGCTCACCAAGGATGGCCAGATCACGAATCAGATCGTCCGCATTCGGAGCCTTGAGCAGCTCAGCGATCTGGACGCCGCGCGCGAACTCCGTGCCGATCAGGGGTGTGAGGTCTGCCTTCTGGAAGCCGTCAAGCGACTTGCCGAGCTGGAGCGGAGCGGGTGCACCGGTAAGCCGGAGCGTCGCGAGCTTCTGCTCGACCTGCTCGGTCTCTGGGGAGAGGAGCTGGGTCCGGGAGGGTGCCTGCGTGACGGTCTGGGACATTGCTGGTAAGGACGAGGGGCTGTGGGATCCGTGGGATGCCTGTCTCAATAGCAGGCGTGTGTCGGGCATTTATACCAGCGCAAAATGTGCCAGAATCGCGCAAGCAGGGCCTGCGATGGCAATTTCGGCGGCCAGGCACCTAGTCATCTTCGGCATCGCACGCTGGGGCCTCCCTGGTATCGACTGTGCGTCGAGAGGAACAGATGACACAGGAGGGTGCAGAGGCTAGTGTGTGCATTGACTGCAAGAACCACAGGATGGCTCAACGCACACGAGAAACGCTTCATATTGCGTTATCGCGCGCCAGCTAGAAGCTCCCTAGAAGGTGTGATAAGGCCCTATAGACAATCGTAAACAAGCAAACTGAAGACAAAGAAAGACTTGCATTCTGACCTATCTGCGTTAGCAGATGGACTGCCGTCGGTGCAGGTGTCGCGCAGCGGGCCTCCTGCGCGACGCATGAAGTTGTCGTGCTCAGTTACGAAAGCCTTGCAACATGGTCTAGGTCAGGGCACTCTGCGAGTATTATTCTGTGAGACATACACCACAATGATTGTTATCTCTTTAGCAGCATCGCGCGGGCCGTTTTGACTTGCTTGCTTATGCCTCTGCTGCTTGCAACTTGGTGGACTGGAGGGGTTGCGTCTCCGAGCGCTCGATTCACCCGAACCCTTCCCACGTGGCGTCCACGTGTGCGTTGGGCCCAGCCAGTGACGTCGTGTCTTCTCAGACTCCTCCGCCACACATCCGTCTCGCTGCATATATCCAACATCGCGCGTGAAAATGGCTTTCCTGTCATCCTACAGCTTTACCTTCAACCACCACCACCTTGACGACACTAAGCGGTGTACAAGCTTCCGTACGACTTCAGTATCAGGAGCCGCAGTTTCAACATGGAAGATCCTCAGCAGGAGATCCCAGACGTCGTCAACGCCGTGACAGCAGCCGTGAACCCTGACGTACAAAAGGCTGCTGTGATCAGGTGCGCAACACGTAGACGCGCTCTCGTATCTCCCTGAGCTTTGGGGCTTAGCTACTACGCACCGGACGCGTCGTTCCGTCATCCGCTCTGTAGAGTATGGCCTGCACCGAACTCGCGAAACGCGATTCTCGGCATCCTGCAGTATGCTCATTGCGTCTCGTTCTGAGCCCCTGTTGATGTGTGGTGCTAGGTGGTATCGCGTCATGTCGCCGGTGTTGAAGGTCGATGTCCGCAATTACACATACGATCCGGCGAAGCGTGAAGCATATATTGAGGTCGTTCAAGTGTTCCATATCCGCTACTCTCCATTCGCCCCGCACCCCTCTCGGTCAGTCACAGTCTTATTCTCTTGATAGGAATTGACGGGATTCATTCGCGCTGCAGGCTGATTGTCCATCTCAAGCTGAAGCCATGCGCGGATAATCCCGACTTACTCCAGATCGCAGAACATGAAGATTTCTACCACCCGGACGATCTCATGGCCCTCGTCATACCGCCGCTGATACCCCTGGTTCACCTGCTGCTCTGGTTGGGCACCCTCGGGAGCATTCTCGGCGCACGTTTGTTTCAGATTGTGTTTGGTGCGTACCCTGTCGAAGTCCTGTGTGTTTATAGTGCTAACTTGCATACCCCCAGGCTACTGGAGAGTCACAGACACGGGGGATAGCAGGAAAGCTGGTATCTCCACGAAGACCGGAGTCAACGGTATGAGCATCCGTCGCTGATTCCACCAGGTGCCAAATCGAAGCGAAGGAACCAGGCCAATCTGTAACTCGTCGAGTATGGCTAATATGATTTCTGTTGAGATCGAAAGCAAAGCCTTTGCGACGTATGGTACAATCTGTTGACTTGAGCCTGTGTCTTGCGATTCCAAGCACTGCGACGACGCCCTCCCTCAGGGCGAGCCGGACAGTCAACTTCCTTCTATCGGGACTTTATACAAGACCCTGCCATGTGGATTAGTCCTGTCGTTTAACGAGCACCATTGGCAAAAGATTTCAGCCCCTCTCTCAAAAACCCGTCCGAGGTCATATCCCGCTTTGGCGGGCTAAGACTGCATTTCCTATGACATTGACAGTGCGCTCATCCCGCTGACTGAATTACGGCCCTAGACACATACGCCGCGAATAGCAAAAGCGAGACAGGCAATCATCGCCATAAGTCAACAGCGAGGTATGTGATTGAAATTGACAGGTATCTCATTGCCACGCGGAGAACGCACCCAACTGTCCTACGTCCGCTGTTGACGGGCTGCTTGTCTACCACACCACCGCTTCCGCGCCTCCATGCTTTCTACAGAACCCTCAGCGCACTATAGGAGCTCAAGGCTGTTCAGACTAAGTACATCGCTTACCGACGATCCTGGCCCGCGACACTAGACCTACAAAGACGGTGCCTTACTGTCCGCTGACCGCGGAGTGCGGGAAGTCACAATAACAGTAATTGGCAGCGTGCGCAGCTGCAGGAGTGTGTATAAAGGCCCAACGGCATGTACGTTCTCCCTCACCTCTTCCCTCAGGACTTCCTTCGTCTGACATGCACATCGACAGACGTCTCGCATTGCCCTTTGCAGTATTATCCGCCTCCGTCTCTGCGCGGCAGTTCGTACGCAGGGACTTTGGCTTTGACTGGTCTGCCGTAGGCGTTCCTGCTCCAACCGTTACATTATCATGCTCACAGTCTGGAAGGTCAACGCGTCGTCGAATATATCGTGGACCCCCTGCTACGATGCACATAAATGTGCTCGGCTCACGGTAAACTTCTCTTCAGACGCATGTCCGCTTCTGCGCTGATGTGAGCGACCTTCAGGTACCGCTGCAGTATTCCAATGCTAGTGCAGGAGAAGCACAGATTGCGCTGGTCATGTCGCCTTCGACGCTCTCTGCAGGTGATCCAAACTATTTGGGGTCCATTCTGTTTAACCCTGGTATGTGTGCTTCGGAAAGAGACGTAAATGCGAGACTCTGACGGATTGCTGAAGGTGGCCTGGCATTTCCGGAGTCGAATATGTTCTCGCGCACGGTGCCTACTTCCGTGCCATTATTGGCCCTCAGTACGACCTCATCGGATTTGACCCTCGCGGTAAGCACCACGTCTTCTTACTACGTCTATGTTCTCATTCAGTATCCGCCAGGCGTGGGCAAGACCACGCCCTTCCTCTCCGTCTTCGAGACACCTACAGAGGCCCTGCAGTTCTATGCGACCTACCCTATCAGTGTGAACGGCTCGGATTCGTCCTTCGGAAGGTTTTATGCGCAGTCCCAAATCCTGGGGAACCTCACGTTGGACAGAGCGAAGCTCGTAGCGGAATCTGTCGGCACCGCGGCGGTGGCAACGGATATGCTGCAGATCGCGCACGCGCTCGGGCAAGACAAGGTCAACTATTGGGGTGTCTCGTGAGTATGCAAAGTTCACAGTTGTCTAGTCTTGCTGAATCTGCCGAGTAGATACGGCTCTGTGCTCGGCGCAACGTAAGTCGGTAGTTGTATTGTTGCCAGACCTCCTGCTCAGACATCACTTTCCGCAGGTTCGCGGCTATGTTCCCTGAGAACGTTGGTCGCTTCATCATCGACGGCGTCTCTGATTCGCATCAGTGGTATTACCGTATGCCTGTCTAGCTCTTTACGTGGGTACAACGCCTGACATTCTGCGCCAGAACAACAGGACAACACTTCCCTCATCAATACAAACGCCGCCGTTGCGTCCATCTACGAGGCCTGCGTTGGCGCTGGCCCGTCGCTGTGCCCTATCTGGGAAAACTCTACTGAGCTCGTGGACGCACGCGTCGACCGCGACATGTATGCCATCAACATGATGCCGCTGCCGGTATACAACGACACCGACCCGTCAGCCATAACGTTCGGCGTGCTCGACCATGCGACGGTCTTTGAGGCGCTCTTCCAGGTGGTGTACTTCCCATACAGTGGCGCCACTGCAGCAATGGCAGCGCTGGTCGCGCTCGAGAACGGCGATGGTGCGCCCTTCTATGCGGCTGCAGCAGAAGCGCAGGCAATCCCGGCTGGAACGGGCTGTTTGGCAGCCTCGCAGCCGTTTGTCGCGGGCCTCCTCGATGTCAGCGTGCCGATCTTGTGTGGGGACGCGCTCGTGGACAGGAGGCGGAACCTTTCGGACGCACGCGAGCATTACGAGGCACTGAGCGAGATCTCGTTCTTTGCGAGCCAGTGGTATCCGGGTACGGTCGGCCCTTGCGCGTATGTTCGCCGCCTTCTGCCTATCGCCCCAGGGCTCACAGTGTTCACAGGACATGGCCTATCAAGGCGAAGGACGTGTTCAATGGTGAGTGCTCAGCTGAGTGAAACATTTCAGCGTCCTGACTGGTGTGTAGGGAGCTTTGAGACACCACGTCCACGCCAATACTGGTCATCGGTAACACTCTCGGTAGGGGCCATCATTCCTCCAGGCAGAAACATAGCTAACGCAATTATACAGATCCTGTGACTCCCCTTAGCAGGTAATACTCCCGATAGGGGGTCTAAAACAGTCTCGAACGTTTGTACTGACTGCTATATACAGCGCGCGCAGGATGTCTGCAGGTTTCGAAGGCTCTGTGGTGCTACAGCAAAACTCTACCGGCGTACGTGCACCTTTTCGCGCGGGACCGTCTGTGACATTGACAACGTCCCTCCAGCACACCTCACTCTCCGGCTTCTCGACCTGCACTGCACTCGCCATCCGAGAATACTTCCAACACGGCATGCTTCCCGCGGCGGGCACTGTCTGTCAGCCGGACACTCAGATCTTTGAGTCGCCGACCAACTCAAGCGGCTTCGGTGGCGTGAACATCACGACACGCGGAGTGGGCCAGCTGGATCTGCGCGATGCGGCGGATCTGGCACGCAGGTCGATGTTCTTGAAGAGGGCGTGGTTCCCAAGGGTCTGGCAGCCTAAAGAGACAGCTTTCGTGGATGCCGTGTCACAGTTTGCACTTTACAAGGACATTGTCATGGGCGCGCCCTGGATAGTGCTAGCGGGTTTCTGTCAGTGAGGTTATGTTCGAATTCTTTCCTTCCGGCGCTGTTTCCGACGCCTAGTCTGGAATGTCACTTTCGTATGAAGTTGTTCCAATCAGAGAGATGTCGCAAACCCGGAGATTATAGAATGCTGGAATTAACCAGCCACCTCGTCTTAAGTGTAACGCTTTCATGGGCATGGGTAACTGCACGATTTGACCCGCCTCTCCGCACCGGCGGCAGGAGAAAGCGCGCTCCCCGGATCATGTCACGTGGCAGAAATTCAACAGGCGCTTTCACCGACGTGACGCTCTACCACCAACTTTGCTGCATCTGCGTCCTGTGAATGACGAATCCACTGTAGCATAACTTGGACTACTCCTGGTGCAGCTGTCACCCGAAAATAGTCCCAATGAGGTCTGCGGCGGTTTGAGCCTAGCTCAGTTCCGAGTCACCGAGTCTGCGTGTGTGCGGTCTGTTCATCCCTCCTGAACTACAGGATCACGACCGGACTAATCGTAACTCTTCTCTATATCAGAGAGAGTACATTGTGTAACCGGAGATTACGAACTAGATCCGCCGGCAAAGTACAGTATGCATTGAGTCCAGACAGACCGCAGCCACGAAGTTGTCACGGTAGCGACGACCAGGCGCCACATATGCTGCGAATAAGGCGCAGTCAGCGTCTGCGCAATCCGAACGCATACCGATGTCAAGCTTGACAATCGTATTACCAATGAACTCACTCGCAGACCTTGATCTGGGAATACCAGAGCTGAGACGGGCACCTGTGCCCCCTGCTCTGCAACTCTCCTACGTACAATCACTCGGATGAAGAACAGGAAGGCTCTCTCGCTTTGTTTTGCTTTTGCCTTTCCCGCGGCATCTGGTTTTCGCCTGACGCCCCGTGGCACCAGTTTCGACTGGACAAGGGTACGCCCTACTGTCAACCACCGTCAAACGTATGCTGACCTGCGCACAATTATCAGATAAACTCCACTAAGGCACTTGTCTGGACACAATGTTACGATACGTTCGAATGTGCCCGATTGACGGTGAGCGGCTCTTTCCTTTGGCTGACGTGCTAATGATTAACGTTGAGCCTTCTTCAGGTTCCCCTCCAGTATTCCAATCCCGGTACTGGGGAGGCGCAGATTGCGCTGGTCATGTCTCCTTCCAAGTTTTCATCTGAAGACCCGAACTATCTTGGGTCTATCTTGTTTAATCCAGGTACGTTCTCCACACCAACCCTTGGCAAGTTTCTGATGGTTTCCTAGGAGGACCTGGAGAGTCCGGAGTCGAATATGTCCTCCAATACGAGACGTACTTCCGGAATATAATTGGGCCACAGTACGACCTAGTCGGATTCGACCCTCGCGGTAGGGACTATCCATCACTAGCGAGACTTTGTTTCCTGAGTTTCTACACTAGGCGCTGGAGATACTACTCCCTTTCTCTCCGTCTTCAAAACACCTCAAGAGGCACTAGAGATCTATTCCACGTTTCCCCTCGACGCAGAGGGTTCTGTATCGTCACTCGGACGCGCATATACCCAGTCACAAATCGTAGCGGACCTCGCTGTCGATCGTGCCAAGCTTGTCGCAGAGTCTGTCGGCACTCCGGCTGTAGCCACGGACATGTTACAGATTGCGCGCGCGCTTGGCCAGGAAAAGGTGAACTACTGGGGTATTTCGTAAGTCCTCCAGTGATCGTGTGGACATGTCTAACTATGTCTTGCAGGTATGGCTCCGTCATCGGCGCTACGTGAGTCACTATCGGTTTAATTGGCGGCTGCTCATGATGCCCAATCGACCAGATTTGCGGCAATGTTTCCAGACCACGTCGGACACTTCGTCATAGACGGTGTTACTGACTCACACCAGTACTATTATGGTCGGATAGGCAGTTCCATGCGTGTCTCATCGATATATCTGACATTGTCGTAGGTCCAGGCACTCAAGATATGGTCAGCCTCCTAGATACCGACGCAGCACTGACGTCTGTGTACGATGCTTGTGTCACCGCCGGACCCTCGCTCTGCGCCATCTGGGAGAACAACACCGACCTCGTTCGCGCGCGCGTCGAGCAGGCCCTCGATGTGATGCGTGTTACCCCGCTGCCGATCTATAACCATACGGACCCCTCGACCATCACTTTTGGAGTGCTGGACTACGCCACCGTCTACCAGGCCCTCTTCCACACTGTCTACTTCCCATACAGCCAGGGTGCATCTGCGGTGGAGGCCTTCGTCGCCCTCGAGCACGGCGACGGGGCTGCACTCTACGCGGGCTCCTTCGCGAGCAGCCTCCGTATCACCGACGACTCATGTGCCACTAGCAGCCAGCCGTTCGTCGCGGGATTCATCGATGTCACTTCCCCAATAGTCTGTGGTGATTCCGTCGTGGGCAGGCGCAGCTCGTTCGCACAATATCAGAAGGACTACAAGGCCACACAAGCGCTGTCTCCGTTTGCTGCGGCGTGGCACACAGATTTCTTCGGACCGTGCGCGTGAGTGTAGTTGGCCTCATTACGCTCACCGTTGTATACGGACTCTGACGAGCTTTCCCAGGACGTGGCCTCTTCAAGGAAAGGATCACTTGAATGGTAGAGTCGTCTTGATCACATAGGACGATCCACTTACTGGCCACCAGGTTCTTTCGAAACGAGTACAAGCACGCCTATCCTGTTTATCAGCAACACTCTCGGTAAGGACTGCCATTTCAAGGCTTTCACAACATGCTAAAGACTCTCGCAGATCCTATAACTCCGATACAAGGGTATGCCCCAATTTGCTATACAACCATAAGTAGAACGATCACACGTCTGCGTAGGGGGCGTAGGATGTCTACGGGCTTCAGAAATTCCGTCTTGCTGGAGCAGAATTCGACTGGGGTATTGTTTCCCTACGCCTCTCACCATCCCCTCGCTGACCAATGAACTTGCAGCACACATCGTTGTCAGGGTTCTCGACCTGCACCGCACGCGCCATCCGCGCCTACTTCCGGCATGGCATCCTCCCCGCGTCTGGCACAGTTTGTCAGCCTGACACGCAGATCTTCGATGCACCGAACAATTCCAGCGGCTTTGGCGGGGTTACGATCTCATTCTCTGAGTCTGACGAAGCAGACTCAAGAGTCGTGAACAAGTCTGTGCCTGAACATATTGCTCGCGAGTAACAGTGGAGGGGTCCAATTGGGTGTTTGTCCGGAACTTTGACGTCGGATGGCATCTAACATGGCTGAGTGTAAGTGTATCTTGGTTATGTTTCATGGAGCTAGCCCTAGAAGATATATACGAAAGAATGGCTTGCGAATCCTGTGTCCTTGCTCACTTGTGTGGACTTTAGCAGGGGGTTACTCGCAGTATGGACACGTTCAACTCCTCAACCGAATTTGCGGCTAACATGATTTCTAACAGGT
This sequence comes from Phanerodontia chrysosporium, assembly GCA_001910725.1. NCBI lineage: Eukaryota > Fungi > Basidiomycota > Agaricomycetes > Polyporales > Phanerochaetaceae > Phanerodontia > Phanerodontia chrysosporium. The sequence goes on from MJGA01000022.1 coordinate 169,879, forward strand.
ATCTAATTCCATGTCTGATGTTTCTGCTCGAAACAAGCAAGTGGGCGTGCCCCGGGGAACCCCCGATCCCCAATTAATGGACGCCTCATCGCCCCCATCGTCGGCTTAGCACCTGCGATCATGGGGCTGTTGTCCATCGTGACTCTTGCCGTACATGCCTCGGCTCTCTGAATCACGACATACGACAGATCCTGTGAGCCCTGCACGATGCCGATATCCCGATACATGTCATCATCCAGGGTGGCTCCTGCTTCGCAGCATCTGATTCGACCTGGGAGGGCCGCAGTGCCCCTCCATCGTCATAAAATAAGGTCCGAACACCTAGTCCACTACTCCTGTCGTAATCGCGACCCGATATGCACGGTCGCAATTGATGGTCATAGCCGACGGCAGGCTAATCAACAAACAGTGCCGACAATGGCCTCGTGTATTTTCGGAGTGCAAGCTGCGCTCTGCTAGGGTACTTGAAGGGTGTCCGAGGGATGCATCATGGTCTGCAACTGGCTGGCTTCTTGCGATGCATGCCAAGGCAGGTGCTACGCTTTCTCTGCTCTCAATCGTTGCGTCAGGTTTAGCCCGGCTTCTCAATCCTCGTGATGCCTCCTTCGACTGGTCCGCGGTGAGTTAATCTGTAGATCACACCTTCAAGGAGCTCATCGTTGCGCAGCTAAACTCTTCGACCAATCTCTCGTGGACCCCATGCTATGAGGCCTTCCAATGCGCTCGATTCACAGTATGTGTCTATATCAACTACTAGAACCTGTCGAGTTGATTACGTTGCACCGCTGGCAGGTTCCTCTGCAATATTCGAACCTGACTGCAGGGGAGGCGCAAATCGCAGTCATCATGTTGCCGTCGAACTTCTCGGCTGGAGATCCAGACTACCTAGGACCTATTCTCTTCAATCCAGGTGCATTCTGCGTGTCTTGCGTATGTCAACTGAACTTACTCGTCCTGTAGGCGGACCTGGAAGCTCTGGAATCGAACAAATCGTCACTTATGGCCCCTACTTCCGCGCGGTCATTGGGCCGCAATATGATCTGGTCGGATTCGATCCTCGTGGTAAGCCCTTCTGCTTTGTGCGGCCTCTCAGATGGTGACATATGTTGCGATAGCTGTTGGGGAGACCACACCCGTGCTTTCTGTCTTCAAGGATGCGCAGGAGGCCCTAGCACTTTACGGGACGTTTCCTCTCAATGCAGAAGAGTCGGCCTCTTCGCTTGGCAGGATATACGCAATATCGCAGATTGTTAACAAGCTGGTCAACGATCGCGCGAAGTTAGTCGCAGAGTCAGTCAGCACGCCTGCTGTCGCAACGGACATGCTCCAAATCGCCCGAGCGCTCGGACAGGACAAAGTGAACTACTGGGGCATATCGTACGCACTTTCGCGCCTTGGGCAGAGAGTTTCTAATCAGAATAAATTCTAGTTATGGTTCGATACTCGGTTCTACGTAAGTCGCAGTCCACGTATACTCGAACATAGGCTCATGGCAATACACAGCTTTGCCGCCATGTTCCCGGACAATGTCGGGCGGTTCATCATCGACGGAGTGTTGGATGCTCACCAATGGTATTACGGTAGGTTGAGAGCCCGTGCGCGTTTTACATACACAACTGATCTCTGGCTAGCTCCTGGGGCTCAGGACAACAGCTCTCTTCTCGACACCGATGCGGCTTTGACGTCCATTTACGACGCCTGTGTCGCTGCTGGCCCCTCGCTCTGCGCCCTCTGGGAGAACAGCACAGAGCTCGTGCGTGCCCGTGTCGAGCGCAGCCTCGACGCGGTGCGCATTTCCCCTCTGCCGCTGTACAACGACACCGACCCGACGGGAATCTCATTCGGCGTCCTCGATTACGCGACTGTATTTGCGGCGCTCTTTCGGACCGTGTACTTCCCATATAGCGAGGGCACCGCTAGTGCTGAAGCGTTTGTGGCACTTGAGCACGGTGACGGGAATGCGATATATCAGGGGTCGACCGAGAACACTCTCGACATCGCCGGCAGCTCGTGTGCTGCCAGCGATACACCATTCGTCGTAGGGTTCATCGAAGCCACTTCCTCGGTCATCTGTGGGGACTCTCTCGTGGGCAGGAACACGTCGTTTGCGCAGTTCCAGAAAGACTATGAGGAGACCCGTGCTCTCTCTCCCTTCGCTGCTGCATGGGTCCCAGATTTCTTTGGGCCGTGCGCGTGAGTGAATCTACTGCACGCATCCTCTCCCAAGCTGAAATGCAAAATAACAGGGCATGGACTCTCCAAGCGAAGGATCGTTTTAATGGTGAGATTCGTTGGATCTTGTCGAGTACCATATTGATAGCAAGGCTACTAGGATCCTTCGAGACAAACACGAGCACGCCAATGCTATTCATCAGTAACACCTTTGGTGAGCGCTCCTATACCACAGCTGTTGGCTCCAATGCTGACGAAAATGTCTACTTCGTCAGATCCCGTGGCACCCATTCAAAGGTATGGCCTTGTTACATCGAGTTATTCCTGCCATTGACTGCTTTACAGCGGTCGCAGAATGTCCGCAGGCTTCACCAACTCGGTATTGCTGCAGCAGAACTCCACCGGAGTAAGTCGCACACCGTACCTTACCGCTCTCATTGCTCACTCTTCGTGTATAGCACACCTCACTCTCCGGCTTCTCGACATGTACTGCGCTCGCAATCCGTGCATACTTCCAAAATGGGACGCTACCTGCCCCAGACACGATCTGCCAGCCGGATACGCAGATATTTGTAGCACCGACCAACTCGAGCGGGTTTGGCGGAGTTACGATCTCGACGCGTGAGTCCGGTGACGTTGACATGCGTGAGGCGGCGCGTCTGGCGCGGGACGGGATCCCATTCCTGAAGAAGGCGTGGTATGGGAGGAGCATCTCGTTGTAAGCGCGAGCGACGCTACTAGTACGCAGTTGGTGGGAAGCACAAAGTCGGAGGTCAAAGTAGAGAATGCACCTACAAACGGGTGGGCGGTGCGCTACATACCTGTACAGGTCACTAAATATATTACACTGCCCGCCGGGTCGAGCAGCCATTGCCGCCTACACTAACTGTGCTCTTCTAACTGCGGAATTGGGCCAAGCCCGATACTCACCACGTGGGCAATGAGCGTTTAGCCCCACATGTGGCTCTCGCGATGTCCTCCGCGACCCGGCAGACTGCCTCTAGTCCATCCTCTTCCATCCAGGTGTGCACCCCTTCCTCTTCTTTACATGAGAAATGCGAGTAAAATTCGCGAGCAGATTGCTTCCACTGGTCTGGCATGGTGCCGGTTGTCGAGGGCGCGTCACCTTACTGCGAGGGCACAACCTTGTACGGGGCGCTGCGCATCCGCACGCTCGCAGGACGTAGGTGTAGCGTACTCTGAACTCCCAGTCCGTGACTGATACTGTTGTCCCTGAACTGTGCCGACAGTCCGATACATGTGACTAGCCGGAGTCGCTCCGCCACCGCAGGCGTTGTATGTGATGTCGGGCAGATCGCAGCAACCCACAACATTCATTACATATAGTCCAAGCCCTTCATCCACCATCTCCGTCGTAGACCCGGCCCGATCTCCACGGAAGCAATAGAAGTACATAGCCGATATCAGGGCTGGTTGACTTGCGTTGGCAACGAGTTATGCGCCAAGTGAAAAGGCAAGTCGCAAGCTGTGCTCTGGCAGAGTATTTGAAGGGTATCCTTGGGCGATTACATGGGACAGTCTCACCTAGCACCTCGCGATGCATGTCAAGACTAGTGCTGTCTTGCCCTTCATCTTGCTAGCCACTTCGGGTCTTGGTCGCCATTTGACTCGCCGCGATGCTCCCTTCGACTGGTCTGCGGTGCGTCCTACTAGACGTTACGCCTTATTGAGCTCATATTTTTCCTAGCTTAACTCTTCCACCCATATCTCGTGGACTCCGTGCTATGACAGTTTTGAATGTGCTAGACTCACCGTAGGTCGCCTGCAGATATCCGATCAGAAACCAGTGAACGGCTCACGTCGACATGACCATAGGTTCCTCTACAATACTCCAATGCGACCGCAGGAGAGGCGCAGATTGCACTAATTATGTCACCGTCCAACTTCTCGTCAGGAAACCCAGACTACCTGGGATCGATTCTCTTCAACCCAGGTGAGATTTGTGTTATTGAGGCTATCAGCCGGTATTCATCGTTCCCTAGGTGGTCCTGGAGGCTCTGGAGTTGACTACATTCGGGAAAACGGCGATTACTTCCGCACTATCATTGGACCACAATATGACCTCGTAGGGTTTGACCCACGCGGTAAGACCCGTCCTCTGCACAATTTTCCGAATGGTGACATATGGTGCTCTAGCTGTCGGGGAGACCACGCCTGTACTTTCCGTATTCAAGGATCCACAGGAGGCCCTGGAGCTCTACGCAACATTCCCTCTCAACGCAGAGGATTCTGTCTCGTCACTTGGGCGGCGTACGCGATCTCGCAGATCGTAGCCAACCTTGTTGATGACCGCGCAAAGCTGGTGGCAGAGTCTGTCAGCACCCCGGCTGTCGCGATGGACATGCTCCAAATCGCTCGCGCCCTTGGCAGGACAAAGTGAATTATTGGGGCATATCGTACGTACTAGTATGTTCTCAGATGGGTTCTGACCGAATATCATTTCAGGTATGGCTCTATTCTCGGTGCCACGTAAGTCGCTACCCCTCCAAGCTCCGAAGGGAGACTCATGAGGACCATAGTTTTGCTGCCATGTTCCCCGACAACGTCGGGCGGTTCATCATCGATGGAGTATCCGATGCCTACGAGTGGTATTACGGTATGCCAAACCAATGTGAACGTTCGAATCACACGACTTACATTATTTCAGGCCCGGGCGTCCGAGACAACAGCTCCCTGCTCGACGCCGACGCGGCACTGACATCGATCTACGACGCCTGCGTCGCCGCCGGGCCTTCGCTCTGCGCGCTCTGGGAGAACAGCACTGAACTGGTGCGCACGCGTGTACAGCGGGATCTCGACGCGCTGCGCACGGCGCCGCTGCCGCTATACAACGACACGGCCCCGACCGGGGTCACGTTCGGCGTCCTCGACTACGCCACCGTCTTCGAGGCCCTCTTCCAGACCGTCTACTTCCCGTACAACCAAGGAACCACCGCGGCAGCGCTGCTGGTAGCCCTCGAACAGGGCGACGGGAGCGGGATTTACCAGGGCTCGACAGAGAGCGCTCTCAATGATATCGGCAGTACGTGCGTTGCAGGCGATGAACCTTTTGTCTTGGGTTATATCGAGGCTACCGCTCCGATTATCTGTGGGGACTCGCTCGCCGGCAGGAAGAGCTCGTTTGCGCAGTACCAGGAAGACTATCAGGCGACACGTGAGCTGTCGCCATTTGCTGCTGCGTGGTTCCCGGACTTCTTCGGGCCGTGCGCGTGAGTTGTAATACCTTCTCTGTTGCTCACAAGCTGACAACCTATCCAGCGTGTGGTCTATGCAAGGAAAGGATCGCTTCAACGGTGAGAATTGGTCAGTTACGCTGAGAACAGTACTAAGTACTTATTAGGATCCTTCGAGACAAATACGAGCACGCCTATTCTTTTCATAAGCAACTCTCTTGGTGAGCGCTCCTTTGTAATTGGTATAGCTCCAAATATTGACGGATTCTTACTCTGTCAGACCCAGTCACTCCGATACAGAGGTATGATCTTCCTATTCCAATGACTCAGGAGATTCACACGGTTGGCAGCGGTCGCAAAATGTCCGCAGGCTTCAAGGACTCTGTGCTCCTGCAGCAAAACTCTACAGGAGTACGTTACTTTTACACCTTTACGGGCCTGTCGCTGACCCATAGGCACGCAGCATACCTCACTTTCGGGTTTCTCGACGTGCACCGCGCTTGCAATTCGCGCATACTTCCAGAACGGCACGCTCCCCGCCCCTGACACGATTTGCCAGCCGGACACCCAGATATTTGTTGCACCGACCAACTCAAGCGGCTTCGGCGGCGTCACAATCTCAACGCGAGGGACCTATGGTTTTGACCCACGCGAGGCGGCGCGTCTGGCGCAGGAAGGGATCTCGTTCCTGAAGAAGATGTGGTTCCGAAGGGGCGTCCTCTAGTCAGTGAGGGACGTTCTGTGTCTTGGGAAAAGCAGGAGGCTCAGAAGAGAAGTTATGGAATGGGCCTACAGACATGTGGACTTGGCTTTGCGATCGAGACCGTGTTACATTATACGAACTTGGCCTCTCGTCGGACGCACAGATTTTTGAGCTCTCGGCCAACTCGAGCAGTTTTGGCGGCGTCCCAATTTCAATACGCGAACCGATGGGTTGGATCTGGATGATGCAGCACGCCTGGCGCGGGACGGGTTTCCATTCCTGAAGAAGACATGGTTCCCGAGGGGCATCTGAGAGTGTGAGTATTCGTAGAGGCAGGGCAACCGTCAGGCCGAGCCCACGTCTGTATACCTTACTGCATTGAAAATGTCTGCACGCAGTACACAGGCCTCGAAAATACCATATTGAAGGAGAATATCGAGGACTGCATGGGAGACTCGATCTTGTCGGGTTCATTTTGGGCGGTTGCCAGCGCCACGTGGGCACAGACTAGTGTTGCCACGGCGCGGCTCCATAGCCGCTCAGCCAGAGAGCCGAGCCACGTGGCCGCCGAGCCAAGCCGCTGATTGGCTCATGGCCTATTTGCGGCTGGGCTCAGCACAGCGCGGCTCGGCTATGGCTCGCCGCCGGTACCGCCATCCTAATTAGGCAACCACCACGTTAACTGGCGACCACCATGGCGAAAGGACAGAACAACACCACAGCAGGCAAACGCGGTGCCCCTGGCACACCTCTGAAGACTCCAAAGAGGCGTAGGGTCACTCCAAAGCATGTAACATATGAGACTGGGGCTATGAAGACTCAGTGGAAGCTAGACGGTGCGCTTTTTAACATTTCTTCTGATGCTGTACTGATTACCTTGTCCTGTCAGATCCTGCTGCAGGAGAGGCAGCTCAGGGCTCACCTAAGAAGAGGAGAGGCCCAAGGAAGAAGGCTAGTGTAGAGGATCTGGCAGGGGAGGAGTCAATTGTGCGTTTTTCAACGCCGAAGCGAGGTCGCATGGTATATCAGCGTGCACCTGAGCCCTTGCCTGAGCCTGCACCTCAGATATCTGAAGAGGCTTCAAGGTATGTAACCTATCAATGGTAGAAATAAATTTGCTTATTAGATGATAGAGAGAACATAGAGCAGATACTGCCTGATGTTGAAGAAGAAGAGCACGAAATCTTCGACATGGATGTTTCAGCTAGTGATGACACAGACGATGGTTTGGCCCCTCAGGCACGAACATCAAATCACCCTGCTGCTATCACCACCTCCCCTACTCCATCTCGGCAGCCAAAGGGTTTGCCCACTCTTCCGATTGCAGGCCAGCGCCAGAAGTCCCATGGCCCTGCGGGGAACAAGCGGGGGAACAAAGCTGAAGATATTTGGCCATTTTTGGAGCAGGAAAAGCTTACAGGGCGGAAGCTGTGCAAATTCTGCTTGTGCGCATTTTATTTGAAATATCTATTGATTTATTTATGAGAAAATAATTGCAGAGCAATACGTGCACAAAATTCTGGACATGCTGTCGCAGCGTGGACGACAGCTGGCACAGACAACCCTAGGAGGCACTTTCTTGCCAATCACATTGATTATTGGGTGCCTGCTTGTGACAAAGCAGGGATTCAAATCAAGGCAAAGAGTGCCGTTACACGTGTTGCAGAGTGGCGTCAAAAGCAGCGTGGTGAAGGTACCAGCCAGGCAGCTAATGAAGAACGCCCACCGTTCAGCAATGAGCTATTTGTTGATATGATTGTAGAGTGGATCATAGCTGAAGATCAGGTGCGCACTATTTCTATAATTATTATTATTATTACTATTGCTAATTTTTAATACATGTTAAAGCCATTAAGCGTTGTTGAAAGCCCCCGATTACGCAAGATCTTCATGCTGCTGCGTGTTGAACTACGTGAACGGGACATTCCAGGCCGTACAACTATCCGTAACCGGGTCTCCGAAGTTTTCAGCCAATATCTCAAAGACCTCACTGCAGAAATGCAGGTATGTGGAAATAAAATTCTTTTATAATGTAGTACTAAAACTTGCTTTATAGTGCGCTGTTGGCAAGGTTTCGTTCACTATGGATTTGTGGACAGACCCCTTTGTAACACCATATATGGCTGTTACCGCACATTGGTTGCAGATGGTTATGGATGATCCACAAAATCCACAGCTCAAACTTCGTGTTGACCTGATTGGCTTTCACCATGTGCCGACTAGGCATACAGGTGAACATCTTGCAGCGGCCTTTCTGTACATCCTTGATCGGGTGCAAATTGCATACAAGGTGCAGTATTTGTTTTTACTTTAATTATGTAAAAATCCACTAATATGTATATATATTGTGATAGATTGGCTGGATCACTATGGACAATGCCAGCAACAATGACACTTTCATGGCAGCCTTGGAGAAGTCTTTGGTAGCTCGCAAAATACCATTTGACAAGACTCAGCGACGAATCCGGTGCGCATATTTTATTATAAAAATGTCAGTAAATTCTAATAAATATACCAGGTGTTTCCCGCATATTGTCAACTTGGCTTGTCAAACGGTGCTTGGTGCAATGACCAAGCTGGAGTATTTGAAGGAGTCAGCACCGGCATTTGAGCCTGACAGTGGTATAACACCAGATAACTTTCTGGATGCTATCAAACGGAACCCAATCGCAACTCTTCGCTCTCTTATCCGGGGTGTAGGTCTTCCTCTTTCCTCTTCATATTTTCTTGGCATTTACTGACAATTTTATACTTTATTAGATTCGAGCCTCTGCACTTCGTCGTCAACACTTTACAAATATTCTTCATTCTATGCAGCAGAAGATCCTTCAGCTACTGAGAGATGTTGAGACTCGCTGGTCCTCAACATACTTCATGGTTGAGCGAGCTCTTGTACTCCGCGAGGTATGTTTTTTATTCGCATTTTTGATGATTTCTTATATCTGTTTTCAGGCCATTGAGAAATTTCTTGATGGAGATGAGTTTGCAGACCTTCGCAAGTTCTCTCTGGAGGCTGCAGAATGGCATGCCTTAGAGATATTCTGTGCTATACTCAAAGTATGTATTAATTTTCCGATGTTTCCATAATTAGATAGCTGGTTAATATTTGATTAACAGGTACCAAATCTCTTTCAAGAAGTTCTCTCCTCTGAGTCAACACCTACCCTCGCGAATGTGCTTCCTGCATTCGAGGGAATGAAGAACCTCTGGGTTGACCAGCAGACAGAATATCCACAGGCTGCATCTATTATTCAGCAGGGATTGGACAAGCTTGATGAATATCGTGAGCGTAACTGCAGCATTGACGTTTATACCTTGGCTACAAGTACGTATTCTAAACTTGAATGCACCGCATATATTGACAATATATAGTCATCAATCCTCAGATCAAGTTTGAATGGCATAAAACATGCACAACTTTGACAGAGCAAAGGGAGGCAAAAGAGTTATTTATCAGAGAGGTATATCTCATGCAATTCTGCAAAATGGCCTAGTCCATTAATAAATGCCATTTGTACAGATGAAGAAGTACAGAGAACATATGGCCCCAGAAGATGTCAATCAGGCCACCAACACACAACAGACAAGCGCGCAGCAGGCTCGAAATATTTTGTTCAAACACAAGCCAAAAGCCTCAGCAACGCCCACAGTTGAGCAAGAGTGGCTGAAATATATTAGTGAGCCAACAGAACAAGAGCCTGTATCTCTGTTGTATTGGCAGGTAAGTTACTTAGCTAGTGTGTCAATTTTTACCGATTTTACTAATAATTTTAATGATATTTTTGCGGTATTTAGGCAGCAAAAAGCAAATTTCCAACTATCTATGCCATGGCCATGGATATTCTACCCATACAGGCCTCCTCTGTGCCCTGTGAACGTGTTTTCTCATCTGGAAAGCTAACTGTATCAGATCGGCGCAACAGAATCAGCGGAGCTTTGATGGAGGCACTGCAAATGCTCAAATTCAGCATCAAACATGGATATTCCCTCAATTTCACAGAAGGGCAGAGTCCTAAAAATGTTGAGGAAGAGCTTGAGGACCTTGCTCAAGAGACCTGTGAAGATTTGACCTCATTTGTCGCATCACTGCAGTAGTTTTTGGAATTTATTCTCAATTTTGCGAAGTCCGTGTGAACTACCTTCTAAATATGGACGGACTGCTGGCTCAAGCCGCTCGCCAGCCAGAGCCAGCCAGAGCCAATCAATGAGCCGTGGCTTCGGCTTGATCCGGCTCACCCATAAATGGCAGAGCCATCAAACGCCGAGCTGCAGCCGAGCCGAGCCAAGCCGTGGCAACACTAGCACAGACTAACACGGCGTCAATGCAAATGACCCTGCAGCCTGCGCTCATGTCAAGCTTAGTCTTGAACGTCGTCTGCTTGCCTGGTATGTTCTCACAGTGTTCCGTGCCCATGTCTGGTTTATGTTGAAACTACTCTGCGTAGTATACTTCTTCGGCTGTCCCTTTTATTCTGCTATATCTGAAGGCATGAACCATGGCGACTTCCAAAAGCTTTCACGGCATCTATCTGTGTACTGCCAGGACCAGCTGTCCAGCGACATACGTTTGCCCGACGCAGAACCCAAACCGACGTCTCCCGCTGATGGAGAAGGGACGCGCACCGTCCACCGCAGACACCGCCCATCACGGTCAGGGTCTGGATGTGCTCCGCGAAGCCCAGCACTGCTTGTTTCGCGATCATGAACTAGTGTTGCCACGGCTTGGCTCGGCTCGGCTGCAGCTCGGCGTTTGATGGCTCTGCCATTTATGGGTGAGCCGGATCAAGCCGAAGCCACGGCTCATTGATTGGCTCTGGCTGGCTCTGGCTGGCGAGCGGCTTGAGCCAGCAGTCCGTCCATATTTAGAAGGTAGTTCACACGGACTTCGCAAAATTGAGAATAAATTCCAAAAACTACTGCAGTGATGCGACAAATGAGGTCAAATCTTCACAGGTCTCTTGAGCAAGGTCCTCAAGCTCTTCCTCAACATTTTTAGGACTCTGCCCTTCTGTGAAATTGAGGGAATATCCATGTTTGATGCTGAATTTGAGCATTTGCAGTGCCTCCATCAAAGCTCCGCTGATTCTGTTGCGCCGATCTGATACAGTTAGCTTTCCAGATGAGAAAACACGTTCACAGGGCACAGAGGAGGCCTGTATGGGTAGAATATCCATGGCCATGGCATAGATAGTTGGAAATTTGCTTTTTGCTGCCTAAATACCGCAAAAATATCATTAAAATTATTAGTAAAATCGGTAAAAATTGACACACTAGCTAAGTAACTTACCTGCCAATACAACAGAGATACAGGCTCTTGTTCTGTTGGCTCACTAATATATTTCAGCCACTCTTGCTCAACTGTGGGCGTTGCTGAGGCTTTTGGCTTGTGTTTGAACAAAATATTTCGAGCCTGCTGCGCGCTTGTCTGTTGTGTGTTGGTGGCCTGATTGACATCTTCTGGGGCCATATGTTCTCTGTACTTCTTCATCTGTACAAATGGCATTTATTAATGGACTAGGCCATTTTGCAGAATTGCATGAGATATACCTCTCTGATAAATAACTCTTTTGCCTCCCTTTGCTCTGTCAAAGTTGTGCATGTTTTATGCCATTCAAACTTGATCTGAGGATTGATGACTATATATTGTCAATATATGCGGTGCATTCAAGTTTAGAATACGTACTTGTAGCCAAGGTATAAACGTCAATGCTGCAGTTACGCTCACGATATTCATCAAGCTTGTCCAATCCCTGCTGAATAATAGATGCAGCCTGTGGATATTCTGTCTGCTGGTCAACCCAGAGGTTCTTCATTCCCTCGAATGCAGGAAGCACATTCGCGAGGGTAGGTGTTGACTCAGAGGAGAGAACTTCTTGAAAGAGATTTGGTACCTGTTAATCAAATATTAACCAGCTATCTAATTATGGAAACATCGGAAAATTAATACATACTTTGAGTATAGCACAGAATATCTCTAAGGCATGCCATTCTGCAGCCTCCAGAGAGAACTTGCGAAGGTCTGCAAACTCATCTCCATCAAGAAATTTCTCAATGGCCTGAAAACAGATATAAGAAATCATCAAAAATGCGAATAAAAAACATACCTCGCGGAGTACAAGAGCTCGCTCAACCATGAAGTATGTTGAGGACCAGCGAGTCTCAACATCTCTCAGTAGCTGAAGGATCTTCTGCTGCATAGAATGAAGAATATTTGTAAAGTGTTGACGACGAAGTGCAGAGGCTCGAATCTAATAAAGTATAAAATTGTCAGTAAATGCCAAGAAAATATGAAGAGGAAAGAGGAAGACCTACACCCCGGATAAGAGAGCGAAGAGTTGCGATTGGGTTCCGTTTGATAGCATCCAGAAAGTTATCTGGTGTTATACCACTGTCAGGCTCAAATGCCGGTGCTGACTCCTTCAAATACTCCAGCTTGGTCATTGCACCAAGCACCGTTTGACAAGCCAAGTTGACAATATGCGGGAAACACCTGGTATATTTATTAGAATTTACTGACATTTTTATAATAAAATATGCGCACCGGATTCGTCGCTGAGTCTTGTCAAATGGTATTTTGCGAGCTACCAAAGACTTCTCCAAGGCTGCCATGAAAGTGTCATTGTTGCTGGCATTGTCCATAGTGATCCAGCCAATCTATCACAATATATATACATATTAGTGGATTTTTACATAATTAAAGTAAAAACAAATACTGCACCTTGTATGCAATTTGCACCCGATCAAGGATGTACAGAAAGGCCGCTGCAAGATGTTCACCTGTATGCCTAGTCGGCACATGGTGAAAGCCAATCAGGTCAACACGAAGTTTGAGCTGTGGATTTTGTGGATCATCCATAACCATCTGCAACCAATGTGCGGTAACAGCCATATATGGTGTTACAAAGGGGTCTGTCCACAAATCCATAGTGAACGAAACCTTGCCAACAGCGCACTATAAAGCAAGTTTTAGTACTACATTATAAAAGAATTTTATTTCCACATACCTGCATTTCTGCAGTGAGGTCTTTGAGATATTGGCTGAAAACTTCGGAGACCCGGTTACGGATAGTTGTACGGCCTGGAATGTCCCGTTCACGTAGTTCAATACGCAGCAGCATGAAGATCTTGCGTAATCGGGGGCTTTCAACAACGCTTAATGGCTTTAACATGTATTAAAAATTAGCAATAGTAATAATAATAATAATTATAGAAATAGTGCGCACCTGATCTTCAGCTATGATCCACTCTACAATCATATCAACAAATAGCTCATTGCTGAACGGTGGGCGTTCTTCATTAGCTGCCTGGCTGGTACCTTCACCACGCTGCTTTTGACGCCACTCTGCAACACGTGTAACGGCACTCTTTGCCTTGATTTGAATCCCTGCTTTGTCACAAGCAGGCACCCAATAATCAATGTGATTGGCAAGAAAGTGCCTCCTAGGGTTGTCTGTGCCAGCTGTCGTCCACGCTGCGACAGCATGTCCAGAATTTTGTGCACGTATTGCTCTGCAATTATTTTCTCATAAATAAATCAATAGATATTTCAAATAAAATGCGCACAAGCAGAATTTGCACAGCTTCCGCCCTGTAAGCTTTTCCTGCTCCAAAAATGGCCAAATATCTTCAGCTTTGTTCCCCCGCTTGTTCCCCGCAGGGCCATGGGACTTCTGGCGCTGGCCTGCAATCGGAAGAGTGGGCAAACCCTTTGGCTGCCGAGATGGAGTAGGGGAGGTGGTGATAGCAGCAGGGTGATTTGATGTTCGTGCCTGAGGGGCCAAACCATCGTCTGTGTCATCACTAGCTGAAACATCCATGTCGAAGATTTCGTGCTCTTCTTCTTCAACATCAGGCAGTATCTGCTCTATGTTCTCTCTATCATCTAATAAGCAAATTTATTTCTACCATTGATAGGTTACATACCTTGAAGCCTCTTCAGATATCTGAGGTGCAGGCTCAGGCAAGGGCTCAGGTGCACGCTGATATACCATGCGACCTCGCTTCGGCGTTGAAAAACGCACAATTGACTCCTCCCCTGCCAGATCCTCTACACTAGCCTTCTTCCTTGGGCCTCTCCTCTTCTTAGGTGAGCCCTGAGCTGCCTCTCCTGCAGCAGGATCTGACAGGACAAGGTAATCAGTACAGCATCAGAAGAAATGTTAAAAAGCGCACCGTCTAGCTTCCACTGAGTCTTCATAGCCCCAGTCTCATATGTTACATGCTTTGGAGTGACCCTACGCCTCTTTGGAGTCTTCAGAGGTGTGCCAGGGGCACCGCGTTTGCCTGCTGTGGTGTTGTTCTGTCCTTTCGCCATGGTGGTCGCCAGTTAACGTGGTGGTTGCCTAATTAGGATGGCGGTACCGGCGGCGAGCCATAGCCGAGCCGCGCTGTGCTGAGCCCAGCCGCAAATAGGCCATGAGCCAATCAGCGGCTTGGCTCGGCGGCCACGTGGCTCGGCTCTCTGGCTGAGCGGCTATGGAGCCGCGCCGTGGCAACACTATCATGAACCTCATTTCCCGCTCAATAATGCTGCGAAGAGAGATTGGCGAGCGCAACTGCGGCAAACTGGGCGGTGCGCACGGCTGTCGCTCGACATTGTTGGCAGTACCGCTTGCGCGCCTGCAATGAGGAGGAGAGTATAGAGCAATGAGCTGTGCACCAGTCGCTAAGCCACGTTCTACCTCTAAGTCTCCCTTTCCGGGGTACTTTGCTCCCTTTCCTTCCTCCCGGGATGGACTTCAACTGGCTGGGCATGAGTGCTTCCATATCCTGCATATATGTCAGTTCTAACGGAACTCCTCAGGTGAACGTCTCCACGAACCTAACATGGACATCTTGTTATGAGTCGTTCCAATGCGCAAGACTGACCGTAGGCCTCCCTGCATTGCATGTCCCTACTCGCGGCTGATGACATCTCAGGTCCCTCTGATATATTCCAACCATAGCGCAGGCGAGGCGCAGGTGGCTCTAGTGATGTCCCCGTCGAACTTCTCAGCTGGGGACTCGAACTACCTCGGACCCATCCTGTTCAATCCAGGTGCGCACTCCTCCCGGTCTTTTCTGACGTCAGCACATCGACGACATGAGTAGGCGGCCCTGGCGAGTCAGGCGTGGAGCTGATTGTTGAGGGCGCGGAGTACTTCCGCGAGATCGTTGGGCCCCAGTATGATCTTGTCGGTTTCGACCCGCGAGGTGCGCAGTTCTGTCTTTGTGAGTGCATGGCGGCTTGCTCCTGTTGTGCATCTAGGTGTCGGTGTGACGACACCTGCACTCTCGATCTTTCGTGACCCTGCGGAGGCACTCCAGTGGTATGCGACCTGGCCTCTCAACGTTAATGAGTCAGCGTCGTCTTTTGGACGGGCCTTCGCCCAGTCGACGATCCTCGGAAGGCTGGCAGAGGATCGGGCAGAAGAGGTCGCAGAGTCCGTCTCGACGCCCACGGTTGCAAACGATATGCTGAGTATCACGAAGGCGTTTGGGTTTGACAAAGTCAACTACTGGGGAATATCGTGAGTTTGCATGACATTAATCCAGAGCTCTGGAATGACGCTGTCTTCTGCTAGGTACGGGTCGGTTCTGGGAGCTACGTAAGCCTCGAGACATCTCGCGCGTGGACATCCCCTCATTTCTCCCATCTACAGGTTCGCTGCAATGTTTCCGGACAACGTAGGACGCTTCGTCATCGACGGTGTTGTGAACTCGCACGAATGGTACGAAGGTACGCAAATACGTATGTCGTCTCAGGAAGAACATTCGCCGACGTGCTAGGCCCTAATAGGCGTCGACACAAGCTCTCTGGTGGACGCAGACGCGGCGCTGCACTCAGTGTGGGCCGCCTGCGTTGCCGCAGGGCCGGACGCATGCGCACTATACGAGAACTCGACTGCGCACGTTGCCGCTCGCGTTCAGGTGCTCGTCGACCGGGTGCACCTGGCGCCGGTGCCGGTCATCAACGACACCGACCCCTCTGCCATCACGTTCGCCGTCGTCGACTATGCGGCGCTCGTCGACCAGCTCTTCCTGCTCGCGTACTTCCCGTACAGCCACGCACCCGCGGCGGCAGCAGCGCTTGCCGCGCTCGAGCGCGGCGACGGGGCCCCGATCCTCCAGGGCTCCCAACTTTCTGGTATCGACGGGTTCAGCACGTGCGCGTACGATTCCTCGGAGCCGTATGTTGCGGGGCTTCTGGAGGTCGAGCTTGCGATTGCATGTGGCGATCAGCGCCGCGTCGGAGCGGCGACACTCGATCGCGCGAAGGCGAATTACCAGGACCTGGTGAAGCACTCGCGGTTCTTTGCTGGGGATTTGTGGGCGACGTTGCAAGCAGGGTGCACGTGAGTGCTCGCCCGAACGTGTCCGGAGGCCTGATTGATTTTGTGTAGAGGCTGGACGATTCGTGGAAAGGATCGGTTCAATGGTTTGTTATCATGGTTCGGTACTTGCGAGGCTAAGTTTCTGATTCATGCTGGGCGCTTCGTTTGCGACCAACACGAGCACCCCGCTTCTGGTCATCGGCAACACGCTCGGTATGTCCTTGGAGACGTGACAATCTTCTCCTGAAAACTAACCATGCTACGCAGATCCAATCACCCCACTCGTTAGGTACAACTTTCACACCGTTTCATTGAGTGGACGCTCACTAAACTGCCTTCAGCGCAAAGAACATGTCCCACGGCTTCGCGGGCTCCGTCCTCCTGCAGCAGAACTCTACTGGGGTACGCCTTCCGCGTGCTCCCTACCCGCCCAACCTAACACCTATATCGCAACAGCACAGCTCCTGGTCAGGCTTCTCAACATGCACCGCGCTCGCCGTGAACGCGTACTTCACCCAGGGAGTGCTCCCCGCGCCGGGCACCGTGTGCCAGCCGGACTTCGCGATCTTCGAGGATGCGGGCGCGCCGACGAGTCTCGTCCGCCGCGGTGCGTCTCGCGTCTATGAGGCGGCAGAGGTTCTGCAGCGGCACATGCTACGCAGGGCGCGTGCACGTGGTGCGCGGCGTGCGGGACTCAGGTAAGGCGCGAGGTTAGGATTGGAGTGGTGTTCACGGACGGTAGTACATACTCGGCGTGTTGGTTACCTGGGTGCGTGGTCCAGAAAACGGGACGCTATGCTGTTTTCCAACAGTATTTCTTCTGTTTGCAGAAAAGCGGCGCGTGAAGTCTTGAATAAACGGAAGCTTCAACGTGACTTTCTCGGGCATGCTCCTACTGCAGAGTTGTGGCGCCCGTGGTGACACACAGGGTGTTGGTAGACTAGGCAATCAACACGCACATATCGAGAGCGGCAGGGTGAGGCTTCCTTGTAGTCATATAGCGAGTCGTGCACGCTCATTCATCAATGTGGCCAAACGTGATTTGAGGAGTGACTGCGGCAGAACGTGTGGCATGCCATGTGGCGCGATTTCGCATGGCATTGCTCATTTCACTATGTTCTGTCATACTCATACTCCTGATCTACAGACTCCGAATATTGAAGTTTCCAATACACAGCGAAAACGAGTCTGGGGTAAGTCAATCAAGCTCAAGATGCAAGTGAAATGACCAGGACCGGGCACAGCAACGGCGATGACGAACCTTCGTATGTTCAGGGGGTGGTTCAAACCTTTTACCCGCATTCCCACAGCCCCATTCAGCTGACCTTCCATATTTGCCCTTTCTGCCATTGTCGCTTTGACCGACACGCCGATTGCGAGGAGGAGGCCGCGGAGAAGCCACTCGCGTAGGCGCCCATAATACCATCCCGTCGCACTCCTCTCGTCCAATGTGGCTTTCGACACCGACTGCCACATCTGGTCCTACTATGGCGATATATACTGGCCCTCGGGCCCTCTGATGGAACACAGGTCCTCGGTATCACATCCCTCTCACTCAAACACCATGCCTGCTGTCCTTCAAGCTGACACTACCAACGCCGCTCTGGAAGCTGTGATTCGCGGCATACGCGACAAGGCAATCCGTCTTGCAGACCAGCTCGCACAGGACCTTCTGCTGGTAGGAGGTCCGCTCCCGCGCCACACGGACTTCTCCTTGGAAAAAGAGCGCGAGGTCCGCAAAGTCTTGGTGCGTGTGTCGCGCTCCCTCTCTCTGTGGTCATACTTACGACGTGCACTCCCAGCTCCCTATGATGCTCGATCTTCCCGACAAGGATAAGGAGCCCGTGCTGCTCGCCTTTACCGCGCGGCACGGACCCGCGCTGGTGATGCGCATCTGCACGTACAGCCGCGAGAAGCAGCCCATTGCGCTCTCGGCCTACGTGCAGGTGCTCGCGCTGCTGCCGATCCTGGAAGAGAACGCGTACCTGCGCGCTCTGCTGCGCATGCCCTGCGCGAAGGGGCTCCCCAACGCCGTTGCGCTTCACCTCACGCGCGGGATCTACTGGTACATGTCAGACGGCCCGGGCCACGTCTGCGCCCTCCTGGCGGACATGATGATCTGGTGCGATGAACGCATGGGCGACGACGGACGTGCGCCCGTCGACGCTGCGCTCCGGCGCGAGCTCCTGGTGGTCGTTCCGCCGTTGCAGATGCACTTCCAGAGAAAGGAAAGAAAGGTCGCGGACATTGCGACGCAGCGCCTCGACGTCCTGCTTCGCCGCATCGAATGCGGGGGCCCTGGCGACAACTTCCTGACACTGACCCGCATGCGCCTCCAGGCCAGCTTCGCGGGCGAGATCGGCTGCTTCAAATGCAAGGAACCCACGGACCTGCTATGCTCCCAGTGCCAGGTCGTTCGATTCTGCAGCAAGAAATGTCAGAGTGAAGTATGGATCGCCAAGCACGGTGCCCAGTGCTTTCCTCTAGATTGATCCCCATACTTGGATTTGCTTCTTGTGCATGTGCATAGCTGCGCTATGTTTGGTTTATATTATCCCCCGTCTTATTTATCGAATGTGATTAGCCGGCATCCCAGGTTCAGCCCGACTTGCCAGGGCGTTCTATGCGTCACTGGCCTCGGTGGCTCTGCCAGATTTGGTAAGAGATATGCCATTCGCGCACGTGGCAACCACAGCCGGGCGTCTCTGCTATTCCCCGCCCGTGCAGCAATCGCTGACTTCAAGCTTTCGGCCTTACGCTCGCAGCCCCGCTGTCGGCCCGTAGGAGCATTTTTTATTGTCTCTATTGCAGAGTTGGTTTCGTGGACCATGATGAGTATCAGTAAAGGAGTATCAGTACAGTGACGATTATTAGAGTATGGTTATGGGTCTTTACTGCATCAGAGCAGCTGGCACTGCAGCGTAGAGAGCCGCTAAAATTTTTGGCGGTATACACAGAAAAACCCGGTGCAACTCCTTTCAATCCTCGCGAGTTCTCGTAAACTGGCCGTTAAACGTTGTCGTTGGTCGCCGGCGTCGTGGCGCTCGGCTATTCCCGGGAGCGCACGTGGGTTTACAGCCGTCCCCTGCAATCTTCGTTCCACCGCAACAAACACCGTCGCCCATGCCTCCAACTCAAGGATCTCTGGTTGAGTATCAAAGCTATGAGATATCTCCATCTTTGCTCTAATACTTGTCGGGCATCAATTTAAGTGATACCGGCTAAGGCATCCCGCCGCCTCCCGCAACTCTAACTCAGGCTGTTGGTGGGTGCAGGCACACAACGAAACTTCGGGTCTGTATCTGCTTCTCCGTCATATGAAATGAGCTGCATGTGTTCTTACAGCAACGTTTGTATGTCCAGGCAGCTCTGTCAGCGTTGTCGACGCACGTTCGTCCCTCCTGTGGGAGTTACCGGAGCTTGGGTGTCAGGCACACGCAGGCGGCGGTGATGCACCTCGCGCCTCGGCCTATAGCTTTGGCACCAGTTCCATATCGTGAAGTATCCTCGTTATGTCTGAGCCAAAGACAGGAAGACAGGCGCGCCTTCGCTATACTCGTATATAGCGGCCATCGACTATGGTACGCCAAGTGCTTTCTGCATCCCTCCACATCCTTACCCGTTGCAGGGGCGCATATCCCAGCGTTGACAGAGAAGAGTGCTTCGTTTCTCCTGCGCTTGTCATCCACGCTCGATGCATATACTCTCGCGCCACCCGGATCTGTCCTTCGAGATAGCATTCTGCAAGCCGTTCTGAGAGTGTATCCCTCACGCCGCCCTCGTCCCTTGGGAGACATCTGTCAAGTACCTTCACTGCCTCGATTGCAGAACACACTCGACGCGGTATAACTCCATGGTTGCTTGAAGGTTGAATCGTTGGTAATACCACCCCGCCGCCTTACCTTCCGCGAGACCCACTCCTGCGCAACCTCCACCCCCAACCATGGCTGACGACATTGCCCAGATAGCCCGCAGCTTCCAATTTAACCGTGTCACAAATGTGAGTCTTATCTGCGCAGAAGAAGCTAGGGTGCTGATGGTGCCGCGCAGTACATGGATGGTGCGTTGTAATTACTGTGGCGCAGCCCGCCTCTCATCCTTGTCGCAGTCATCAGCTGCTGTCTCACGGTACGCTCTACCTCAATATTCCCGTGGTTCACTAGCTCATCGGGTGCGCACCAGATATATGACTGGATGCTGACGCTCGGTCGAGAGGTCGAGCTCGTATGGCTCTCACCGTGGTCTCCCGTGAAGATCCTCTTCCTCGTAACCCGTTACACGCCATTTATCGAGCTTGGCTTCGTGGTCTGGCGTGCGTACTACGTCCATCATCTACTCCTAATTCTAATACATGACTTCACTGCCGCAGCACTTGCCACGAACGATATCAGCCCGCGAGCATGTTATGTCGACTACCAATGGACCGCCTGTAAGCTTCCACTTGACATATTCCGCTCGCCGGTTGATCAGATACCTCCGCCTCCAGGGACGAACATCACCGGCATTCTCTTCGCCGAAGGTGCACATTCCGCTACCGCTTTCTCCACTCGGGGCCGCCGTTGCTGACCACGCATACAGTCATCCTGATGCTGCGTACGTGGGCCGTGTACGATCGGCGGCGCTCAGTTGGATTTTTTCTCGCTTTCTGGACCATCGCGACGTGGGTACCGAACCTCGCGAGCGTTGGTATCTTTCTCCAGTCGCTCAAATGTGCGTTTTCTCTCTGCTGAGCGTACCTGCCGCATTGAGGGGATGTGTGCCTTTACTGACGAACAACCGGTGTCAGTTGGGCCGCTGCCTGCGCTGGAGGACGCGCCCGGCGTCGGCTGCCATGTCGTCGCCGGGAGCTCGATACTGTTCATCAGCTGGGTCATGATCATTGTCTCTGAGGCTGGTGAGTCCCAATGTATTGGCGTGTGTGGGGGATGTCTGAATATTTCTGAAGCGGCGCTCTTGCTCATGCTGTTCGTTGCAATACGAGACTGTGCGTGGCCTGCCAGCCTTCAGGACTCTCTCACTGATGCATGCACACGATACAGACCGCCTCGGGCGCGACTCAGACCTCTTTAAGACGGTGTTCCGCGACGGTGCGTCTCACCACCGCGACTTCACTTCCAAACTCACGCATGCGCGCCCCAGGGACAATATTTTACCTGTATCTCTTCGCATTCTCAACCGCCAACGTGATAGTTGTGCTCACGACACCCGTGCGGCTCTTCCTTCATTCTCTCGACGCTCACCTCACCCGCCCACCTAGGCGGGCCTCATCAACCTGCTGTCCATGTACGTGCCCTCTCCGCCCTGAACCACCATGCCGGAGCACTGACAGACGCGACAGCGCGGAACGCATGGTGCACTCGATCCTGACGTCGCGCATCATCCTGCGGCTGCGCGAGCTCGGCGCGCGCGGCGGCTCGCTCGGCTGGGACACTTTCTCCACTGGCGTCGGCGGCAGCTCCGCGCGCGAGCTCGAGTTCGCGCGCGCGGCGGCCACTGCGAGGACCGCGGGCACCCTCGCAACAGTGACGGTCGATGGTGAGAGTGAAGCTGGGGACGTAAGCGGGACGAGCGGGACGAGTGTGGATGAGATGAAGGAGGGGGCGTAGAAGGGCACGGACGGGTTAGCTGTGAGGCATTGCGGTTCGACAACAGTCGTTTCAGTTCCCGTGAACGGCCACTGTGTATGCTGTGCTGTCGGTCCGTGCCGTCAAGGTCATCCTTTCCACGCTGACCCTCGCGTTGGGTCCATCCGGAGCCACAAAATCTAGTAATACAACTTGCGAGAACCGCAGAACTCGCCGAACTGGAACCGCCACCTCCAACTGACTTGCACTCATCACGTTCGACCGGCATGGGCCCTCGGACGCGGCGTCTACGGCGACTCTGCGGCGACGTCCTCCAGCGGGTCCATGTGGTGCGCATCGTCCTCCTCGCGCTTGTCCGCAACGTCGACGGACTCGCCGATGTTCCCGAAGACGTCGATGGTGCTGAGGTAGTTTGGGAGCGAGAAGACAATCGCGGGCTCGTTGTACGAGGGTGCGTCGCGTCGCTGCACGAGCTGCCGCAGATTGAAGAGAAAGCGATTCACCAGCATCGGCGGCTGCAAGCATGCGGGGTCAGATGTGTATATCCCATGCACGAGCGCGGGACTCGTACCATGACGTTTACGATGATGGAGATGTGGGGAATGTTCTAGTGGTCTCAATCGTTAAAATTAGGCGGTGGGCGTAGGTTGCAGGGGGCTTTACCTTCACGTAGATGATAATTTGGAGAACGCTGATAGCAAGAAATGTTCTATTGATGCGGTGTCCGTGAGCTCTTCGTGTATCGACTCAACCTGAAATGTACGCACATGAAATAGACGGTACCTAGACGCTGGAATCAGCACGACATTGTCGTGTGAATATCGTTGATTGGCCACTTACCGTCGCGCAGGAGGCATGTTGTCAGTACCAGAGGAACCCTAAGCTTTCGCGCCCGTTGCCAATGTCGGTAGGTCTTAGCCCATGTCAGGCTGACGGTGAGCATCTGCATGATGATACAACATATAGCAGTGACGGGAGCCACTACAAAGTCGTCAACCAGGGCAGCAATGAACTTGCGAAGAAAGTGCGCGTACAGCTATACGATTGGTCAGGATCGTTTACCGAACACTGGATTCTGGACTCACATGGGATATACATGCAAGGCAGTAGTCGTGAAAGTCAGCGTGCAGCTGTCAAATGGCTCTGGCGCGTAGCCGCGGTCTCGAGCCTGGGCCATGAGAAACTGTGCTCAGTGTTGTAAGCAGGTCTGTCTCTTTGTGCGAATGGGAGAACGTACCGCGACGATGGGTGTGGGTGTGATACCTGGAACAAGCACGACAAAAAAGAGATACCAGTTTTGGTGCCAGATGGCGCAAACGCGCAGGGCAGCGAGTACTGGAGCAAGCTCAGCAAACCAAAAAGCAGTTGGCAGGCGATCGTGTGCTTACTTGCCACTGTCGCGAGGCCAATGAGCTCAACAGCCCCGCTGGCTGTTTGCAAGCTCGTGCAACTGACAAAACTCGTCGAGTCAATCGGAAGAGGTTGACCATACTTGCAGGCTCACGTCTGATACGCCCAGGTTAATGAGGCGACGCGAGAGTCACGACAGCGACACGTACTGTGGGGGATGGAGGAACTAGCATCAAGGTTGCCGTGACCAGCAGAGACCATCGTGTTAACATGAGCAGAATAGATATCACGGAGACTCGTCTCCGCCAGACGGTGTCGATCTCCTGCCGCATAGTGATAGCATAGTCGTAGAGCACAAGAGCTAGCATGCTGGGTTATTTACATCATTGACATACTGTAAATACAACTCACCTGCTGCGGCGACGGTGAAGTATCTTGTGGTCTTACTTCGAGGGCATGTTAGGGTCAACTTCTGACGCGGAAACAGAAGAGTGCTCACATGTCGCTCACATACTCTATCAAAGAGTCCCTATCGAGTTGAAGGAGTGTCAGAGGAGCATGAGGCATACCGTAAGGGCAGAGAGCGAAAGGCGGAAAGGATGCCAGACGAGCCGCTGGCTGCGCGTCATATAGGTCCGCGAGACGCGGGACAAGAAATCCAAGGGAACCGCATTGGGGCACGTATCTAGCGGTTTAGAATGGGCCTCCGCGCGAACGTACGGGGTCGCATCAAGGCCTGTCAGATGTCGCTCACACCGGTAATATGTCGCGTTCTGCCCGCCTTTCGAGAATCCTCAAGCAAAGGGTCTCGCCGCCGTAACCGAACCCGAAGGAGCATGACCGTTGATTACGGTTCGGAGGTCCCAGGCTAAGGCCCCAAGCCCACTCCTGGGCGCAGGTACGGAGCCCGAGTTATTGTCATGGTGATCGTCCCGAGACCGGTGTTGACCCGACAGAGCGTGCGAAACATACGTTTTGAATGGCGGCGAGCGTCTTCAAAGGGTCCACAAGACCACGAATGCTGTGGAGAGGCTTTAAATAGGATCGTAATAAGCTCGGCAAACACACTTTATAATAAGGATAAATGAACTTTGGTAGCGGCTTCGAGCGTCACCAGATACGACCTGCATTAATTCAGGTTGATGTCCTCTTCATTTGTCGTACAGCGGCCCCATGAAGGCTACACCTCTGGGTAAAGCGCATCTAGATACAAAGGTCGTCCACAAAAACCAAGGAACGAGTTCTCGACCTCCGGTCATAGCTTGCGGCTGGCTTGCAAGGCTACATGTCAATGGAAATAACTGCATGGGGCGTAAGGGGTCGCCTTGCACCGTGCGCACTACGCCTATACGCACCCAAAGATCGGTCTGCGTATGATTCCTAAATGCGTAGAAAGGGGGGCCAGACTTCCTCTGAGTCTGCAGGAGCAGGAATATGCACGGAATGGCACTAGGTGATATTCAGAACTGATTTGTCCAGAAAGAAGAGACTTCGAGCGCGCACCTCAGTGAGAGAGAAGGTTGTGGGAAGGTCGTTCCATATGTCCTTGATCGCTTGTTTGCACTTGGCCTTGAACTTGACTTCGCATGAGGGACAGAGACGGTTACTACGTTTTATGAACTCGTCGATATAAGTATTCACGAGATCGCCACGTTGGAGCATCTGCACGAATGTTTTATGGGAAGAATTGACCCAGTCCTGCTCAAAGGTTGAGAGGATGTCCCAACATCTGGAGCTCGGCTGTGTGACGTAGGGGAAGTCCCCATAGGACTTGGCTGTTCGTTGCGGGCATTCCAAGTCGTGTTTGTAGAGCATAGCGACGTGTGCGAACTGGTGTGCTAGCTGTTGTTTTCCCTGATAATAACGTACGAGCTCTTCAGAACGAAGGAGATCCCGCAGGACCTCCGCGGATGCGCGTTTGTCGTAGGTCGAAAGAACGTAGTAGGCAGTAGGCAGTATCTCAGGGATGTTGAAATCCGCGGCCAGACGCATAGCTGATGCAGGCTCTGGAAAGCTCCGGGCGGGGCTGGAGTTTGACGGGGAATCGACGGGCTGATGAGCATCCCTCATGGACTGTGCGAAGTCGCGGAAAGTCGTAGGCCATTCTTCCTTGAGCCGATGCGCGATCGCCTCGCAAACTGAGTCGACTTCATACTTCCTAGCAATGGACATGAGGCCATACACATCAGCTGCAAATGCGCGGTCGGTGATCTTGATTATTGGATAGCTAGGCTAACATGTGAGCCGATCCACTATGAACAGAGTGTACGATCGACGACTTGCCCTGGCTTGTAGAAGGTTTCCAGCAGAGAGGCGACAGCCTTTGCATTGTCTGGGATGTGCACCAGCGGCGCTCCATCGTATACCTTTTTGTGATCCGTGGCAGGCGTTGGAAGGCTGAACAATCCTGCAAAGACCGGGAGTGTTCTGAGAGGATGACGGTGTGGACACGGAAGAGATGATAGACACCCGCGTCTTTCGCGGCGATGACGATGTCTCCGTTGGGCCTGTAGAGATCATGATGGTGCTTCAACTCATGTCTCACTGAAGACATCTTCGCCAATAATGGCGAGAACGTCCAATCTTTGTGGGGAACAGCGTTAACGACGACGCAACCAACGTTTCGCGCCTTTACTTACATGAGTCTCCCCAGTATGCGTGCCAGATGGCGAATGAAGTAGAGACGAGAGATAGAGGATGGACCCTATGTGTACGACGCGCGGCCTCAAGCAGAGAATGCACGTGTACGGCACACGCTCCCGATAGTAGCGACTCGCTATCGAATAAACCTTAGATATGCTCAGCAGCACCCAGTCAGTCCAGTGTCGTTGGCTGCGAGAAGTGAGCGAACAGCGAGCGAACGAGAGCACAACAGTGCTTACTAAGCGAGGAGCCGAAAGAAAGTCGAGACGTCTCGACTATCCTCTCGCCTCCACTCGCATCGCTCCTCGCTCGCCTCAAAGCACCCACCAACCACAGTGCCTTGTGGTGAGCCGTCGTCACGCCCGCTGCATCGCGCTCGAGCGGATTTCGGCCAGCTTCAGCCCGCCGCAGGTCGGTCTGCACGCATCGCGTCCGACGCAGCCGCACCCTGCGCGCGCCCCGTCGTCGCCGCCTGCAGAACCGGCGAGCAGGCACGAGCCTCCGCAGCGCCGCCAAGTGCGGCTGCCGCGGCGAATCCGCTCCGGCAACAGTAGCGAGACTAGCACGCAATGCAGCAACGATAGCACGTCGTATCACGAACAGCGCTGCGTGAGACTCACTCGTCTCACATCACGCAGCGCTACACCGCTCCGGTGCGCGAACTAAGCATTAGAAGCGTGCATGTGAGAGACGTGATCTGTGCTTTGGACCTTGAGATCTCATCTCTATCTCGCCACACGGTCTCAGACACCTATATACGCAAACAATGATTGAACGATCTCGTGCTGCGATTATATTACACGTACCCTTTGTTGACAGTGCATCGGCGGCGCATGATGATAGCAGTAACGGAGAGAAAGAGATGCCTATAGATCCTCACCATCAAATCTCTGTCCGACAAGGAGCAGTCATGGAGAGCGAGGGGTGCTTGCATTGGAACTCTGCGCGACGAGAATATTAAACGGATATACATAGCTAGTAGCTGGCGGAAAAGTGTCCCTATCCCCGAACCTAACCAAGAGCGCAAGCTGGGCGCCCTAAAAGCTTCATACCCCGCGGGCAATCTCTTGCGCAATGCCGGATAGCGACATCGCCATCTCTGGGTAGTCCCGGATGAACTGCAGTTGCGACGCCGATGCCTGCGAAAACGTCAGCCAACACGATCAGGAAGCAGGAGGGACAACCGACGCACGTATTTGTAGGTCAGAGCATTGACGAGCTCAGGCTCGCTGCGCGCGAGATCCGCCTGGCGCTCGAACAGTTGCACGGCGACGTCGATCTTGTTCTGCTGCAAGCTGAGCTGCGCGAGGGTCGCGACGGCGGCCTCGCTCTCCGGGTCAATGCGGAGGGCCTCCTCGCAGCAGTGCTCGGCGGCGCGGACATCGTTCTTCCACTGGAACAGGGCAAGGCCCTTGTTGACCAGCGCAAGGACGTTCATCGGTGGCGGCTTGGCGTTCTCGATCTCGATCGCCTTTTCGAACTTCTCAACAGCATCCTGGAAGCGGCCCTGGTCCAACAGGAGCTCGCCGCTAAGACAAATTCAGTAAGTCCTCAATTATACTTAAGCTGTATCTTACTAGTAGTTGTACGGCTCGCTGCGTTGCGGGAACTTCTGGAGTGTCTGGCGGAAAGTATCCATCGCCTTTGACAAGTTCTGGGTCTTGTAAAGAGCAACGGCAAGCTGGATGTGGCTGAAGACGAAGTTGTCATCCAGCTCGGTCGACTTGATGTAGTCGTTCGCCGCCTCGTCGAACTTGCCCATGATGAACAGCACCTGGCCACGGTGGTAGAAAATATCCGGGTCGTTCTTGTTGTGCTTGAGAGCCTCCTCGAAGCATTCGAAGGTCTTCGCAGGATCGCCCTGCTCCATGTGTACGCTCGCGAGCTTGACCCAGCTTTGAGTGTAACCCGGGACAAGAGCAATCGACGCCTCGAGGTCTTTCTTCGCACCAGCAACATCCGCGGTCAAGAACCTGTCCAAACGTT
Organism: Phanerodontia chrysosporium; assembly: GCA_001910725.1. NCBI lineage: Eukaryota > Fungi > Basidiomycota > Agaricomycetes > Polyporales > Phanerochaetaceae > Phanerodontia > Phanerodontia chrysosporium. The sequence continues at coordinate 197,825 of MJGA01000022.1, forward strand.
AGCGATCTGTCAGACCGTTGACGTCATGCTAAGACGTACTTGAAGGTTCCCCGCAGGTTGAGGGCTTCGGCCTTGCCAGCATCCCAAGAAATACCCTGCTCAATCGCCTCGTTCACGAGCGAGAAAGCGTGGATGTAGTCCTGAGCTTCAAGCGCCTTGAGAGCGTCCAACAACCTCTCGTCACCGGATGTTGGGTTCTCGGGGAGTGTTGGCAAAGGACCTGTGAGACACGGTCAATTACACCGGTTGACGAAATCATGCAGGAATACCTACGGGGACGGAACGCGCCAAAGTAGGCAGAAATGAACGTTTGGCTAGGTAGCCGTGACTCGGGACGCGACTGTAAAACACGATAAGGCACAAGCAAATGTGTTTTCCATATTCAAGACAACGCACCGCCAATACCTCCTTCGCTTTTGATTCCGCAAGCTTCTTGAGAACCCGCTCAACAGCGTTAGTCGTAGTCTCCTTTTTGAATTGTTCGAAGATAGTGAGCGCGGTGAAATCTAGCGTGGGAATTAGCCTAGTTCGACACAGGCATGCATGGAAGGCATACCCCGCAATGCCTCCTCGAACCGGCCAAGAGCCTCCAAAGCGTTTGCCCGCCTGCCGAGAGCCTTCTCGTACCGCCTATCTAGAGCAAGAGCTGCGTCGCAATCCTCAACAACCTTCTCGTATTGCGGGGGCGCCATGTTCATGTAGCCTGAGTCATGGAGCAGTCAGCCTGGAGCGTCCATGATAGTTGCACCTTGGCTTACATGCAGCGCGGTTGCTGTAGAACGTTGGCTCAGGCTTTGGTGTCACCTTGATAGCCTTGGTGTAGAACTCTGCTGCCTTCTTGAACTCACGCTTGCCATACGCGGTGTTGCCCTTGCCCTTGAGGGATGCGGCGATTTTGGAGCGCTCCTGACGGCAAAGTGAACCTCCCATCTCGCGCACAGACCCAAACAGCATACCTCCGTGGACATGGAAGCAATCTTCTCGTCCGTCAGCTCGAGCTCCTCGTCTGCAGCACACGGGCGGTCAATTTTGCGGGGCGCGTTCAACATGGCGGGACACGCACCATCCTCGCCGCCCTCCACCTTCGGCTTGATCTCCTCTAGGAGAGGGCCATCGTCGCTCGTGCTCTTCTTCTTCTTGCCCTTGGACTTCTTCTTGTCCTTCTTGCGGCTTGCCTGCTCGGACGCCGAGCTCGAAGCGTAGTATGCGGCACCGCCGATCGCGACCGCGGCGACTGCTGCGCCGATGAGCACGGCCTTTTTGTTCTCCTGGATGAAGTGCTGGACGCGCTCGACGACGCCGGGAGATGGCACAGCGGTCGTAGACATTTTGGCTGACCGGGACGACAAGCTGGACGGTGGAAAGTGACGAATTGTCGCGCGCCGAGCGAGGCTCGCCAGTCTCCGGCAAGCGCCGTGACTGCTCCCGGAGCAAACCCTACGCTAGGGTCTCTGCTAATTTGCTCGACTCTCGGTGCGTGCTTGCTCTCGACTGCCATCCTGCCCGTCTGGCTTCACGTCCTGCAGAAAACTATCACCTCCTATCTTCAGACTGCTGAGCGTAGCTGCGAGGGGAGGAGAACCGTGCCCGACACAGTCGTACCCTAGACCAATCACATTCCGACGCTTTGAGCACTTCGAGCGGAAGCATGGCCGAAACCACCACCTTTGCTGCCTCTGGCGAAGAGGCCATCACAAGGCAGATACATGTGGAAAAGGACGAAGTTCCAAATGATCCCTCACACGAGGACTTTGACGATTACTTCGAGATCGAGCGCACCGTGCAGGAGGTCTTGAAGCACGATTACAAGCGTGTATGTAAGTCCACCCAGCCCGTACTTCGTATGTGACTGACGAGCCGATGTCAGATTGCACTACAATTCCCTGACGAGCTTCTGCACGTCTCTGTGCCAATATACCGCCGATTAAAAGCAAAGGCTGGAGACGGGCACGACTTCTATGTCCTCGCAGACACTTCATATGGCAGGCAGGCTACTGTGTCATAAGAGTGTATATATGCGCTAACTCAGGCATGCAGTTGCTGCGTTGATGAAGTTGCTGCTCAACACGTCGATGCCGACGCGATGGTACACTATGGACACGCTTGCATGAGCCAGTACGTATGCCGTCCAGCTTCCGGTCTCGAGTCTTCGCTGACAGACGGTCTAGGACATCACGACTGCCCGTTATTTACGTCTTTGGCAAGAGCCCATCGAAGTCAAAGACTGCGTAACCAAAATCGCCGAGACGGCGAACCTCCCTGAAACCGCTTCGCCACGAGTGCTCCTCCGGACTGATGTCCGCTATGCCCACGCCGCTGGTACGCCTTCCGCGCCTCGCCCTCTCCACTGCATCTCTGACCATAGTCACACAGAACGCATCGCGGAGAAGCTCCGTAGGGTTCTGCCGGCGACGAGCAGCCTGCAGTATCACCCGGTGCCACACTCCACGCTGCCCGCCACGGACGGACCCGCGCGGATATCGAGCAGCGAAAATGAGGAAGAGGAGCAGCCCGACACGATTCTTTATGTCGGCGGTGAGAGCCTCGGCCTCACGAATCTGCTCCTGACACACTCGTTTTCCACCGTATGCGCGCTCCCCTGTCCGGCAACCGTCCACCTTTTGACCTGAGCCCACAGGTATACTCCTACGACCCGCGGCAGCGCACCGCGCGGCACGAGTCGGTGCGCACGAACGCGCTGCTCATGCGGCGGTACGCGGCGGTGCAGAAGGCGCGCGACGCCGACGTCTTCGGGATCCTCGTCGGCACGCTCGGCGTCGCGTCGTACCTGCCCTTGATCTCGCGCCTGCGCACGCTCCTCGCGCGCGCGCAGAAAAAGTGCTACACACTTGCGGTCGGCAAGCTCAACCCGCGAAGCTCGGCAACTTTCTCGAGGTCGAGTGCTTCGTGCTCGTCGCGTGCCCCGAGAACAGCGTCGTCGACGCGCGCGAGTTCCTCCGCCCGATCGTCACGCCGTACGAGCTCGAGCTCGCGCTGCAGCCCGAGCCCGCGTGGACGGGGCGGTACGTGCTCGATTTTGCGAAGCTTGCGCTGCAGGACGCGAGCGGCGACGGTGACGGTGCGTGCCTCCCGCTTCTGTGAATCGCGCGTCGCTGATGTTGGTGCATCGACCAGCCGAGTGCACGGTCGCCCGGGGCGAGGACGAAGACGAAGACGAAGACCGACCGATGTTCTCGCTCGTGACGGGGACGTACCGCCAGGCGAAGCGCTACGGCGCGGCGGCCCCCGACGCTTCACCCTCCAACGACGCCGACGCTCCACAGGCGGTTGTGCTCTGCAACCAGGAGAGCGCGCTGTCAGTCCTGCCAGACAGTGCAGCCAGTACGTCTCTCGCCTACCAAGGTGGCCATCGGTTGCTGACTCTGGTGTTCTGTGCAGGCCAGTTCCTCCAGGCGCGCACGTACCGCGGGCTGGAGACGCGGATCGGCGAGGACGCACCGAGTGTGCTCGAGCAGGGGCGCAGCGGGATCGCGCGGGGCTACCAGACGGACCATCCGGCATGACGATGCCAGTGTAACACAGCACTATCTGTCCTATGTCTATTTCATCTGTGCGCCGCCGACGTCTGCACACGGTTACAGAGCCCGCGGAAGGTGCGAATCATGCTGCCAAGTCTATCCGACCTTTTCGTGCTCAGGAGCAGCAGTCGAGGCACAACCCCTTGCTTTACGCCCAGGCCAATGAGACCAAACTGCATGAGTTTTTCCAGGGCGGAGGTGCGACGCCCGCGTGGCGGGCCGCCGTGCTGGACAGGGCGGGTGGATTCGGGAGTCTAGCTTAGCGGGCTGCGTCGATCCCTGTCCTACACGCGGCAGGCATGCACAGGGGCCGTGCGTGGCCCTGGGTCGGGTCGGGCTACTCTGTGTGAAATAGTGGTGTTGAGGAACTGCTCACGGTGGAGAGGTATTCCTTCGTGCCTTGAGGGGTAGTCGATGGAGTTACACGACACGACATGCAGTGTCATTTTGTGGATAGATTCGGTGATTATTTCAGTAAGTTATGACTTGTGAGAGTGTGCATAGTTGCGAGGCTGCGACATGACTGGCGCTCCCAGGAAAAGGCGGGCTTGCCTATTTTGGCGCCTTCCGCTTTGTCCTCCCCACGTCCATCTCTTCTCGAGTCTAGGCGAGACATTGATATCGTCGTTGTGCGGTCGCGGAAGAATCTGGTCGAAAATCGCATTTGGAATATTCTCCGGAGGCTAAGCAAGACACGGGACCGACCGCCAGGGGCTCGTGCGGTGACGTCGAGTTCATAAACCGACGTGTTTCATTCGTGCGTCCTGCCCATCCTCGCCCATCCGAACGCCATGCTCACGCATCCCCACAGCTCGTCCGCGGTCCGCCTGAGCGTGCTCACGCCGCTCGTACCTCCGTCAGACAACTCCTCGCCGTCGCCGCAGTCGTCGCCGAGCTCGGGCGACTCCTCTCCACACCCGCTGCACGCCCGCCTCCGTCGCCGCCGCGCACGCGTTCGCGCACCAGCTCGCTCTCGGCCCCGACACACACGCGCTTGCGCAGCGGCCGAGCGCGCTCGTACACCGCGAACATGCCCATCTTTGCCGTCGCGCCGCCGCCAGCCCGCGCGCGGACCTCGGGAGTCCCCCGCCGTACTCGCCTGAGCCCCCACAGCTCGACCCCGCGTCGCCGTTCCTTGCGCGGCGCGCGGCGTCGTCGCCGCACATCCAGTCCCCGCCGCTCTCGCCAGACGCGGTGCCGCACGTGCCGTCGCACTCGCACACGACGTCGCGCCGCCCGTCGGCGTCCGCGCTGCACGCGGGCCCCGTGCACGTGCTGTGTATGCGCGGGCGGACACGGACGAGGACGACACGGACACGGCGTCCGGCGACGACGCGGTCGTCTATCGCGCGCGAGAGCGGCCCCGGGAGCGGGAGCGAGAGCACAGTTTTGCGGAGACCCTCCGGGAGCGGCTGTTTGGGCGGGGCGGGGTCGTGCGGATGGTGGGGAGCGAGTGCGGTTCATCACGACCGCGCCGGGCGTCGTCGGGGCAGGCGAGACCGAAACAGAGAGCGAGGATGCGGTGAGTGCGCCTTTATATTCATGGCCTGCCATTACGACCCGGCGCATTTGTGGGCCGGTCAGTGCTACGGCAGGCGATCGCGCTTGTTCCGGATTTGGGCTACGTGTATTGACTGACCGCGTCTCTCGCAGCCTCGAAATCTGCCCACTGCGCGCCTCACCCCGCCGTCGTCGCTCTCGTCGATCACGCTCTCCCCGCTCGCAGAGTCCATGTCCATCCCAATTCCCTCCGCCAACCCTTCTAGCAAGCCACGCGCCTCCCTCGCCCTCGGGCCCCTCCTTTTCGAGTTTTCACGCCTCTTGTCCATCGTCCCCGCCGTCTTTGGCACGCTCTGGAACACGTACCACACCATACGGCCGCCACACCTCGACTGGTGCTGGTCGGCAGAGTACGCTGTATGCGTGCTGTGGGTGCGCAACCCGTCCGTTCTCCTCACTCGGTCTTGATTCACAGCCGCTCTAGTCCGTCCTCACAGGCTGGCAGTGTCTCCAGCTCACGACAGGCCTCTTCAAGCGATGGCGCGTGTACTACTCGCCGCTGCCACGCTCATCCGCCTTTTCGCCCTCCAAGGCACGTCCCCCGCTCTCGCGTGTGCGTGTAGACGCTGACGCTGACACGCCCGCAGCGATCTGCTGGCCCGCGACGCACCTCACGCTCAGCGTGCTCGACCACGAGCGGCGCCCGCTCATCTGCTGGGCGGCCATAGGCACGACGACGTGCTGCAGCCACGCTGTCGAAATGTGGGTCACGTCGAACATCGTCGAGCCGCCCCACGCCCGCGACCACGCGAACGGCGCCGCGTCTCCCGAGCTCAAGCGCCGCTTCCGCCGCCGCTGGGACTGGAACGCCGTCCTCCACGAGTGTGCGCTCCCCGCCGGCGTCGTGTATTTTGTCATGGCCTGGGTCCTCGCGCTTCGCCACGAGTTTGGCGGGTGTCTGTCGGCGCCGCCGTCATCGTGAGTTGTCGCTCTGTTCTCGCCCGTTGCTTCTCTGTACTGCTAGTCCTTCCCGGAGCCCGTCATGCGGGGCTTTTGCGTGTAATATATAGATCCTCTTTCCCGAGTTATCTCTTTTGGCGTGCCCTTAGCTCGTGGGGTGCTACCAGCATGCTCATTTGGATCCGCTGACAGGCCGTGACTTCTCATCCTCGCATCCTGGGTGTACTCCTCAGGTCGTCTTCGTCTATGAATCTGAAGAAATAGCTGACATGGCCACTAAGTTACGCGCCCGCTGAACTCGCCGCTTTGACAACCCATGGAACGTGTCTTTCAAACTCGCCCGAACACCACCCGTCCCGAATCTACACTCCCTTGCTTCCCTTCTCTTCATGCTTCGAGCGCCGCACCCGTAAGCACCACGACCCCTCTTGCGAATGCTTCTATGCTAACCCGCACCGTGTGCCGCGCCGCGCCAGGGAACAGCGCTGAGCGGGCAGCCGTCGAGACAGGAGGCGCCAGCTTCCCCAACCAGATGCACTGCAAGCTCGTCCGCGACAGGGCCTGCGGCAATGGAAGCCAATGCGTCCGTCTCGCCACCGGGCGGCGCCCGCGATTCGAAGTCTCGCTGTGCCAGGTGTGGCATCCTGCATTCCCCGACACTCTCGCCCGGCTCTGGTGCGGCGTTGCCTAGCAGCAGTCGGGGCTGGTGCTCGATACGGCACGCCGTTCAGCCAATGCCAGACGGAGTGGGAAGATCTCGATTAGCACCGCACTCATGCCAAATCTGCACCCCATTGTTGAAGAATAGGACACATGGGCGCGCTGCGGTGGAGCAGATTTCTGGCTGCCCAGGTGCTGCGGGCTGGCCATCAGTCCGCGGGCCGCCAGCGGTACTATGTGCGCGGCGACAGCGGCCTGACGGGATCCATCAATGCACATGCCAGTTTCTGGACGTGGGCATGGCGTACTCGGATGACGATGGGCATATGCACGCGCATAGAAGGCGTCAGCGGCACAGGCGAGCGAGCGATGCTATCGCAGATCACCCGCAGGTGACCCCCGCGCGTGTCTCTTTGCATCGCCTTGACTGCAACTCCGCGCGATGGTCTAGGCGATATATGGAAGCCAGGGTCCTCCGCCAGTTGGACATTTAGCTTGCGCGCCCTGCAGTGCGCGAGGGGCGCTGCGTCATCTCGCCATGCTGCAATGCATATACTGACACCAAGTGTCCTTAGTCACATCCACCTCTCCGCATCCACTGTGCTGCAGCATTCTTGTCTCCGCCCCGACGTCTCCTCGGGAAGATTTCCAGCTTTGCGCCGTCCCACGAAAAGCCCGCCGCACAGCGTGTAGCCCGATTTGTAATCCGAATACTACATAAAATCAGCAAATTAAATGACGTTTCTTCAGTTTATGAGAAAGAATACAAAGCGTTCTTACGAATGCTGCCTGCCTTGGAGCCATTTTCTGCGATTCTCCTTGATTTGTGACTGTCACAAAACTGCAAGAAACCTGCATGTATCATCAGTTTATTGACCGTTTTCTTTTTATTTTACGTGTAGAAATCGCGCTTACCACACTGTGCCGACGCCCGGACAATGTCCCAGGCACACAGCCCGCACGGAAGCAGCCCTTCCACCCGGCACATGCACGTCCTTTCTTTTCCACACAACAAGAGGCCGGTAAAAGATTCCTAGTACGCCTCTTTTTGAGCGTCGGACCCTAGGCGTTGGACCCTAGGCGGCGCAGATCCCGTCGGGCGTGTCATCTGGATATCTGGCCTAATTTCTAGTGAGGCAGGGCCGGGCGCGCCCGACTATGAGTCGCCGTGTGGCTCTTGGGGCAGCCTGCTGCGACGCCCGCGAGGAGCCCAGCTGGTGGGCGGGGGGCTACATATATCCAAGGAGCACAGGCCACGCAGAGTATATAGAGGGTTGGTGCGGGAGGAGGAGTGCTCACTGTTTCATCATCAAACACCTCACCCAGCTCTCGAACCAACTTCTACGTCTCCACAGGTGTGTGCTACATGCGGTTGGCGGCACTAGGTGCTGACCGACGCAGCGCCCCCGCAAACACACGTTATTCCGTCGTCATGCTCGCCGTTCAGCTCGCTACCCAGACCGCCGCTGCCGTCCCGTTGACGCCGTACGTCCCCCTTTCTCGTGTGCTATCCGCATCGTGCTGACAGCGTGCGTAGCAGATGTCGACGCCGTTCAGCAACCAGTGCCCGCGCTGCAAGAAGCACGTCGGGCCCGACGGCCACTGCAGCTGTCCCGTGAACTGAGGCAGATCGTATGGAGGGCTGCCTACGGGCCTTCGCGTGAGAGTAGGACGTGGACAATATCAATTGGACTTTTCAAATTGTGTACAACGGCTTGCATGATGTTACTTGCAGTCCATCGACGTCGTAACTCTTACGGCCGGCTTCTGGAATAAAGTGAAATCTAATTACTTCCGCCATTACGATGGGTATAAGTACAGCCATCCTGCGCACGTCGTACAACGCGTACGCACGCTCTACTTGGTAGTCTAGATATACATAAATATGACAACAGCCTGGCGCGGGTGTATGCGTCGCAGGGACAGAAAGGACAGGTCTACCACCAGCGAACCTCGGTCCACATGAGTGGGAGGAACACGACACACGCTGTCCAGAACTAAAGACGCATGTCAGCATGGGCGTTCACAGTGGATGAAAACGAGGGGTACGCACGACTTGGATGCTTTTGAGGAACAGGAGCGGGTAGGCGTCGATGCCGGGCACGACCTGCGTGGGCTTGCCGTCCGCGCCGACGACGGTGTGTGGGTGCGTGAAGAGCACCCAGATGGAGTAGAACGCGACAGAGAAGAAGTGCCAGAAGAGCACGGCCGGGGAGGCGATGATCCTGATCAGGAGTGGTTGGCTAGTGTTCGTTGAGCGTAATGTAAACGGACTTACCCGGAAAGGAGTGATACAGGGCCGTTGATGCATTCGCCGCCGCGCTCAAAGTATTTGAAGCAGCCCACTCGGAGGACTTCGAGGCAGTCGTCTATAGAACGCCGTGAGCAGGTGTCAGGGGTGCTGCAGGGAACACGCACCATCCGCTCCGAACAGATCGTACAGCGCAACACTCAGAATGTTTACCGTCGATGCGAGAGCCTTCCTTCTCCAGTGCCAGCGGTGCAGGACATCCGACATTTCCTTCCAGTTCGACAAGTCGTTGACACGTGACAGGTAGTCGCGCAGGATGACCACGTCGTTGAACGCGCACATCATGCCGCCGCCAGTGAGGGGATGGCGCATGTTCCAAGAGTCGCCAAGTAGGATCACGCCTTCTTTGGTGTGCCGCCCGCCCTGTTCAGTCGGCGGCAGGAACGAGTTGGGCATGCGTCGCAGGCGGTCGTTCTCGAGGGCCTTCTGGACAGGTATGTGGAGTGCCGAGGGGAGCTGCGGGACGATGTTTTCGAGGATGTGGCCCTTGAGGTCGCTCGGGAGCGGCGCCTTGACGTCGACGAGCATGCGCGTGTCGTGGGTGCCGATTTGGTACAGTAGGACCGGGCCCGAGTCTTTCACGAGCACGACCGTACCGTGCCGGTCGATGGGGAGCCGTGCGTCCTCAAGGACAGCGCCGACGAAGTGGCTCTTCGTCTCCGGCTTCCGCGCCGCAGCGCCCATGACCGACGAGCGGAAGTTGGAGAAGCAGCCGTCGGCGACGACGGTGAGGTCCGCGAGGAATGCCTCCTTCTCGACCGCGCCCTCTTCCTTGCGCGTCGCGCGTACACCGAGCACGCGTCCGGTCACGGGACACTCGATGAGCTCGGACACGGTTGCCTCCACGACCTCAACGCCGCGCGCCGCCTTCGCTTTCTTGCGCAAAGCCTGGATGAACCGCCCGTGGTGGAAGCTGCGGCCTGTCCTGCCGTTCGGGTACGGAATGTGCACAGGCTTGCCGTTCAGCACGACGCAGTAGCCGTGCACAGGTATCGCGTCGATGCCCTCCACGCAGTCGGCCATCCCAAGCTTCTCCAGCGCGGCAATCCCTCCAGGCTGCAGGAGCTCACCGACAATGCGGTCAGGTTCGGCGAGGGAGCGTTCGAGGAGGCATATCCGGAGAGGCCCCTTCTCGCGCGGAATGGTGGACAGGGCGTGTGCGAGGGCGGAGCCTGCGATGCCAGCACCGACGATGATGATGTCGTAGGGGGTAGACCACATCTCTGAGTCTGCGGAGGACATGGCGGGGCAGAGCACCTTTTGAACGTCGTCTGCGCACGTCTGGACGCTGCCTGGCGATGCTCTCGAATTGTCGACGACAGGCCGAGACTAGCTGGCGAGATGGAGGATGGGAACGGGGATGTTGTACGATTCTGCTGATTATTTCGCGCAAGGGCGCGTTGCCTTATCTGGAACCCCGATATGGGGTTAGGGTCAAGGCGCATCAAAGCGCGATGCCATCCGTGATAGACGTGATTTCCGCGTCCCGGTGTCGGTCAGGGCTGTCTGCGTCTTCTCCTCCCTCGCTCACCACGGAATGCGACAACGTTGTCGAGCTCGATGATCGTCGCCAAGCAAATCAACGACTACCTCCGGAATCCGCTCGATCACCGGTACTGTGCCGTTCGGGAAAGTACACTACGCACCCACGACGCAGCGCGGACCGCCGTTTCTTTGCCGTAGATCAAGACTTGGTCACAAGGGCAGCTTGCAGGCATGGTTCGATGATAGGCAGGGAAGCACCGGTCGATCCATTTATTCCGGTTATAATCGCCCTTGCTTCGTATGTGGTTGGGCGGAGTCCCCCACAAACCCGGCCTGGCTCAGAGCGGTACAGGTGAGCTCTTGTAGCGATAAGCAGCGTCGACTTAATTGGGCTGACATGACATTGCTAGCGGCGATGAGTGTCCTCGAGGAGAAGAAAGAGCTTGATGTCGAAAAGTGCAGCTCTCAAGACGACTTGGGGGAGAATGAGGTCGCCAGCTTAGATTCTGTGACCGAGGCAAGGCGAGTGCAACGGTATGGCAATCACTAGCCGATATTAACATCTTCACCAGGCTTGTGAGGCGCATAGACCTCCGCCTTGTTCCTTCTTCTATGTTTATTTACTTGGTGTGCTTCCTGGATCGCTCTAATATCGTAAGTTGCCAATCCTTCATACTACACGACATGCATACCGACCTCCACAGGGTAATGCCAAATTACTGAATGCGGCCACTGGAAATTCCCTCGTGCAAACAATTCACATGTCGGACAAGCAGTACCTTGTGGCCCTCATGATATTCATTGTCGCCTACACCCTGTTCGAGACGCCATCGAACTATATGCTGAAGAAGTTCCGTCCAAGTCGCTGGTAAGTTCTGTCACGAATCATGGCGAAGGACGAGAAGCTCACCAACATACTAGGATTGCCTTCCTGATGCTGGGATGGGGCCTTATGACTATGGTTCTGGGCGCAATACACAACTTTGCTGCGCTTGTCGTCATTCGTTTCCTTCTTGGCGCTTTCGAAGCTGGTCTCTTCCCGGGAATGATCTACTGCTTGACGTTTTGGTACAAGCAGGACGAGCGCGCCTTGCGAGCAGCCCTAATTCTCGCCTGTGCAACTCTCGGTACGTATATATGTGCTCTCAAGCTCTCGGAACACCCAGATAACGATCACTAGGCGGTGCATTTGGAGGCGCGATAGCGTATGGTGTCGGACACATGAACGGACTACGCGGTCTCGAGGCGTGGCGTTGGCTGTTCATCATCGAAGGCGCTCCGTCCTGCGCGTGCGCCATCCTCGTCTTCTTCCTGTACCCCGACTTCCCTGAAACAGCCAAATGGCTATCCGCCTTGGAACGAGAAGTGGCCGTCGAACGCATCAGAGGTGTCTCTTCCCTCGGTCACGCCAAGATAACGTGGAAGGAATCCAAGGATACTCTCATGGACTGGCGGCTCTATCTGCACTACCTCGTCTACATCTCAATTTCAGTCCCGTTCTCCAGCATTTCCTTGTTCTCGCCCACGATTGTATCCGGCCTCGGCTACGAGGGCCTGAATGCGCAGCTATTCACCGTGCCGCCATATGCCATCGCGTTCGTCGTGACTGTCTTCGTCTCGTGGCAGTCAGACAAACGCGGAATGCGCTCGTGGGGCGCATTCTTCTCACTGGCTATCGCAGGCGTTAGCTTCCTTGCACAAGGTCTGCGTCGCGTACTCCTCTTCCGTCCGCCGAGCCGACACTGATTACGTGCTAGGTGCGCTCCCGTCTCACGCGTTTAAAGCGCGGTACGGCCTGCTGTGCGTCGCCGTCGCGTTCTCGTTCTCCAGCATCCCGCCGCTGCTCAGTTGGCTTACGGCCAATCTGCGGAATACGGGAGCATCGACACTCGCTGTGCCGCTCAACGTCTCCATCGGCCAAATCGGTCAGATTGTCGGTACGTCCAGGATTGCTTGTGATCCGAAATGGTGCTGATGGTCATGTAGGTGTGTACATCTTCAAGAGCTCTGAAGCTCCCGGCTATCCGACCGGACACTTCACCAACGCCGCCTTCCTCATCGAAGGTGCGCTCGTGGTGCTCGTATTACGCTGGATATACATCAGGAGGAACAAGAAGCTGCTGCCCGGCGAGCGGAGATGGCAGCTATGAGTGTAGTATAATCGCTTCATTCCCGTCGCTGCATCTTGTTGGGAAGAAATGTCGTCTAGATCGCGGGCATCATATAAGAAAGTTATTGCATCTGAACCTTGCCTTCAATGGGCTCGACGCTCACCTGATCGTGGTCGCGCTGGTGAATTTACAGTCTTACGCGACTCAAATACCATGTGACCTGGTGGCCACCCTCTCTGTCATTGTTAACACGACCGTGCGACTGTTCTTGCCCGGCCATGGTCTAAGGTCGGGCCTTTTCTACGTCTATAGCTCCTGTGATTGCTGATGCCTGCGGTTTAGCCAGACATATATGGAGGATTGTCTCCTCTTGACATCGAGAGTGCTCAGATGGAAAAGCCATCCGACCAAGATGAGCGAGTGGTATGTTCATCCTCGTTCACCTGAAACCTCTTATGCTGAGCTATCTGTCAGGGTTTTTTTGGCGCACCGACACGAAACTGTTCAGCTTTGAAGGGATCCCGTCCTGTCTCTGCGCAGTCCTTGTCTACTACTTCAAAGCTTCAATCCTGACTACCCCGAAGCGAGCATCTGGCTCTCGCCAGCAGAACGCGCCATAGCCACGTAGCGCATCAAGGGCGTCGCGGTGCTCGGCGAGAGAAGCTGACGTGGGCGGAGGCAAAGGCGACGCTGAGAGACTGGCAGCTCTACCTGCATAATGCGATGTGTGTCACGTTCTCCGTGGCATTTTCAAGCAGATCACTATTCACGCCGACTGTGTTTGGCGATTGCTGGACTATCCTTCCTTGTCCAAGGTAAGCAGTAAGGTCTGTCACCCTCGGACTCACTCAAGGCCCGATATGGTTTTCTTTCCGTTTCGGTTCCCTTCTCATTCGCCATACAACCGCCCTTGCATAGCTGACTCTCTGCAAACCTCCGGAACACCGGTGCCATGACACTCGCCCTGCCATTGAATATGTCTGTGGGACAACTCGGTCAGATCATCGGTATGTTTGCACCACTGGACAGTAGGCTATTGCATCCTCATCGCCCCGTAGGTATCTAAGTCTACAAGAATTCCGAAGCTCCCGGATTTCCGACAGGTCACTTCACGAACGCAGGATTCCCGCTCACGGTAGCCGCCATGGTTTCTTTGGTTACGGCTCATCTATATCATAGGTAACCGTTTGTTGTCTTCTGCAGATCGCCAATGGCAGCTTTGACATACGCATCTACATGGTAGCGTCTATGAGATTCCATTAATTCCAGACAGCATGAGCATGGTATGTACAGTGCCAAGGTATATTAGATTAGCAGCAATGTATAGTCCCCCACAAAAATCTATCAGAGACACCACCCAACCGCGACAGTTGGGTCCCGCACGCCCCGCGTCTGCGAGAGCGTCAAAGCGAAGTTGAGACATTCGCGCTCGCGGTCTCGCCTGTCCTGCAGCTTGTACGCGCGCGCGAGGAAGTACCACGCCTCGGGCACATCCCAACCGGCACCGCGCGTGAGATCGGACAAGAGCCCTGCCGCAAGATCGACGTTCTCCATGTCGATGACATCCTGCCCGTCCGGCGAGTTAGTCGTAGGCGAGAGGTACATCCTGCAAAGATAGATAGTGGCTGCGACGTCGTTGGGCCGGATGAACAGCGCTTTGCGGAAGGCCTCCGCAGCGCGATAGTCGTCGCCCAGCGCAGAGTGATAAAGGCCGAGCTTCGAATGAGGCTGTCAGATACTGCTTCGTCATCAAGAGGAACGGAGTACATACTTGGACCCAGACAGCTGGATTGTCCTCGTCTCTGACTTCCGCTTCTTGTATAGCACCCCTCGCCTGCTCTATCTTGCCTAGCCTGCGGAAGATAGCTGCAGACATGAGCCAGAGGTCGCTCAGGAGGCGCAGGTCGCGGCTCGTCCGACTGTTCGTGGCGCGAGAGACCGGGTCAGGCGACGACGCGCGCGGTGGCGGTGGGACATCAAGGAACGAGAGGTCCTGCTGCGATGCGTATATGCTATGGTACTGGCGCAAGTGTATTGAAGAAGCTTGGTACGGGTTATGCCCAAGAACGGAGTGGAAGTCTGTCGCCCATGTCAGGATTTCTCTTGACTCTCAAAAAACGGACCATACCTGGTGCAGATGTCGTTCGCTTGAGACTCAAACTTCCATGCCTGCCGACGCCATGGCCAATCTTCTTCGAGATCGTCGTTATGCGTGCTTGGCCCTTGTGCACCCCGCTCTTGAGAACCTCTCGCACCTTCTTCCCGCGCGAGACATCCCTGTCCTTCTCATCGAGCGACGCTGAACGCTTTTCTGCACCGGCCTCGCCGAGCTGCATGCTCGAGCGCTGACTGTCCTCGGATAGCACTGCAGGCGTTGCAGGCGTGACTGTGATACCGATGGGAACAGACATGTCACCTGACGGATCGTCCAGCCGCAGGTTTGGCGGAGGCCCTGGGGACGGAGCCATCGGTTGTTGGGTACGGACTGAGGCAACATCGAAAAGCCGAGTGTCCTGCGAGACTCTTCGGCTATCGATGGACTGTCTCCCTGAGGTTGTGTGAGCGGAAAGACGCGTATTCCGTGCTAAGAGTACGCACTGTCATCCAGCGTAGCCGGTCGCTTTTCTCGGAACCACTGGAACACCTCCAACCACTTGTCTCCTACCGACTCTGCGCCCTCGACGAACTCCGTGAGGGCAAGCTGTGTCATCCGCGCTTGCAGTGCATACTCGAACTTTTCCTGGCGATTCGAGAGCGGACGGTCGCCTGTAGGCTGAAGGAGCCCTGCCGAAGGAGGAATATCTTTGGCACCAGGCGGGAGGATCGTTTCACGCAGGTGTTCTGCATGCCCGTTCACGCCGTTCACACCATTGGTGCCATCGCCGTTGATGGTACGCTGCTCCGCATCGGCCTCTTGCACGGTCTGTACGAAGTCACGTATCGTGATACCGCGCGCAGAGCCGTTCGCCTCGGGTGGTGGCTCGTCGTCGGCTAGATCCGCTTCTGCAATGCCGATGCCGATATCGAGGACGCTCTTCGAAGCCTTCCAGTCGCCTGTCGCGGCGAGCAGCAGTCCAAGAAGGTGCCAATGCCGTATTTCACTCGAATCCAACTCGACAGCGGCGCGGGCATGCTCGATCGCCGCCGCCATGTCCTTTGAGGGGCCCGGCCGTGCGAGCGCAAGCGCGAGATGGTGGTGTGCCGACGCAGTCGGATATGTGCCTACCGCGGCAGTAAAGTGCTCGAGCGAGTGGGCGAGCTTGAGATCGCGCGTGCGTGGATCTTGTTCTGGGGCAAACATGAGCTGAAGGCAGACAATGAGTAGGGCTGCACGCACCAGTAAAGGCCATGACCGAACACCATATGCCCTCTGCGAGCTGAATACTGGCTACCATCTCCTTGTCGTCCTCTTCAAGTCGCGTCTTTGCTTTCTGAACCATCGTCCCTGCCTCTCGTGCGAGCTCTACTGCCTTGCCATGGTCCGTCTCCTGCACTGCGAGGCGACAGAACATCTTGGCACCATGCACAAGCGTCTGAACCCACTGGCGGTCGGTGTCCCATTCGAGAGCACCATCCAGGTCGGCCTTCGACCCGCCCTGCGACGCACCGGCCTCACGCGCCTTGCTGACGACTTGTATGTACAGCTGAAGCGTCCGCTTCGCAAGTTCGGGATCACCTGACACAGCGAGCAGCCGCGACATGTGCCGGTATATGCGGAATGAATTGAACGTAAGCCGTGTTGCCCACCACAAGAACTAAGGCCACTCATTCAGTAAGTCATTCAGCAAATATAAAGGGACACTGACGTCAATGACCCAACCCGCGTACTCTCCGACGGCGCCGTCCGCCTCCCAGACCGCGACGCAGAGGTCCACAAAGTCTTCGACGCGAACGTTGCGTTCTCCAGCGCGGGGAAACTTGGTGCAGACGCTTAGGAGCGCACGAAGCTCTTGCAGTACAGAACGGGCTGTACTGATCCATCGGGGAGCCTTCGCCTTTAGTGCGTCAGATGGCAACAACTTCGCGCGCAGCACGAAGGCGCGAAGGTGCACAGTAGCGACTGTCGACCGCAGTTCTGGGTGAAATGTGGCAGGCCAGTGTGCGCTGCATCCCCGGTAGAGGCCTTGAAGGGTCCAGAACGAGCTGGCATATGAATCCTCCACGGACGGGTCGCTTGATCGGGCTACGAGCACGATCGCTCTGCGCAAGGCCCGTTCCGTCCATCGCCACAGTTCCCGAAATCGTGAAAATGAGGGCGAGGATGCGTTCACGACCTGAGGCGAGGCCGGATTCGCGGTGCGTTGAATTTCAGGTAAAATTGAGTTAATCAGAGGAACGGCTCGCATGTATGCGTCGACAGCTTTCTGAGGGTCTTGTGGGTAGAGTCGCTCGCAGGACATGCCTATAATGATTGAGGGTTGCTTCGCCCTGAGACAGAGGTTTCGACGCACCCTCAAGAGCTATGCTCCGAATACACTCCGTCAAGCCCCACAAGCGTGCCTCTTCGACCTCCGAGCGAGGTATCGTTGAAACTGAGACCAGACTTGCAGAGCGTGAAGTAGAGGCGGCGTCTGCTACAGATGTCAGGGATACGGAGGGTCCAGAAGTGTCTATCCGCATGTCCTCATATGCAGCAACCCTGGCTGGTACGTCCGTAAGCTTGGAGACCTCAGTCACCAGTGTGAGACATTCTTCAGGGCGTCCCAAAGCGTATGCGTAATAAGCCAGTGCGAGCTTCACTGGCTACAGTACGCTATTAGAAACCGAATTACGGTAGAGCGACAATGGACGCACCTCCTTGTCCGCATTCCGAAGAGCCTTCAGAGCCGCGTAGCCTGCTGACGCCTCATCTCTCCTTCCCTGCGGCAACACACATTCGTCGTCAAGATCTAGTGCATCGGAGAAGCGGTTCTGGAACTCGGCATCGTGCGACTCGACGTTGTGTTGTCCTACACCAGATTCGAGTACGAGGGCGACTGCTTGAGTCTGTGATGCCAGCTCCGCCACATCGGAGTATCCATGGCAGTGCTTGTTGAACTTTCTCAGGAGCTCAGACCAAGGTAGTAGGGTTCCATTGGGTGCTTTCGCAGGAAGTGCCACGTCCCAATTTCCTGCCGTGAGTGTTGCCAGCAGCTGCGTCCAGTAATGTCTGTCTTTCCCAGTAGCCATCGTTGTCAGCAGATTCTACCGCATGAGAGGCTTCAGCAAGAGCAGGGAGCGTGTCCGTGATGAGGCTCGCACAAGGCGCGGGGCGGAGGAGAGAAGGATAGACGGAATTTGAGCGTGAGGAGGGGGAGAGACCTCCGCGTCGCGGTATAGCATTTCATGAGAAACTAAGATTACCAAAGAAGGCAATCTTTCGTGCAGTTTCCTACACTTGCAGCTGATTTGCTGGATTGAATGGCTCTTTTTGCTAGCCAGCCAAGTATGTGCTTTGGATGTGCTTTCAGTGACTGTAGCGGAACGTGCCAGCTAAGAACAATAGCATCACCGGTCAGCCTTTACGCAGGTGTTCTGTGCAACGAATAATGTCGATTTTCCAGAAACATTCCAATTATGGTAGGTCACGTGGTAATGATGGAGCAGAGCGAAGCTGTTTCCATCAAAGAGACTGGCTGGGGGTGCGTATTTAACTCCCACGCCGCACCTTGAACCTCGCCATCACACTCTGCTCGAACATCTGTGTGCTAGACGCGTCACGCCCGCAACTCACGGGATGCGTCGATGAAGATTGCTGTTCATTCGTGATTAACCTGTCTCCGAAATGCGTGTTAAATTGCAGTACAGGTGGCAGTTGCATTATTGATAGTCCGCGACAGTCGTACCAATAGCCAGCTCCTTCGCCTTCTGCACGACGGCATGGGTGATGACGACGTCTTGTATGCCCACACCGACCGACTTGAAGATCGTCACGTCTCCGCACCTTTGCACAGCTTCGACTGCCGACGCATTCAGGACCCAGCCTTCTCCAGAGAGCCTGATGACCTCTCCGAGCTCGGTGACATCGGAGGGGCCCAAGCCGGCCGAGATGAGCTCCCCTGCCTCTGACTAGAGAGCTACACGTAAGAGGCGGCTGGCGGCAGTGAGGGTGGTCACGCACCGCTGCACCAGCGCGGTAGTCGACTACGACACGGCCGGCGCGCTTCACGAGTTCGGTGTCGATCTCATGCCTGTTTGTCGGGTCAGGTCAATCAGGTATGTCGAGTCCAAGACACTGACATCGCAGGCGTATACGACCCGATGAGACACAGGTGCGTGCCGGGAGAGATATAGCTCGAAGGGAACAGAGGGCTCGTCGAAGAGGTAGCCGTGATCACGATATCTGCCTCGCGCAAGAGCCGGCAGAGGTCTGGATGCTCGCCGCCGTTCTCCACGGCGAGCGCATGTCCTTCGATCCTGACACGCGAGGCAAATTTGTCTCCTAGGTCCGATATCAAGCTGCTCATCCGGTCGTTGTGGGCGCGATTGAATACGTTACACGTCCGGATAGACGGGTACTGGGCCAAGAACAGGGAGAGGTGCGCCGCGACCTGTGCGCCTGCGCCGATGGCCACGATACTGTTCGGAGCCTGGGGCCCAGCAGCCATGTCGCCAGGAGAGAGCCTGTGCATACACTGTGTCACAACGGGGACGACAAATCGTGTGAACAGGTGGCCTACTCGCTGCATTGCGGAGTGCAGTGAGCTTGCGGGCGTTCACGACGGCCGAGACCTCGCCGGTCTGCTCGTCGAGCACCATCGTGCTGGCCGGCAGCCCGCGCGCCTTGACCTCGCGCGGTGCAGTCGCGGTCGGCACGGACACGATCTTGATGGCGGTTCCTGCCAAGGGCGCGAGGCGCGAGGGCATGAAGAGGGTGTGGTGGTTCGGGCTCGAGATCGTGCTCCGGTGGGGAATAACAACGCCCTTGCTGTCGCCTCCCGCGCCGGAGTAGGCAGCGAGGTCGACGAAGACCCGGGCCATGAGGCTTGTGAGTTCCTCGGCCTCGAATTTGGACACAACGCGGTCGACATCTGTGCCGGATAGGACTAGGAGGGTCATGTTGGGTCAATCTGGGCCTGTTCTACACGCAGAAGTGAGCTGAGAAGATGTGTACTGATATGAAGCAATACATACCTGTCGTTGGTGTGCAGGTGCTGGACGTCTGCCTGTCATCTGCACGCATCCAAAGCAGGAGTCATGTCGAGGGCGCCAAAGAGCACCTGGTGCGGTAACGTGACCGACTTTACACGCGTGAATTGCCTCCGAGGAGGAAATGCTTCCGTTTCTCAGGAAAGTGATAGCGAGCTGCAGCCTACATCGAGGATGCGAGCGAGAGGAGGATACTTTGCGTGGAAGGTCGCGCAAGGCGTGGGAAGGGATCTCTGATCGGTTTGCCGGATGGGGGCCTCGCTGCCGCCCACGACGACCAGCCTCTCTTCGCCAACGTTGGGCGGTATGCCCGCAACGATGCAGTTGTATGCTCTCACGTGCGAGCCTGTTGAGTACACGCCTGTCCCGCCCACTTCCTATGAACAGCACGTGTCGATCTCCCCGCTCTGGCCCCAGCTCGATGTCTTTGCCCGCGTCGCTGCGCCGCCTCACTCCCATTTCAGCGCATAGCACCGCCTTTCGCACACAGCGACATGCTCAGGACGCCCGCCATCAGTTGCAGCCCTCTAGCACGGACGTTGTTCCCCTCCGCACGTCGAGACCAGACACCGACACGATTTCTTGGCATCTCTTAGGCGGCGCTGGCAGGGAAGTACATATAACAGAACCTTGAGGCAAGACACCTTTCTCTTCTTGTCCCCCACCCTCCTCTTTCCTCCTCTTTCGCCTTGTATTCTTCCCCTTCTAGTTCTCCCTAATGACCAGCAAAGAAGCTAATGACAATATTCACATGGCGGAACTGGGCAGTGCGCCAAAGTCAATGTCTGACGCCGAACGAGGGTACGCTAAACTGGACACGACTGAGCCAAGCTCGGAAGCCCTTGAACTTGGACACTTACAACACCGCTCCAGCAACCAGTCTCAGGAGTCGGCGCAAGGCAACGGGCAGTCAGAGTCCCACAATCCTACGCTCTACGAACAGTACCTCTCGAGAAAGCAGGTGATATGGGATCGTCTGCGGGGGAAGGGTAGGCGTGTACCAGGCTTTGGGGAGAGCATGAAGAATGTGCTGTTCAGCTCATGTAAGTTTCGTCACGCCTGACATTCAAGCATGGTAACGCATATGCGCACAGGGATCAACGTGCTCTTCCTCCTCCTTCCAATCGCTTGGGTATCGCACTTTGAACGAAGCTGGCCACATGAACTCACGTTCTCACGTACGCACGTTCTCAAAGAACTTTCTCTGCGAGTCTAAAGTCTAATCGTGCTCAGTCTGCTTCGTTGCCATCATTCCTCTGGAGAAGATGTTCGATTGGGGCGGCGAACAGATGGCGTTGTACCTTGGGAAAGACCTCGGGGACTTGGTCATCATTACTCTGAACAAGTGAGTGCTGCGCAAGCTGTTTGTAGCAGTCTAGGAATTGACCTCACCACCATAGTGCTGTCGAGGCGGCATTGGCAATTGCCCTGTTGCGCAAGTGCGAGTGAGTGAATCATCCTCATGCATTAGAACTACCCTAATTTGCTGCAGACTTCGGTTGCTACAGTCCACCATCATAGGTATGCCAACCCCTCGCTTCAAGAGTCACTCACGTATCTTGCGTAGGCGTAATAATACTGCACCTTCTGCTCATACCCGGCACCGCCTTCCTCGCGGGCGGCGCAACGATATGGGAGCAGAACCTACACCCACACCCCACGCAGCTGAACCACTCGCTGCTGGCCGTCGGCGTGCTGACAATCCTGCTGCCGACCGCGCTGTTCGCGGCGCTGGACCGCGGCGCGCAGTCGCTCGCGACGAACGGGGCGCTCGCATACTCTGGCAACGTGATCTCGGACCACACGCGCGACGAGATCCTGCGGATGAGCCGCGGGCTCGCGGTCGTGCTGCTGATCGTGTACGTCGGCTCGCGCATCTTCCTGCACAACCCGCCCGGCGAGGGCAACGCGGGCACCGTCGCGCCGAACGCACCGCTCGAGCAGAAACTCCAGGAGATCAACCTCGAGATCGTCAACCCCGAGATCCACCCGCTCGCGTGCGTGACGCTGCTCGTCATCACGATCGCGCTCATGGCGACGACGGCCGAGTTCGTGAGTCGCCCTCCGTTTCTGTGGTCGGTGTCGGCGCTGACACGCGCGCACAGCTCGTCGAGAGCATCGAGTACGTCCGCGAGTCCGGGCACATCCAAGAAGAGTACGGCCTGCCCTTTCGCGTGTTTGATAGTGTCTCATTGTCTGTCAGGTGGTTCGGCCTCATCCTGCTTCCAGTCGTCTCGTTCTCGGCAGACGGCTGTGTGGCGATCGCGTACTTTGCGCGGTCGATGTGGAACCATATTATCGGCAAGGAGACGATGGTGCCGTCGGAGCTGGCCAAAGGCCGTGCAATTGACCTGAGCATCCAGTTCGTGCTCTTCTGGATGCCGTTCCTCGTGCTTCTCGGCTGGTGGATTAACAAGCCGATGCACTTGCTTTTCGGTGAGACACCTCGTGCCATGCCAGCAATAAGATGGCTAAGCTTTCGGTCATCAGATTACTATGAGCTCGCGGTCGTACTCGGCTCCTGTTTCCTTGTCAACTACGTCACGGCGGACTCGAAGACGAACTGGGTCGAAGGCCTGATCATGGTCGCTTTCTACGTCATGATTGTACGTTGTTTCTGCTGTCTGAGGACATGCAACTTTCTCACGCGCTGAACAGGCCATCACGGCGTGGTTCTACGTTGGCCAGCCTGAGCTCGCTGCAATGCTCAACTGCCCCGGTACTGTCGCCGCGTACGTCGCTGGTGGCGGCGAGGGCGAGGGCGCAACAGAAGGCGGTGAAGGTGCCGCTGTCGTCGCTCACGCCATTAGGGCTCTTTTCTAACGGTTCTTCGCTGCTTATCTTGTTGCATCTTGGACGACAATCACGTTTTCGCTTTCAAGCACGCTCAATAATTCATGGACTCTGACGCATTTCTTCACGTAGACCGACGCATATAGCATAGCATAACTTAGAACACAATGCATGTTTTATCCAATAGTACATTTTGTTGTTTCTTACGCCTCCTTCACAAGCTTGCCGCCCCTGTGCCACCACAAGTGCTCTTCGGGCTCGTCCTCCTTGGACCAGACGTCTTTACTCTGCCAGATGTCGAGCTCTTCCAGCCAGAGGTCGGTCGGGCGGTCGAGACAGCAGCCGTCAAAAGCGGTGCGCCAGAGCGGCGTCCAGAAACGCTGCCACCACGCGACGTCGGGACGGCGGCTAAGGACGTGCTCGTAGAAGAGGATCTGCCCGCCGGGCTTGAGGACCTCGTCCGCGAGCGCGCGCATCGTGGCCTGCGGCTCGGGCACGCCGCAGAGCGAGAGGATGGACAGGATCGTGTCGACGGTGTGTGCGCCGCCAAGCGCGGACGTGAGCAGCGCGAGGTCTTCCGCGCCGTACGGCACGATGAGGAGCGTGCCGTCATCCTCGCGGAAACCCGCCTCGCCCGCGATGCGTCGGATCTCGGCGTGCATCGCGGCGTTCGGCTCGAGTGCAGCGTACTTTGTGACCTTGCTCCGGTCGAGGTACTTCGAGCTGTGCCCATGTCCTGCAAGGAGTCAGTGGGGAGAAAACTTCACACTCAGTGGCTGGAAACTGACCGGCGCCAACGTCAAGGACGACTCCGTATGCATTTGGCGTGATGAACCTCTCCTTGAGCTCGCGTGTGTTCTGGTCGATGCCCTGGCCGAACGCGACCCATACGTGGGCCATGAACTCGCGCCGGATCAGCGAGGGATGCAGCAGCATGCTCGGGCGACGGAAGATGGCCTTGAGCGTCGGCAGCAGCGCAATGCGCATGCACATGCTCAGGTCCTCAAACAGCGCAAACGCATTTCGCAGCTTCATGGCGGTCCGGAGATGGTGGGCAGGAGCAAGAGTCAGCAATTCCGAATGGCCGGGCGCCTGCGTGCGAAAAGAGGTGTCCCAGGTCGTGCGCACCCCAGGTCACGCGGAACGCAGACCTCGGATACCGTTACAGCACGTTTCGGGGCACCGCGCGCTGTCTGCGCATTTTGGACCTTTCCCACTCGCTCGGCGACGCAAGTACACGCAACTCTTCGGTTTACCGGGCTGGTTATTTGAAGTTTGGGTGGGATATTTGGGACTTGGGTGCGTCAGAGTGCGTCGTAGCTGGCGCGTGTCATCTGCTGAGCACGTTTCTCAGGTTTAGACTTTCAGCCGCGTTGTCCCTGTGATATCTGGCGGGCTTTGGAAGAATTTGAGTAGAGTCGGGTGTTAGGTGCGTGGCAACGTCAACGTTCCTGTACGCCGCTAAACTGACTAGAGTGTAGACATGGCAAGCCTGGGTAGAACGCTCAGGACAATATGGACCGCTTTCGTCGCCGCAGTGGGGCGCATGGACAAGTCCTTGTCCCCGTATGATACCCTCCAGAAGTTCCGCAAGCATAATTGGGTCCTCTCAGACTCGATATACCTCTTCGAGATTTTCCTCGCGACGTTTTGGATATCCATCATGCAAGCACCAGGTTTCCCGCTCAAGCTGCTCTTACCCATCATCTACTCCGTCCTCATCCTTATCCCATTCACCTCCCAATTCTTTCTCCCAGGAACACCTATTCTGCTCTGGGTTCTGTCTTGGTACAGCAACCGTTTCATCCCCTCTGACTACCGGCCTGGGATCTCAGTCGTACTCCTCCCACGCTCGAGTCCGTTCTATACGGCGCGAACATTTCGGACATCCTCACGCGCTTCACACACCCCATTCTCGACATCCTTGCGTGGATCCCGTATGGTGTTGGTCATTACTCTATTCCCTTCGTAGTCGCAGCATTCCTCTGGCTGTTCCGGCCAAAGGAAGCCCTCCACGAGTGGGCACGCATCTTTGGATACATGAACCTCCTCGGCGTGCTTATCCAGATCTTCTTCCCCTGTGCACCACCATGGTATGAGATCATTCACGGTCTCACACCCGCAAACTACGACATGCCCGGTTCTCCCGGTGGGCTGCTGCGCATTGACAAGCTGTTCGGCGCGAACGGGTACAACACTGCGTTCACCAACTCTCCCCTTGTCTTTGGAGCATTCCCCTCGTTGCATTCGGCATGTGCATGCCTTGAAGCACTCTTCGTCTCGCACTTCTTCCCGTGGACGACGCGCTACGTCTGGGCATACGCGGGCATCCTGTTCTGGTCGACGATGTACATGACGCACCACTACCTGATCGACGTCGTCGGTGGTTCATGCCTCGCGGTCGCATCCTTCTACCTGCTGCTCCCGACGAGCTCAAGGGCGCGGCGGCGACGGCGCCGCCGGGCGGGCTCGGCGCGCGGCGGAGCAAATACGAGATCTACGACATCGCGGAGGGCGAACGCTCGCGTGCGGGGCGCGTCGGCGACGCGTACGACTTCGAGGACCTCGACGAGCGCGAGAGCGATGAGGAGATGGACATCACGTACCGCTCACCTGTGCCCGCCGCGCCCGGCTCCGCGACCCCGCTCGTGCGGCAGGGCAGCGCGCAGCCGAAGAAGAGTCACCGGCACACAGCGAGCATCGCGAGCCTCATCCGTGCGGAAGAGCGCGGTGAGGAAGGCTGGAGCCCGATCGGCGGGTCGTTCAACATCCCGCCAGCGCCGGCGCAGCGGTGACGGAAGTCGGTTTCTTGGAAGGCACTGCTGACAGAGGGCCCGTCTCCCCTCGCCTCCGCTGGACCGCTTGAGCTACGCCGGATATGTAGTAGGCGGTACGTGTGCATGTATTTTGGGGATACATACCTTTCTCTATAATTTTACCAACGAACACTCTGGGAACCTGGCCACAATATTGCCACAGGTTGCGATACTTGCTGATCCAACGTCGGTTATATCAGCTGTAATGACAGACGCTTCGAGTGCTAGCCGATTCGATATATTGAGTTGTTCGCGGCTGTCAGTGCTGCATAGTGATAGTATGTACATACATTATGGCACAGAAATACCAGCAGATAGACCTTTTTTGACAGGAACGGGGGCGGTAGCCGTATCTTGCGGCAGGACCGTGGCACTCGCGCAGTAACTCGCTTGTGGTCCTCGCGTTAGACTTATGTCTGTAATGAGGGAATCGGCCGGTAAGGCGAAGCCAATACCCACGAGCGGAGTGTACTTTATATTTGTGCAGGAGCGCTTGCGGTGGCCCACGTGACGCCCGCGCCGCCAACTCCAACTTGAACGTTGAACTTTCCTCTCGTCTTCAGGCTATGCCTGGCTTTACTTACGGTATCACCCAACACAGCTTCCGTCAATAATCGTTCTCTATATTATCTCGGAGCTATTGTTGTGCTGTGCTCACGCGTTCTGTTTGTAGTGAGCTGCCCTGAACGCGACAGCTACCATACCAGCGACCGTAAATCAACTGCAACATCCAAGCTGCTCCTGAAATAAAGTGACTGTCTGCTCGTTGATTGTCTCTCTACGCAATGCGCACCCTTCATAGCAGAGCGATCGCGTCCGAGAGCGCTTTCAGACCACGTTTCGTTCGCAGCAATACTCTTGATGCGCGCTCCCATTTATACTCTCCCATGCTCTGAACTCGCCCTGTGCGAAACCACTATGACTGACGACCAGATTTACCAGCGATCCAACGATTCTACGCCCGAGCCAACGTCTGACAACCCCGCTGACGCTGTCGTCGCCACCCCATCGCGTGTCAGGACTGTGCCCGTGCCCGAGGGCTCGAGCAATACACCAGGTCGCCCCCCAGTATCTCATACAGACCAGCAACACAAGGAAGGTGATTACCGCGCGCGGGCAGATTGCTAGATGGTGCTTCATTGGTGGTTCCTACCCCTTTCCGAGTTCCACTCCCGCCACTGGCCGCGCGGGCAGAAACTAGATGCTGCAGAGGTCGCAAGACTAGGTTCTATGCTGGTGGAAGAGCTCTGTAGAAAGACCAATGATGGACGGAAGCTGCAGTTCAAACCCACAAACGAGACAGGCATGCATGCGCCTCTGGTCAGTCGTTGGCTGTGTGTCTCCCGCCACCCGATCTGACCAGCCTGTCTGTCACCACAGTGCCGTGTATTTCGCGAGCTGCTCAAACGCACCGGATGCGTTGTCATGGACGTAGCGAACCGTGCCGAGACCAAGCGTGCCGATCACAGGTCAGACCTCGCCATGCTCCCTGCTGAGACGTTGGACGGCTCGAAACACCCTGCGCGATCGGCGTGGGAACTGTCGCAGGAGGAGGTGGACGCGAGGAAGGTCTCGCCCGAGCGCAAGGAGTTTCTCGCACAGATAGCCTGGTCCTGGCTGATATGCCCGATCGAGCTCAAATACTCGGCGAAGCACGATCCTTTCGGTGGCGACGTCACGCAGCATATACCCACCGGTGGCGTCGAGCCCCCGCTTCCGGAAGAAGCGGAAGCACAGAGGGCGCGAGGACAGCTCACTCGGTACGCCACTGAGACGTTCGTGCGGCAGCATCGCGAGTTCGTGTACACGCCAATCATCATGGGGACGAAGGCTCGTTTCGTACGGTGGGACCGTTGCGGCGCGATTGTCAGCGAGGCGTTCGACTACGTGGAAAACCCTGGCCCTCTCCTCGACTTTTTCTATCGCCTTGCGACGGCATCGCCCCGCGCACAAGGGTATGATTCCTCTGTCACGCTTGCGACGCAGCCGCAAATCGATGAGCTGCAAGACTACTACCGGAGCCTCAAGACGTCGGCTGTTGGTAGCGCATTGGATTATGAAAGGAAATTTATGCTCAACATGATGGAGGATACCGTCAAATATCCGCTACGCCAGGTACGGTGCTTTCCATCGAAGGTGCTGGCCAATATGACTGATTGTCGACGACAGTTGAAGATACCTGTTACGCGTTTCACGCCCCCGCGACTTGGCACCCTCGCAGAGACCGCCGATGCAGACCACCTGACACTCATTATTGGGCGTCGTCACGTCGCGACTTTCTCTCCCATCGGGAGAGGCACGGTCGGCTTCATCGCTTACGTCGTCGGCAAGCATAAGCTCGTCTTTCTGAAGGACACCTGGCGGGCCGACACCCCCGACATTCCCGCGGAGCTGAGCACCTACAGTTCGTTGTACGCGCTGGGCGTTGAGAACATCCCAGAAATTGTCGGCGGTGGGGACGTCGAGCACGAGGAAACGGCCGACTGCGATACTGCTTTCCAGTACACGGAAACACAGAGATACCTCGAGAAGAGAACGGAAGGGATCCTGCGGCGGATACATTACCGATTAGTAACGGAGACACTGGGGATCCCTCTCGAGGATTACCACAATAGCTACGCCCTGGTCCATGCGATCCGTGATGCGCTGAAGGGTAAGTCTATGCCTCCCCTCCGCCCTGCATTTGATCTGACATGACACGCCGTCCTGATAGCCCACCGCGGTGCTTGGGCAGGTGGTCAGGGCTTCCTGCATCGCGACATCAGTTCTGGGAACATCATGATCGACATCCGCTCCGAAGACATCATGAACTTCCCTAGAGGATTTCTGACAGACTGGGATACGAGTCGACAGGCTACTCCTGGTCTCGCTCAAGCAGCGCGACAACATGCCCGCTCTGTACGTGATGGCCAGATATCGGTACATTCGAGAACTTATGACCATGGCAGGGCACATGGGCGTTTATGTCTGGGCCAATCTTGAAGTATCCGATCAAGCCCCAGGAAGTCTCAGATGACTTGGAGTCCTTCATCCATCTCATCGACTTCTTCGCGTTGCGGTACCACCGGCACAAGCTGACACAGAAATCAAGCAATCGGCTTTACCGCAAGCTTGACAATAGCCTCGCAGAACACGTCGCCCACTTTTTCTACAACGAATTTGTGCGGGAGGTCCAGAATCGACTGTACTACCTCGGGGGAAAGGGCAAATATCTCATCTACGCATTCAACGACGAACCTTGCGTTCTCTCCAGGACTCGCCATTTAAAACCCTGCTGCGTAATCTTCACAATCTGTGTCGGAAGCACTACAAGTCTAGTAAAGTCCGGGCACTCGCCGACCAGTACCCCCAGTTCAATTTCGTTTCCGATGACAGTGAGCATGAACAGGCACCATCGACGGAGCTTCTTGGAGGCGGGTCTGAAAGCGACGAGGATGACGTACCGAGCGACCTGGATGCAGAACTACCAGAGGAAACTATACGGCATGACCCACTCGAGGACCATGACAGGATCTACAGATACATTGACTCCGCTTTGCGAAAGCGGAGCAAGTGGATGAAAACGGATAAGACCAGCGACCAATTCGCCAACTTGGACATGCCGGGTTGGTACTCTCATCGCGGACTCTCCACCTCCGAAGCACCGTCCAAGCGGCCGATCACCGACGACGGAGGAGATGCGTCTGGAGAGAGAGGTCCGAGGAAGAAGGCGAAAGTCCGCACGGTGTCCACGTCAGAAGATCAGTGACGGTCCCCGTAGAATATCTTCTCTCACTGCGCTGTATGATGACCGCCATCAGGACGATCTGATCAGTTTAACTCTGCTGCCAGTGTGCGGCAGAATAAGATGGAACAGCACCAGTCGCGCTTTCGGGATTCTAGTACAGTACACATGTATACCCATAGAATTCAGCTTGAAACAGACCAAGCGATGTAATGTACGAGCATTCAACGAGACCAATGTCTCGGGAATTGGTTGCGAGTGCATGAGACAGCCGTTTCGGAGCAGGGTATCCAAGCAGTCACACAGGATGTCGGAAGACCGCAAGCGGTAAGCGTATAATAACAGCAACAAGGAAGGCGTATGGTACACGAGCGAGCCATAACGATACAACAATGCAAGCACAGCGTGACGGATGGTCGTTAGAGCCGTTCAGGTACATGGGGCGCAGCCCGCCGGGGGCCTTGCTCGCACGCAGTGCGAGTGCGCCGCGCGACGTGCGCGATAGATAGCGATATAAGTAGGAGTCGAACGCACACAGAGGGAAAGCGGGACGGGAGGACTCGCGTTAATGCGAGAAGTGGCGAACGTGGCGCTTCGCCATGCGCTTCTTCTTGGAGCTGCAGGTCTTGGTCGACGCGGGCGACGACGCAGCCGCGGGCGCGCTCGCAACAGACGCAGATGCGGAAGACGCAGAGGGCGTGGCGGCGGAGGCGGGGGTGGAGGTGCCCGAGGGCGCAGCAGAGCCCGGGGCGGCGGCACCGCCGGGCGAGGAGTTGTTGCCAGAGGTGGACATGCCGCTGGCCGCTGGGGAGACGAGGTTGGAGAGCCCGCCGCCGGGAAACACGTACGAGGTCGCAGCGTTTTTGAGATCGTAGACCTGAGACGAGAAGGTGAGCACATCAACGGCAAGGGGCAAGGCACGGGCGAGGAAAGACGCACATCGACGAGCAGACCAGGGTCGTTGTCGCTGTAGGCACCGGGGAAGCTTACGGTGTGGTCTGGGACGCCGTCGCCGTTGCCACCGATGAGGAGCTGGCTGCAGGACGGGTAGGATTCGTAGCCGCCGGACGACATGGCGAGCTGGAGGGAGATGATCTCGTGGCGCAGAAGGTACGCTCCAGGCTTCAGGTTCTTGGGCAGGGTGAGGCTGAAGGGCTGGCCTTGCATGAGCTTCGCCTGCTCCCAGGTGCCGTCGGCCTGGACGCCGGACTGCTCGATCTTGAACCACTTGGCCTGGGACGCATCGAACTTGCTGCAGTCGTTGCCGCCGCAAGAGGCCATGTAGTTGATGATAGGGCCGTGGTCGTGGGGCCACTAGAACGCGAAGTCAGCTCTGGAGTGGAGCGGAGGCTGACCGCAGCAACGCACCGGACCACCGTTGCCGTTCATCCAGAAGAGCTCGATCGTGCTGCCGGGGTTCGCAGGGGCGTTCGTGTCCGCCAACTGTGCGCTTTGTCCGCAGGCCAGGTTGGGGTTCGCCGCGCCCTTGACGGGGTCGACCTCGCTGATGGCGCGGATGGGGCTGCCCTCTGCGCGCTCGGTCAGATCCAGCCTCCGGGAGGCGATGACGGTCGGAACTCACTGAGGGGGCCCTTCCCGACGGCGGGACCTGTGTAGTCCTTGCCATCAATCGTGATCTTGTGAACGGAGCCGTGGGCAGCGACGTAGGGCGCGAGCGCGAGAGCGGTCGCGAAGAGGGCGAGCGTGAACGACTTCATGTCTGGATTTGTCTTCGAGAGAGCGCTGTAAAAAGAATGCGAGACCCTTCAAGAGTCGGGAGTAAACCAAAAAGAAAGTGTTGAGGAGGGAAGGAAGGCTCTCTCGAGACGAGATGCACGAAGAGTGCAGGTGAAGGAATGCGGCAAGGCACAAGGGGATCCGGAAGCGCAGGAAAGCTCGGGACCTCGCTTATATACCAGCGAGGGACAAACTCTATCAGTGAGGAAAGTGCCTCGGGTCTATCACCGCTGGCACTGGATTGGTTCAAATTTGAGGCTGACATTGTTCTGCGTCCGCATGCCTATTGTCGTGAGAGCGGAACAATACACCGCTCGCGGGAGCGAATACGCTGCCGTTGCCCCATCCTGCCCATCGCGTTTGGCTGATATTGTGTCTGAAATAGCGCAGATGAGGCTGTGGCATCAACGACGATGATGGTTTTGGGTGCAGAACCTGCGCTTTGGACGCACGCAGGCGCATCAAAACCAGCCGGCGCTCCGTGGCGCACGATGTGGAAGACGGCGGGCACAATAGCTTTGCCTTGTCGATCGTGCGGAGGCAAACGACTGCGCTGGAAGAGCTCTTGGCTTCCACCAGGTCAAATACGACTTCGAGGGTGCCAGGCTAAATGCTTTTGTGCGACGCACTGTCTCTCTCTCAGCCGATTCATCTGAATCGTCTGTAAACCCGCCCAGACTTCGTAGGCTGGTAAAACACTCAAAACGTGGGGGTGAAGATGGAGCGAATACGTGACTATGACATGGGGGAGCTGAGGCAAGAGGGGAAATGAAAGTGAGAGGCGGGACAGTATGCTTATGTCAGCGTCCTAAGTAAGCAATCAGCGTACCTCAAATCGAGCCTACACTGAGGAGCAAAATCGTAGGTTACATCTCTCTTCAATCTTCTTCTCTTGGTCTCACATCGTGTTGGAGTATGCGATTGTTTGAATCTTGATGCTGAACGTCTATATTTGTGTTAGGCAGCGATCAGCGAGAAGGGTCGTGAATCAACTGGAATTAGCCTCGTCACCAGTCTACACGCATTTCATCTTTCACGAGCAAGTCGACGACCTTGCACCGCAAGGTGTTTGGTGGACCGTGCAGAAAGAAGATTTGCAATCTCGAGATTAATTTTTGTGATGGCAATTCACTTCAGGTAGTTTGAGGTCGTTGAGACTCGGGACCGAAACGCTTCACCACCTCGACCTGCGGCAAAGCGAATCCAGCGCTGCATTGCTAGAGGCTCATTGTAAGCATGTCAACAGACAGAGGAATCGACCTACTAAAGACATGCTGGTATCATCCACGTGCTTGTGCATGTGCACACCGCGGGAACCCTAGCGCTATAAAACGGTGCTATTCCCATATCCTACACAATTATGCGTTGGCTATACGTACAGACCTCATCATCCATCCATCCATCCATTCTCTCCAAGCCAAACCGACCACTAGAAACACACAAAACAAACACAGAGCGCTAGTCGCCGATGAACGACATCGCACACACGCCCGTGAAGAGCGCGAGGAGCGCGAGGACCTGGCGGGCGAGGCTGGCGCGCCACATCATGGCGTCCATGACAAAGTCGCCGGCGAGCATCTCGACACACGCGGCGTAGACGAGCATGCCCGCGCTCATCGCGCTCATGAAGCCCTGCACCTGGCGCACGCGGTCCGCGGCACCGTGGCCCGCGAACGCGAGCAGGCCGACGCTGATGCCGACGGGCGTCGTGAGCGCGAAGAGCACGGAGAGCAGCGGCTTGAGCGTGTGCCCCGGCAGCCGTGCGAACGCGCCCTGCATCGGCGTCGACGGCAGGCCTGCTATCCGGATCCCGAGCGAGAGACCCTCGAAGAGCTGGTGAAAGAGGATCGCCGTCACCAGTGTCGCTGCAGGGCGTCGTTACTGCGAATAACGTCACATAAGTGGGAGCAACGCACCAAATTCAGGCCCAGACGTGATGGACAGCGTCAGGCCGATGACGAGCGAGTGAAGCATGATGCCCAGTTGCAGCATCTGACAAGAAAAGGTGAGTGGTGGGTCATCTCGGAACAATCTGGGGGACGTACGAGTATGCCGACAACCTGTCGCCTCCGTCCGACACGGACCTCCTCTGTCGGCTCTTCCTCGTCCTCGACGCCCAGCGCCTCGTCGTCAGTCGGGTGCCACGCGTCCATGCCATGGTGAAAATGTCCGTGGCTGTGGCCATGGCCTCCATGCGCGTGTGCGTGTGCGTGGGCATGCCCAATGGTGCCATGCCGGGAATCGCGCTTCTTGCTGTTGCTGGCCTGGACAGGCGCGACGGTGACCTTGCCCACGACATCGCCGCTGCCGTACATGCGGCCGTCCTCATCGAAGAGTGCGACGGCGGATATGCGCTTGCCGCTGACGCTGCTGCTGTGCGTGGCATGCGCGTGGCGCGTCTCGAAACGGTGGTGGGACCGCCCGAAGATGTCTTCTATCGGTTCAGCGTCCACGAGCAGGGCTGTCGCCTCTTCCGCAGGTGCGCCGGGCTGTGAGAGGATGAGCGGCGTCGTCTCGCTCGGTGCATGGGATGGTTGGCTACTTGGGTTTGGGGAAGATTTGTTCAGCAGTGGGGTTTCGTCCGCGCGTGCTGTCGAGCTGGAACGGGAGCGCGAACGTTCGCGTATTGAGGGGTAGGGGATTGAGGGGGCGAAGAGTAGGAGTGCAAGTAATCAACGTATGCTGTAGATACATCTAGATGCGGTGCACGTATTAGTGTCGTTGCAAGCAGGAGTTCGTCATGACGCACATTCTACCAGGAATATGCCTAGAAGGGACATGAGACTGCTCGAGTGAGACAAGGTACAACGGACTAGTCAAAGGCACGCACACGATGAGACCCGTCCATCTAGAGTTCAACGACTTGAAAGCGTCGGGGAGAAGGTGCACAAAGGCTGTAGAGAGAATGACCCCTGTACCAAAGTGCTTTCCGAGGAAGAAGACGATGGAGGGTATTCGCAAGTATCGTAGGCGTTTTGATAGTGAAGGGAACGAAACGGCTAGAAGGCAGGACACGGATAGATAGGAGAGACGGTGAGGGAGCGAACACGCGGTCGATAACGCAGATGAACGTACCGAAAAGTGAAACAAGAAATATGCCCAAGCTTACTGCAAGCTTCACCTCCGTCTCGCTTCTGACCACATCTGGTGCTTTCCCTCGTATATTCTGGATTGTCCCATGCATAATCTGACGAAGAAACAGGCTGCAGATGGTTTCGTTGGTGTGGAGGCGTGTGGGGGACGGGTGCGAATGGAGGGAGACCGGGACCTCCTCGGTGACGGTTTTGGAGAGCCATTACTTGAGGACCACCTCGGTCGGCGCCTAACCAAACCATGCCCGCTGATTGGCCGTGGACCGCTGCCTCACACACGACGTCCACTTCCTCCTGATCCTCCACTTCGTTTCTGGCAAGCTCAGCTCTGCAGCTGCAGTACTCGAGTGCATTGTCTGCCTTATAGGTCAATTTTGTGAATAAATGGCACCGACAATTCACTTCAATTCAGCTTTTATTCACAGCAAACGCCGACCATCTGTCACTGGCCGAGTCCCCAGTGGCAGTGGCACGTCTGGTGCGTTTCTCGCAACCATCTGTCTTACTGAATTGTATATCATCTCAGCGCAGATATCCAGCCTGCCACGCTTGAGCCTGGTGGGACGAACGTCCACTAAGGACACCGTCGCCTGAAACGCACTTGCACGTCTATCGATGCACTCTGAACGTATGGGTCTGCCTGAATGTCTGAATGTAGACATCACAAGCTTGTGCGCTGCCACCTATCCCTGCTATCTTCCATGCCATGGACAGTCGGAAGGCACACGCCGTTTCTGCGGCCGTGGAGTCACGCTCTCGTCAGCTTCCTTCGGACGATGACCCTGCCTGTCA
This sequence comes from Phanerodontia chrysosporium, assembly GCA_001910725.1. Lineage (NCBI taxonomy): Eukaryota > Fungi > Basidiomycota > Agaricomycetes > Polyporales > Phanerochaetaceae > Phanerodontia > Phanerodontia chrysosporium. The sequence continues at coordinate 232,473 of MJGA01000022.1, forward strand.
GTTAACATCAAGCTGCGATATCACTTTCGTATAATGCTCTGTGGCGGTGTCCTAAACTACAGCGCCTGATGCGTTTCTTGAAGCTTTCAGTATACGCCAGCACGGTACTGATGACAACGTCTAGTGGTGAGTTACTCCGCACATTAAGAGATACGCCTGAGAATGCGAGTGTGCAGAAAGACTTTGGATTGGTACGGTTAACTGATTCTCCCTTTAGAGCAAGAGCGTATGGTAAGCTTCTCCGTAGATAGCGAGCAGTCGTCAAAGCAGGAGAATGAACTGCAAACGAAGACAGAGACGCAAACGCGAGTACATCCGGACGGAAGGCATTGCATCGATACAGGAAGCAACTGGTATTCACCGCTTTCTCGTTGTGCGACGGCGTTTTGTAGGACGCTTCACTGTAGCATCGTCGGGATCCGCATCACCTTCCAGGATCCTCATCGCACGGGCCTCGAGGCCCACAGCGTCCGCCGTCATCGGCACAGCACCAGTCATGATCTTCCACCCTAGCGACATACCCAGCGCTACGTCGGACAAGTCTTCGTCCTTGATATACTGGCTGAAGCGGCCGGCCGGTGGTCCAGCTCTCGGCCTGCCTTTGCCCTTGCGGTCCTTCAGCGCCCGCTGCACCAAGTGCAAGGGCTCGACGGTGCTCTCCGGGGCGGTGGACGGACCGGCGACCGGCTCGTCTGTTGGCGGGGTCGGGAACGCCTGGGCGTTGGCCGTGCTGCTCCCCGCAGGCCCAGCACTCATAGTCGCCGCGCCAGACCGCGCGGTCCCTGCACGGGCTCTTGCGCGCGGCTGTTCTGGCGCGTGCCGCCGCGGCCGCTTGCGGCACCTGGGAGTGGTACCTCCGTCGTTGTCGTCCGCGTCGGACTCCAAGGCGTCGCGGGCACGCTTCTTGCTCCGGAAGGGGAAAGGCACGCTGACGGGCTGTGCTTCGTCGCCAGACGACACCGGAGCGGCGAGCACGGCGTCGTCTACAAGGAAATGGTGCACTCAGCCATTGTCACAACGAGGGGCCCGATGCGTACTCACCTTCGAGGTCCGTGCGAGAGGGGTACCGTTCCTCCAGGGGGATCCCGAGCTCGCGGATGATTTTGTCCTGGAGCTTGAAGAGCAAGTTCTTCTGGTACCTGCTCTCCAGCGCAGAGGAGCTGAAGTGCTGCGCGATCCTCCCGTAGATGCCGTCGACGACCATGTCCGTGTTACGCACGGCGTCAAGGCTCCCCTGCGCCGCAGCAGACTTATTCTGGCACGCAAAGATCTCCTGCTGTCGCCGCTGGAAGTCGAGGATGCGGGCCTTTGCGGCCGCTTGGTCGGCATCGTCGGAGAGTTCGTCGCGGAGGGAGAAGTAGTTGGTGCTCCGGAGTGCCTTCAGTTCGTGGACGACGCGGTAGGCCGTGTCGTTCTCGTTCGCAGCCCGCATGTAGTCCCACAAGTCTATGCTGCCGTGGTTGAGGCTAGCGGTGGATGCCTTCAAATTGAGCGAAGGGATCTTCTCCTTCTGATGGAAGATGACGGCGATGGTGTCGCTTCCGTCTTCTTCGGAGACAGCTAGATTTCGGGCAGAAGGTAATATGAGAGGGGTGTCTCCTTACAAGGAGCGATCTTAATCTTACCGATAGTGCACTCCATTTCACGAGTATCCTCCCTGTCCCGAAGAAGTGCCTCCGAAAAGTACTCGAAATCTCTCAGATCCGCACGGATTAGGGTGAACTTCGACTCGTCGTCAACAACGTCGATCGGCTCTTGAACCCGGGCAGCACCCTTGGCATGGTCAGTCAGTCTGCGCCGTGTTGTTGATGGTCGTAGGCCTGCAGAGACGTATGTCAGTTGCTGTCCTTCGTATATGGCCTTCCATGCGTAAGTTGTGACGCCACAATGCCAAAATGTGCGCACCATCGCCATGCACGTCGCAGCCTTGGCCCGCTGCTGCCCTGGTTCTACTGCGAGTGGTGTAATAAGGCTCGCGACTTGGACCAGCAGCGTCGATGGTGGCGTGGCTGGTGTCAGCTTTTGTTCTTGCAGTGGTCTTCTTGGATGTTGTCCTGCGTGTGCTCGTAAGTGATCAGTCCCAGTTCGCATCAAGCAACTAACTGGACACGCTTTCGGCTATCCGAGGACACGCCTCTGGCAGCTGAAGTACGGGCATTCTGTCGTCCTGCGTATCGAGAATAAATTAGGATCTCCATCACAGGCAATGGATCGATGGAATAACCACGCACTCTTCGTCGATGGTCTAGACATAGCGGCGCAACGTTAACTTCAAGGAGGATGCTCCTGATTGGGGTGAGGACGCGACTCGGGAGAATGGCAGTTGAGGTTGCGACTGAAAGAGAACAGCGGGCCATTTGTACACACTCCGCCACTTCCAGCTCCGCGATGAGCGCGCCGTCAATCACAATTGTCGGCAAATGCCTCGTTGGGCCTCGCACAACATATTGTCTCCCCTCCAGTGTGCGACGAAGAGACTATCGAAGAGGCACAGGAGGCCCCAGATACGTTGTTCTTGTGCATGGGGGCCTCCACACAAAGAAGCGCGAATACAAAGGGCTGTTATCAGACAAAATACGCCGTTACCTAGGCTCTTGGTGGAGTGATTAGCAATAATAGCTGAGTTTAAGTCTCCAATTGATACCTTTGTTTTCTCGGCGTCGCGGATGGGATGACCCGAAGATCAGGCCCGGGCGGCACGCGTCTAATGGATTTCCGCTCGTCCACACTTCTTCTACGACGTACAGTGCTCCACGTAAGTGCTTCATGTATGCGGGTATGCGCGCTTTCTGGCCACCTTGCAGCATGTCTAGCTAGCTGTATTTCGATTAGCACCGCCACCCAAGCGACGGATTCATCGGTGACATAAAACGTTTTACTGAGCCTGCGCAACCTCCAGTATCATCAGCCTTCGAACATACGCTGTCGGAGATGTCTGCATACCTGATATCGAGTCGCAGATACTCTTCCTTGGTTGTCATCATACGACCGACAGGTGTAGGTCGCTTTCCCAGCCGGCGGGCGAAGACGGAACACCACTGCATGAGGCTCGTAAGCAGACTTTCACTGATAAAACAGTGCCTCGCGTAGCTGCAGAACTTGTTACAGTGATGTAGTCGTAGAGATTTTGTCAAAACAATGTGTATATCTGCGTGCGGCGACTGTTTTCAAGTTGCATAAGATCCTGGGCTTACATTACCGGAGAACAGAGGAGTTATCGCTATGTCTAGTTGGGAAAGAATGGTATTTGGCGGGTCGTAGAAAGATCGGAGGTGACGAGTGTCCGCACGTCTTGGTGATAATAATCGGAAAATAATCGAGTACAACACATCTGGCAAAGTCATGAGCAAGCTCAAGCCGCGCACAAACAAAAGAGTATTCTTATCATACGTTTAAGGGTGTACAGGGAATCTCTGAGCAGGTAGACCTTGACTCACCCTTTCCCTGTCGATCCCATTGCTCATGCCGGACCCAAAGGTCCTCCGTGGCATCCTGGCCCGCGTCAGAAACTCTCGTCTGAGCCTGTGGATGAGATAGAGAAGTCGCGGCCAGTGTAGTCAACGGCACCAAGGCACGAAGAGGATCGTGGTGGTTGGCAGCAGGGCGTGGCGTGGGAGTGCCACGCGTGCGGATCGGTTTTCTTGATGGCTGATGGCGGCGAGCTAGGCGGTCTTAGGCGCTCATGACAGGACGACTCTTGCAGCTGGAAGTGCGGCCGTTACGATGATATGCGGTATTATAGCAGAATATCGGTACAAGGCTCGTAATATACAGGAAAGCAGAGTAAAGACTACCCCGTCGTTTCCTCAGAGACACTGGCTGTACTGCACGCGGGAGTCAGCAGCGGACGTGAGACTTGGGCACAACACGTACGTATTCGTTCGAGACGGTGCAAGTATATGGCGCTGCGCAGACGGTCGGTCCGGTGTACCTGTAATGGCGCTTCAACATCATGTTCGCCTAGCCACAGCTGCGGGTGAGACCTACCCGATTCCACCACACTGCGCGTAGTGCCCCGCCGTCGCGGTTGCCGTGGGAGGCGGGGGCGCGGCCGAGGACGCAGACGGCGCAGAGGACGTGTGCGGCGCGGCCGTCGAGGTCGCGGTGGCGGGGGCGGCGGGAGCGCAGTGCTGCCGTCGCAGCTGAAGACGGGCGGGCCGGGGATCGTGTAGTTCTTGAGTGTCTGGTAGATGTTGATCTTGATGCCCGGGTCCGTGCCGCTGTACGCGCCTGGGAAGCTCACCGTCGCGGGCTGCGTGCTCCCGCCGCCTGTGATCTGGAGCTGGGCGCACTCCATCTGTCGGCGAGGTCAGCAACGGTGCAGAGCCGAGGGAAGGCGATTACGCACATAAAACTGCGCGCCGGGGTAGCTCTCCGCGCCGTGCAGCGCGATCATCTCGTGGCGCATGAGGTACTGCCCTGCGGGAATGCAGTCCGGAATTGTGAAGGTGACCTTGCCCTTGTTCGCAATCATACGGTCGACGCCCCAGGATTGGTCTGAGACGTCGAGACCGTCTTCCCAAATCTTGAACCACTTCAGGCCTGTGACGTCGGTCTGTAGTGCGTTTGGAACTTGCGCACTGGAAGGCGGTTAGATGTGAATAGATGGTATACGTTGTCACGTACAGGTAGGTGATGACCGGTCCTTGCGAGCAGGAAAAAACTCGTTAGAAAGGCAAAGGGCAGCATGATAGACTACGCTCGCCTTTGTGACTTGGGTCGACCGGGTCAGCAGGGTCGCTCGGATCCGCACCCGCCAAGGTGTGATGCCACTCTGCCGTGACTGTCGCACCAGCTGGGACGGTGATGATAACATCTGACACTGGCTGTTGGAATGGGTTCTCAACACCGTTGCAGATAATTCCATTTGAGGTCACGTCCGTCACGGGCTGTGGACAATACGCCTGAGCCAATCTCTGAACTTATAAGCAAAAGGGAGACGTACGCCATCGTAGGTCGGGACACGGATGCCGTTGATGTGGCCCTGGTCGACACCGTTGACGTACACCTCTTGGAAAATGGTATGGGCGGACGATGACACAGCCACCGCCGCCAAGACCAGCGAAGAAGAGAGAATACGCTGCATGATGGATTGTAGTCAACGACAGTGTGGGACCTCAATTGACGCGGACGACACTGGACGGCGACGCCTTATATGTTGTCGCGCATTTCTAGATTCACATAGAGTGCCGAGTTTGTTTTGCAAGACAGGGACCAAATGACCTGCTCACCTATTGGCACAGAACCTGATTTTTCCGTGAATTTCGCCTGCTTCTCGGTACTTCGTGGGCCCAGCTTGTTTCTGGCTGATCCGCAGGCACATGCGTCCATGACGCTATTATTAGACTGTGTAGTTGACGTGTTCACAGGTCTCGTAGAACCTAGGATTGAATGCAGCAGTCGCATCGTCGTCCGCGGAGTATCACTTACAAGCAGGCGTGACACCCAACGCACCCACTTCCATGGGATCTACTGATAGAGACATAGCCTTAGAAATTGGCGCTGAGGACGCGTTGATGAGCCCGTCTCGGCATGGTTGCGTTTCCAATGGCAATGCTGAGTTCTCTGCACGAGCTGCATGTGTCTTTCTTGCTGGAGGAATTCCCGGATCCAGCGGCATGCAACTCCGCAGACTTGTAAGGAGTCGATATCAATTTGACGGAGATTCATGAGATCTACTGTGAGGTCTTTCTGTCTTTCTGGGCCGAGCGATTCGGAACGCGTGGGTTGGGACAGCGTTGCCGTGCGTGCAGAACGTGTTGCATAGGAGGCATGAGTAGGCACCGAGCGCAATGCATATGTCCGCATTGTATTGGTGAGCATACCTGCTGTCTGCAAGGGATCTCGGCCATCGTCGAGCACGCCGAACTGACATCGCCGGTGGTGGGATGACAGAGGGCGTGACGCGCCGCCCCGGCTGTGCGTTACGGTCACGTCAATGTTGCGGAAAGCGCCGTGCTCCCCGAGCGCCGTGTCTCGTACTTGTCCGCCGCCCACGACTAGCGCAAGTCGCGGCCCAGTGCACTCATGACAGGGTAATGAGCGGCGTGAGCGAGCACAATGAGTTAACCTCGGACATCGCAGCACATCATTCGGATTGCCCGCCCGACCCCTGTCCCGGAGGTCTATATACAACGGCGGGCATGGCGGACGATGGAGGCGAAGTGCGCTGCACACTTTTGCTTCACGATGGGCGCAGGGTATGTTCCGCAACTTCCCAGGTCTTATGCCTTGACAAGTTTTACTGGCACGAGCCAGACTCATGCTCTCACGCCCGTGATTGGAGCTGCTCTAGTGAGTTCAAACTATCCCATTATCGCTTTCAATTGCATCTACTGACCATTTTACCTAGATAACCCACTTGAATTTCAAACGATGGGAGCCGCTTAATCTCCCCATTGTAATATTCCTTCCGCTTGTTGCCCCTCTTGGCCTGTCCGCCTTGTTTGCCCCGGGCCCTTCCTACGGGTCGCTGGTGGCTCCATTCATCACACTCTTCCTATACCATGCGATCCTACTCGCATCCATCGCGCTATACCGTATCTCACCTTGGCATGACCTGTACCACTACCCGGGCCCGCTTCCAGCGAAACTCTCGAAGTGGTGGATGGTCTGGAAGGAGCGCCACGGCAAACAGCACTTATACGTTAAGGCGCTGCACGACCGCTACGGTGACGTCGTGAGGACCGGGCCCAACGAGATATCTATCAGAGATGTTGCTGCTGTGGTGCCCCTTATGGGTACGAAGGGTCTGCCCAAGGGTACTGGTGAGTCAGACTCCACATCCTGCTTCGTGCGGAAGGCTCAGTTGTCCCCGCAGCTCCCTGGGGCGAGCCTATCGTACCGTCCGTACTGCCGCTCATAGGAATCAGAGATTCGGTGGAGCACGCTCGACGTCGCCGTTCTTGGGCTTGTGCATTTACTGCAGGAGCTTTGAAGGGCTACGAACCAGTGCTCACCGCACGAATCACGCAGCTGATCGCAAAGCTCGGGAGCCAAACGGGCGACATCGACCTGGCCTTGGTTCTCAGCTACTTCTCGTATGACTTTATGGGCGACATGTTGTAGGTCTGTCATACTGTCTGTCGGTGCTTTCCTTCTGACCTTTGTGCAGCTATGGCGGCGGGAGCGAGTTGCTCGCGGAAGGCGACAACGACGGCGTCTGGGCGCTGTTCAGCGTGCGCTGAGTATGCTCTCCACATATGTTCAGTCTCCATCTCTGAGGCCCGCGTCCAGAGGTCAGATGACGTGCCACCACCTCCCGTGGCTCGCGAAGTACAAGGACCTCCTCCCCGCGTCACCCGGACTACAGAAGATGCGCAGTGTCGCTCTTCAGCGTACCATGGCCCGCTACAAGAATGGCGGTCTAGGGAAGGACCTCTTCTATCATCTCGTAAGCATATAGCCACCCGTTCCCTAGACCATCCGACCGTAGAACCAGAGCAACGAAGACGGTGCCGAAGAGCATCCCCGCCCACGGAGCAGCTCGTCTCCGACGGCGTGCTGGCCGTCTTCACGGCATCAGACACAATCGCCACGGTCCTCTCGAACGTCTTCTGGAACATCCTCCGCTTCCCGCGGTACTACGAGCAGCTGCAGGCCGAGGTCGACAAGTACTACCCCGCGCGCGCGGACGCCTTCGACACGGCGCACTACGGCGAGATGGTCTGGCTCGATGCCATCACGTGCGTCCTGCCCCGCACGCATACAGTCGTCCGACGGCTGACACCCACGCAGAAACGAGGCTCTACGGCTCTACCCGATCGTCCCTAGCGGCAGCCAGCGCGCACCCGCGCCGGGAGACGGCGCGCGGGTCGTCGGGCCATAGTAAGCCGGAGGTCTCCTCGTCCATTTGCACCACTGGTCCTGACGCAAGACCCCGACAGCGTCATCCCGGCCGGCACGAGCGCGCGCGTGCACACCTGGTCGCTGCAGTGCGACCCGCGCTGCTTCTCGCGGCCGGACGCGTTCTGGCCCGAGCGGTGGCTCGCCGCCGCGGGCCTGGGCGACTCGGAGGCAACGTGCGAGGGCCCGGAGGGCGCGGCGCGGCGGGCGCGGCGGAGGACTTCGTGCACGACGCGCGCGCGTTCGAGCCGTACTTCGTCGGGCCGCTCGACTGCATCGGGCGCGCGCTCGCGCAGCTCGAGCTCCGCATGGTGCTCTGCGCGCTGCTGCAGCGCCTCGCGTTCGCGCCAGCGCGCGGCTGAGACCCGCTCGAGCGCGAGCGCACTCTCCAGGATCAGTTTGTCGTCATGATGAGGGGGCCGGTGATGGTAAGTGTGAGTTGGAGGGCGTAGGAGGGCGTGTCCGGCGCGGATATCGAGCGCGTGTTGGTGTACTTGTTCGCGAGCTTAAGGATCATCTCACTCAGAGGCTGTCCTCCAACGCAAAAGTGAAGATAGAAATGTGTGGATTAGAACCTAGACTGTACATATCGGTGCATGTTTGCACGACTCGTCTCGTGCAGCTGACCCATCGACATCTCAGAGACACTGGCTATACTGTAGACGGTATCAGCGGCGCGCTTCCACAAAACGGCGGATTCAGACTCACATATGCGTTCGAGACAGTGCACGTGTATGGCGCAGCGCACACCGTCGGGCCCGTGTATCCGATACCACCGCATTGCGCGTAATGCGCAGCGGTCGGGCCGGTCGGGGTGCTCGTGTGCGGCGGCGCGGGCACGGAGGATACCGACGAGGGCTGCGACGACACGGACGTCGGCGGCGGCGGCGGCGGAGGGGGCGGGGGCGGCGCGGCGCTGCCGCCGTCGCAGCTGAACACCGGCGGGCCCGGGATGGTGTAATTGCTGAGGTGCTGGTAGATGTTGATCTTGATGCCCGGGTCCGTGCCGTGGTACGCGCCCGGGAAGCTCACCGTGGCGGGCTGCGTGCTGCCGCCGCCGGTGATCTGCAGCTGCGCGCACTCCATCTGCGGGTCCGCTCAGCACGGGCGGGGCGGGGACGTGCGGGGCGTACGTACGTAGAACTGCGCGCCGGGGTAGGACGAGGCGGGGTGGAGCGCTGTAGCGGGGTGAGGGCGTGGAGGACGGGGCTGGAGGGAGTGCGCGTACCGATCATCTCGTGCCGCAGGAGGTACTGGCCCGAGGGGATGCAGGAGGGGATCGTAAAGGTGACCTTGCCCTTGTTGGCGATCATGCGGTCGACGCCCCAAGACTGATCGGCAGGGTTGAGGCCGTCCTCCCAGATTTTGAACCACTTCAGGCCAGTCACGTCGCTCTGCGTTGCATCTGGAATTTGCGCACTGCAAAATGATGAGTCGGAAGCCCCGCGCGATGCTCTCGCAGAGCTTACAGATAAGAAATGACAGGTCCTGCGAGTTTCGGTTAGGCTCGTACGGTAGGCTATCATGGGCATGAGCCTCACCTTTGTGGCTAGGGTCTACAGGATCGGCAGAGTCGCTGGGGTCAGCGCCAGCCAATGTGTGGTGCCATTCTGCAGTGACTGTTGCACCAGCGGGGACGGGAATGACAGTTTTCGAGATTGGTGTGGTGAACGGGTTCTCGACACCATTGCAGATGATTCCGTTGGATGTGACATCTGTGACTGGCTGTCGTGCACAAATCATGAATAAGAGTACAAGAAACGAGAAGACAGGGCTACGTACGCCGTCATAGGATGGCACACGGATACCGACGGTGTGACCCTGGTCGACGCCGTTGACATACAGTTCCTAGCATAGAGACATATTTTTAGGACGAGTCACGCCGACGGCGCTGTCTAATTATGGACCCACCTGGAAGATCGTATGCGCGGATGCCGAGAGTGCCAGAGCAGCTCCGACGAGAGAGAGCGAGAAAGCGCGAGCCATCCTGACTGGAGACTGCTAGCCGAGTTTTTGCGAGGTGGCGGGTGCTCGAGCGATAGGCTGCTGCAGCCCGTCATTATATACTTCCCTAGCCTACTATCCCCATCTTCCCCTGCTGTGAGCTGGGCTTGGCATCGCAGAGCCTGGTCCAGCACGCCGCCGCGCGGAGGATTGTCCAGACATTTAGCCTTGTTCTCGGAATATTAGGTCTTCGGAACGGGCGGATGAGCAGACGGACGTCAGCACGGGACCGAAAGCCGTCGCCCCGACGCGCAGGGGCATTGCGATCTGTATGCAGCGAATGCCGCCAGCCCTCGAGGTTTAAGCAAGGCTTCTCCGAGAATCCGCGCGACCGTGGTTTGAACTGCGGGGATGCGGGGCACCGTCTTGGCAATGTGGGGAATTAGGATTTTAGAGCGATTTGTATGAGTCTTTCCTTCTCGTACCAGCCCCTTCTCCCTGCCTTCCTTGCCGCTGCGTGCGCCTCGCTTTGCAATGTGCCCTTGGGGTGTATGAGGCTAGGTTGACAAAAGTGGGAGGGACTCACCTTGTCGACCGAAGATCCTCGGAATTGTTTCGTGAGAATGCCGCGAGGCATTTTTCTCGACTTCTGTGTACAGCAGGTATGTCAGCCTTCAGACTTGGAATGACATGCCGGTACCGTATCCCCGCTGAACACACACACACACAGTGCAAGTCCTGAACGAGTAGCCATGTGGGCACAGGAGACTGGTTCACACGGGAAGTCTCGTCTGTATACTCAACATCAATTGAAAGTTCGAGAGACATGAGTGAACATGGTCACTGACGGCGAGCCTCAGGAAAGCGCTGCGTCAGTCAGGCACGAACCTCCCCGGCGCTTGCACGCCCAGATTAGGCTACGGCAATCACCGACGGGCAATCGCCCCAGCCGCGAGGCTCTGAGCCCGGAAAACACACATCTGCTTTTCCATCTCCTGGCCGTCCACCCGTCTTCGGATATTCTCTGCGGATATATGTCCAGCATTGTCTCTCGCCTGACGCTGGGCTCCGTGGGACTGACATGCAAGGCATTCCTCAAGAGCGGATATTGTGCCTCGGTTACCGTCACCGGCTTCGAAAACCTGCAGCGGGCACTTGAGGATGAGCGTCGGAAGGGCGGGAAGGGCGTCATAACCCGTGGGTGTACCAGACGGGTTGTGTGTTTCCTACGCTGACGATACCCTGGCTACATACAGTCAGCAATCACATCTCTACGTGAGCATGCCCTTTCCCTGGATGTCCGCCGGAGGCTGACGGAGCAGAGCAGGTTAGACGATCCCGTGGCGTGGGGCATACTGCCTTGGAGGTGGTACTTCAAGGCTGGGATGGTACGCTGGTCCCTGGGGGCAGCCGATATCATATTCACGAACCCGTACGTCGATTTCCTCCGCACACCACCGCGTGCCCACATTATCCCCAATTGTTCGTGACCGACGTCTTCCGCTAGATAGTGTGTTCTCTGCGTTCTTCCGCAAAGGCCAGGTGCTCGAGACGTTTCGAGGGAAGGGGATATACCAGCCCGCAGTCGATACTGCGATAGAGAACCTGAACCGTGGGGAATGGGTATGTCCTGCATTTCGTCCCGTCCTGGAACGCAGAACTGATGTACACCAGATTCACCTGTTTGGCGAAGGCAAGGTCCATCAGCCGGGGCATTATCCCCCAGTACCTGCACCACAAACAGCAAAGTACATCGCATATCCCCGACACTAACCAAGTGGTGCAGTCCCAGACGAAAGACGATAGTCCTCCACTCCTGCTCAGATTCAAGTGGGGCGTGTAAGTGCTGCATCACTCGTGCGGTGCTTCAAATTCTCACCACAATCACCAGAGGGCGCATCCTCATGGAAGCCGAACAACCACCCACTGTCATACCCATGTGGCTGACCGGTCGGTAGATCATATGTCTGTCTCTGCCCGTCTCTCATCCGTATATTCCCTGCAGGCTTCGAAAAGCTCATGCCCGAAGGCCGTCCATGGCCCTGGAAATACCTTCCCCGCCGCGGCGTCGCACTTAGCGTCGCCTTCGGCGAGCCAATACCAGCACAAAAAATCCGGGAGCGCCTCTGGGCGACGTCCGCGGACGCCTCCAATGGGACCTCGTCGCTGGCCACGAGCAGCGAACTCATCATCGGCGACCCTGCCAAAGAGGAGCGCAGTCTGGAGAATGCTGGGCGGCGCTGGCTTGGCGATCTTGTCCAGCATAGGATGCATGAACCGGGCGAGGAGCCGAGGCAGAGGCGGATCGCTCGGCTGCGGAGCGCGCTGACCGCGGTGCTGCAGCAAGAGGTCGAGGCACTGGGGCGGAAGGTCCTCGACACACACTCGTAGTGTCTCAGGCGCACGATGACACTGCTGAATCTCATACTCCACGTCTCTCTGACCAGGCGGTGTGCGTACGCGTCCGGCTGCGGGATAGTGTCGCCCAACTTTGTGGCGTCCGGAGCCTGCCGCCATTTGCGAGACTCTGGGTAAACGCGAGCAGAGCCTCCTGATGTCCGTTGAAACACCCGCACCGCACACGACATCACCATCATCCTCGCCGATTGTCTCTCGGGATGCCCACACGCCGTGTGTCAGCGCGGCGTCAGGCACCTGGCAGATCGCACCCCGTGAAACGCGGGCGACCGGCGAGCACAGACAGTTGGCGCGTGTTCTCAGGGTGGCCGTCGCGCACGTTCGTGGCGTATGGGAACGAAAGGCCCTGCGCGGTGCTGCGGGCGCCAGGCACCGGGGATCGGCAGCGCTGATGTCCTCGGGACACGATTGAATTTGCGGAGGTGTCTCGGACACTCGCACTAGGTGCAGCGTCTCATTGAGCCGCAGGCGTCCATAGACCGCCCCAGCTTTCTCGGGTAGGCGTTGCCTGACTTGCTCCTGCACGGTGCAGCTTGCTTCGAGCGCACTCTGAGGCGTGTGCTCGTGGTGGTGTCGCAACAGTGGCCTTTCGCCGCGCGCATATACACCCCAGCGTCCTTGATACAGCCCCCGAGCGCCGGGACCCTCTCCCACCACGCGTGGCGCCCTGTTGAGTCGCACATCCATTCGTCATAAAGAGTCTTATCTAGGTTCAATCCCCCGCGCTTTTGGCGGTCTCGCGACCTGGTCATCAGGCGCCGCCACTGCCTCGACCGGACGGAGGGATCGCCATGGGCCACCCATATTACCCCTCGGACGCGCGATCGACGCGGATGTAGGCCTCCATCTCCCCGCTTTCTTTGTTCGATCTCTGCTTTGTATTCTTAATTTCTTTCAACATGGACATGGCTGCCACAGGGATTGATGCGTCGCAGCTCAGCACGGTGCGGCACAACCGCCTCTCTAATGTGAGTCTTGCCTGCTTTATGCCAGAGTCTGCGTGGTTGACCGCGCCTTTACCTCTAGTATTTTGATGGTATGCTTGCCTTTTGTTCAACGGCGCAGAAGAGGCATTGATGGATATGATACCACCACAGTTATCAGCTGTACTCTTATGGTCAGTCTCGCAGATATATGTGTGGTGGTGCGCTACAGCTTATGCCGCTCAACAGATATACGACTTCATGCTCACCTTCGACGGGGAACTGACGCTCATATGGCCGTCCCGCTGGTCTGCGATTAAAGTCCTCTTCCTGCTCACGCGATACGCTCCCTTCATTGACATCACGATCGTCATCTGGCGTGAGCGTCCTGTACCTTGCTGCTCGGCCCTCCGCTAACCGCAGATGCCCCACAGAACTCGTCACGCCAAACATGAGCCCACACGACTGCCAGTTCGTGTACGAGAGCACAGGCTGTGAGTCGCTGCCCCTGCCGCTCGCCAACACGCTGCTCAAAGCGCCGCTCCTCCCGCAGGGCTCCTCCTCTCGGGGATCCTCATCGCAGAAGGTCCGCACGCATCCCGTCCCCCGCACCGTCCGCTCACGACCGCGCAGTCATCCTCATGCTCCGGACATGGGCCGTGTACGAGCAGCGGCGCGGGATCGCGATCTTCCTCGTGCTGTGGACGCTCGTCACGTGGGCGCCGAACATGACGAGCCTCGGCATCTTCCTCAAGTCCCTGCGCTGTAAGCGTGTGGCAGTCCCAGAGCGTGGGCGGCTGGCGCTGATGTCCCGCGCGCAGACGGCCCGCTGCCCGTGCCGGTCCAGAACGTCCCGGGGTCGGGCTGCCACGTCGTGGACGGCAGCCCGATTGTGTTTATATGCTGGGCGTTGCTCATGGTGTTCGAGGCTGGTGCGCACGGAAGATGCGCATTTCTGCGGCGCCTGTGCTGACTACCTGATGCATAGCGATCTTGGGAATGATGGTTTTCAAGGCTGTCAAAAACTGTATGCCGCCTTGCCCGCCAAGGTCTAGCGCGACGCTAATGATTACACCGCATAGATCGAGTCGACAAAGACTCTGCCGTATTCCAGACTGTATTTAGAGATGGTTTGTGGCGCATATATACGAGCTTGAGTCCTTGTACTGACGTTGCATTGCCTAGGCACTGTATTCTACCTGTACCTATTTGCCCTCTCGACGGCGAATGTGATTGTGATCCTCACTGCATCGGTATGTTGGGCTTTCACCCCTGAAAGTATGGTGGTTTACCCGTCTTCCAGGCGGACCTTATCAACCTTCTCTCGCTGTAAGCCCTTCTCTACCCAACCCCGACGCCAGACTGACGACACACAGCCCAGAGCGCATGCTCCACTCGATCCTCACCGCGCGCATCATCCTGAGCCTGCGCGGGCTCGGCGCGCGGAGCCAGCTCGGATGGCACACGTTCTCCGCGGGCGTGCGCGGCGGGCCCGGCGCCGCGGCGCACACAGTCAGCGCGCACGCGGATCTCGAGTTCGCGCACGCCCCCGAGGACAGCCTCGGCGCGGACCTGCGCGACACGACGGACGTCGAGCGCACGGTCGACGACGGCGCGACGGCGTCCGCGCACGCGCCGCGGCACAGCGACTCGGAGGCGACGGTGGGGGACATCAGCGAGGAGCAGCGGCAGAGCGACGCGTCCGAGCGGACGGTGTGATGGCCCTTGTGATGTGTGTCTGTATTCCGAGAGGCGCGGGTGTGTGTACAGTGTATGTATTTGCACAGGCAGACTGTCCGATCACTCGTATACACAGAGGCCCGTCTGCAGACGCGGTCAGCAGAGAATGCGGACGTGCGCGGAGTTGGACGTACCAGACCAAGCTGGATGCACCGCTGGCATGGATGCTGCCTGTTGCACTGCACTTCGCGTCAGCACGCGCGAGTGTGGGTAGAAGCCTGGAGACGCACCTTTCGCTTCGACGTGTGGCAGTTCAGGCAGGACTGGGTCGTACGGGCAGAGAGGTTACCATTGTTGCTGTGTACCCGAGGGCGTGAAAATGGGCAGGAGTAACATCAAAAAAGGGAACAAAGGCGTACCCTCCCGAAAATGTCTCGTAAAATGCGGGCTTCCTGTCAACCTCAAAGACGACGTCGATCTCCCGGGATTCGTCTTCGTGCACGCACCCCTCTTCTTTGTGCTCCACTTTATGCTCCTCCTCTCTGCGTGTGTCCTTTCGCTGGTCCATCGAGACGAGGGTGCTCGCTCGCGGGAGCAGGATGATAGGGATGAGGAGAAATGACCAGATACAGGGACAGAATGCGCGAAGATATATCTCAGGTACTAGGTTCATTGACTGCCTCACAAGTTCGCTTCGATTGTGTAAGTCCGTACGGAGTCGGAGCGGGGATTTGCGTATATCTATGCCCTCAGTACAATCAGAGATGGTGCCTGATGGCACAGTCACATGTCCCTCACGAGACGTCGGGGGAGTCTACAGTCGAGGACCCATAATGTAGTGGTCTTACCCTTGTATTGAGGTCTAAGCGCGATATTAATTGTACCCACATGCCGTTAGTAAGGACGAGAGAAAACTGAACGCTAGACACATCCTAGTCCTCTTGCCAGCGGTGCGGTTGCGCTCCGGAAGCCGGGGGTACTGCTAGCCAAACCCGGTCAGGACAATTGCCGGAACGGATCGGAGCAGCCTTTGTACTTCAGAAAAAGCCGCCTGATCGCATTGCTGCGAGCTGTCCGAGAAGATATGTGCGCAGCGCAACAACCGTAGCGATCAGAGTTGGCTAGTAGGTGGACAGCGGTCTCATGCGGAACAAATGGCTATTTGTGAGATTTACAGCCTTAGAGAATGTCATCAGTAAGCGTGCGTATCATTCGAGAGAGAAATTGCTGAGGTGAAGACCGTGCGAGGTTGAGAAGACAGTGCGCGAGAAGAAACAAAGGCTTCGGTCAGGAGGGCAAAGGCCGAGGTATCCGGCTCGTTCCGGACGCCACGAAGCTCGGCCTCACGTGCTCTGCGTCCACGTGGCTCCCCTGCAGCCTTCCAACATGCACTCAGGCCTTGACCTTTCCCTTGCTTTAGGGCTGTGCAAATGTTCCTTGTAAACCTGGGCTGCAAATCTGAGCTTGTTGTGTGTGCGAGACACGAGATTAGGCCATGACATGTACGGCTTACGCCCGGTTTTCTCACGCGTGTGCGTATTGTGGATCCTTGCAGACATACGTTGTACTGACGCTTTGCGTCCCAAGACCCTTTCCTCGGTGCACGCGAACTAAAGCTGTCAGCTGCTAGTGTGAGGCGTTGGAGACCATTGTCATGCCGGGCAGACCAACTTTTTGCGTTCGAACAGTGTTCGCATTAGATTGAGACGCAGCAGCATCCCGCGCACTAACGCACCGCTCTGCACCGTCACAGCGATATCTTCCTCCCAGTAATACCTCACGCTACTCGCAATGCACTCGAACGTTGCTACAGGTCTCAGTTACTCGATGATCAGGCGTACTGAGGACTGTACCGAGCATGTCACCACTCCATACGGTGGCAAGTCGGTTCGACGTCGAGATGAGCCGCCCTTGGGGAGGAATGGTGGCTCAAATAATCGTTAGAGTCGACTAGGACATCGCCTATGATTCGCGCACTAGAGTCTTTCTACTAGCGTGTGGCCCAATGACAAACGTCTGGTGCGTGAAACACTGCAATGACGACATGGGCCATGTTGAATGCTATACAGGTCACTTAACCACGCCACCTGTATACCGTATGTCACGGAGACTCATCTCGACCCTTGACTTCTACGCCAGGTTGCAGTACTTCGGGAGCCCTGTGTGGTGTCAGTGCTCCATCGGTAACAGCCGCGCCGTGTTGTCTGCGTCTTCAATATCTCAGATTGGAGGTGCACAGCATGTCTACGGGGTCACATTGTGATTATTGGACTCTCGAGGAATGGTTTGACCTTGATAAATCCTAGCCGCAGTCTCGCTTATCCATACGCATTCTACATACGTCCATGCCAGCGCCACGCAAGGCGGGGTAGATTTGAACGTAGATTCTAGAGGTTGGCGCGGTATAAGGGCAGCGTTAGCGGTGCTATCCAACCCGTTCATAACAGCAGTCCCTCGCAATCGCCCAATCCTCTAGCCGCTACTCGTGAGTGCGAGCCCGTTCGTGAGCGCAAGTCACTACTCATCCCGTAGCCCAGCATCCGCCATGTCCAGCAACACCATCAACGGCAACGTCGAGCGGCCCCAGTCCAACGTCATCCGCTGCGAGTTCCACGACGACACGATGCACATCAGCTTCGTGGGCGTCGTTGCGACGTCGCTGCCGTCCTTCTTCGGCGCCCAGGGCGTCACGCTGAGCTACACCAGCACCGACACCTTCACCGGCCAGCGCGTCTTCACGGGCGAGGTCGTCGGGAACGAGGTCTCGCTGTCCTTCCCGGCCGACATGGGCATGCCGCCGTCGACCGTGTCCGGGCGGCTGAACCAGCAGGTCGACGCGCCGGTCACCATCGGCGGCATCGGGTGCTTCTGCGTGCACTTTGTGGTGCGTGACGTCGTGGCGTGGATCGTCTCGGGTCCCCCCTGCTGACTCGGAAGCGCAGCCCCGCTCTGACAAGTAAGCGTGAAGCGGCCGCCGGATGGCCCCAGAAACCGGCGCCACACCACCGGTCATGGCGTCGTGCAAGCGAACGGGTGCCCCTGAGATACTGAGAGCTATCTGGACCTGTGTACACGTGTTTGAACACGAGTCGAACCTAATCTAATGTTAGATATGCCTTCCATCGTCGCAGTCCAGCGGCGTACTGAGCATGACTACGCTTCCACTGTGCCCGGCAAACCTTGATGGCAGACAGTCTGGATTATCGCTGAGGCGTACTGTGACTTCAGCCCGCTAGGTGGAGTACGATGCTATTTGTATCGCAGTGGCGCTCATGTATCAACATCACGCCAAGGTGCGCATGCATGCATGAAAATCCTCGCCTGTTAGAGTCGTGACGCCAACATCACAGGGCCGCTTGGCGAGCTCATGTCGCGTCGATGCTTGGAAGGTGTCAGAAGTGGGTGCACGGGCACCAGAAGTTCAGGTCAAGTGGAACATCAGGCGATGGAGAATACCAGGTGTCTTGTCGACTCCACCCGAGTCTGCAATGGCGCCCACCAGCAGTGTCAGAAGACATCCCGCTATCGTGTCGTGACAGCCTGCACGGCAATATGAGCCACCTCTTCCATGCATCGCGCGCCGCGCCTGGCAGTCGGAGTGTGAAGGTGCCGTGCAGGTGGAACTGACGGGAGAGGCAGAGAGCAGTACCACCACCACCGTCCGCATCTTCCAGCTTTGCTCGACGCACGACACAGCTGCCACAGAGGTAGGTCCGCCCATCCACACGTGGACACCCACTCAAGCCCTGCGATCTCAAAGACATGGCCTCCCAATCACCCACCACAGCGACAGGCGTCATCAGCCGGCAGGCCTCGACTGCATCAGCGCCGTCTTCGCCATCGGCAACCAGACGTACACGCTCACCGCACAGACCGCAGTCCCCGTGCCCGACTTCCGGTCGTACAACGCGCTCTTGCGATACAACGACGAGAGCGAGCTCAGGGACGGGGAGCGCCTGTTCGAAGGCACCGTCGGCCCCTCCGAGTTCCTCTTCAATGTCGACCGCGGCGCCGCCATCACGGGGAGGCTCGACGGCACGGTGCTGCCCGCCGTCTCCGTCGCGGGCACCTGCAGTTGGTCGACGTCCTGAGCCACGGTGAGCCGAACGGGACATGGCCGCGATCGCGGGCCTCACGCACGGTCTCCAGCTTGCCCACTCCGCTGCCGGCGCATTTGGTGGTGTACGTGTGCGATGGCGAGACAATTGTGCTGTAGTTGCTGCAGGAGGTCGAGGCTCATCTGATCGAACTCGAGTACATTGTCGTCGAATGCGAACGCGAACTGGACGAAAAGAGGGTTATCGAGCTCATGACCGTTTGCTGCGCGCGAACAGCCCGGCGGTGCCTATGCCGGAGTCGGGACGCCACAAAGTTTGGAGCACGGGCATCGCTGCGAGCACTCGCAGGGCAGAAAACGTATCCAGAATCAGTTCCATGTTCCTTGTCTATTCCACCACACAACCGAGACGCGCACGACGAGCCAGCGCCAGCGCAGGATCGCAGGACAAGCGCAGAGAGGCAACGTCCTAGTTCAAGCAGGCGAGCGCACGAGCCCGGAGCTGGTGCAGCTTCGCCGCGACGCGCGCGTCGCTCGCCCCCAGCTTGCTCATGCGGTACGCGTAGGCGACGACCTCGGCGGAGGGCGTGAACACCTTCGCCGCGACGTTGAGCGCGGCGTTCGGCGGTGCGGGCGGCGCGGCGGCGTGGGGCGCAGGCGCGAGGCCCGCGCGGGCGAGGACGCGCCGCTTGAAGATCTGCTGGCGCTCCGCGTCCGAGGCCGTGTCGAAGAAGTCGCCGTCGACGAAGAACGTGTTCGGGCCGAGCTCGCTCGGCAGGAAGTCGACCGTGCGGGGGACGCGCAGTGCCAGCGCGTCCGCAGGTCTGTGTGCGCCGGCCAGCATGGCGTCAGCGCGGGCCCGCGATGCAGGGGCGGCGGCGTGGCGCTGCTTGAGCGAGATCCAGACGTGGAACAGGCGTGCGCTCCCGGGGGCACTGTCCACGCCAGCTTGCGCGAGAAGGGCGGCCCAGGTATCACCGAGCTGAGGAGCAGGTCTGGGGGCCTTGCGGTGTATCAGCAGGCCAAGGAACCGTAGCACGAGGACCTCCGCTTCCATACCTGGTCCCCGCCCACGACCTCGTCGTGCCCCGCATCCGCCACACCATCTCTAGGCGTGCTTTCGACAGGCGTGTCCAGCGATCTCTCTTGCGCTGCGCAGTTGGCAGAGCGTGTAGTGCCGAATGTCGCCGCGATGCCAAGAGAGTACGACAGAGCCAGACCAACAAAGGCGGTGGAGAGCATTGGTGGTCTCTAGGCACAGGAGATAGGATGCACCAGGATAGAATGGTCGTGTAGTTGTCGGTCTTGCTGCTGGCGGTGCAGTTCACAGAGAATAGGATAGACAGACGTGGTTGAAGTTGAAGAGGTTGAAGTTGAACGACCCAGGGCACCTGGGCCGACGCCCGATCGGTCTTCCAAAGCTTCGATCGTCCTGGCCGAAGGCGGGTCCGTTGTCGTCGAGTTCATCGGAACCCAACCCCAGTGATCCAGAAAACGCATAGGGCTCGAGCTCTGGCATTACTTAGTACAACTACAATATAGTTACGCAAGAACAATCCACATCAAGGCAGGTTACGCGCTCACAGTCGTTGCCCGCTATCCAAGATCCACCGAGTCTCGGGCGCGACTACACCCGGAAGCGATCGCTCCCACGCTTCTCGTTCACCACGGCCTGCATCCAGCGGAGCGCGAGCGTCTCGAGCATGTCCTCCCAGCCGGGATCTTTGCGCGCGATGAGGGGTGCGTCGAACGTGATTGGCGGCTCCGCCGTCGGGAAGCGGAACATCGAGGCCTGCGGCGACGGTGACGGCGACGGCGACATGCCCATCTCGCCCGGCGCGAGCCTGTCTGCGCGCGCGGACGGCGGTGTCCACACCGGCACATTGTATCGCAGTTTCAGCGCCCTGCATGCATGGTCAGCACTGGCCGTACGGGTAGCAGGCGCACGGGTAGCGCGAAAAAGCAAATGACGCACGCTGCCCAGAGACGCAAGTTGTCTGTCCGCCGGAACGTCCAGCCGCGCCGTGTTTTCTCCCGGTCTTGCTCCGCTACGGGCTGCGCCTCGAGCGCCGCGATGTCGTGGATCGCGTCTTTATTGACGTACCCCCAGGGCTTTCCGCGAGCGCCGTACACCCGTATTATATGCGATACAGAGCAGCTGGCCAGAGGAGAGGGCGGTGAGCAGGGATGCGCGGTCTGTTGGCGACGGTGGTAGAAGGTGTTGTAGGGATGACGGTGTGAGGGCATGTATAAGCGCATATAATCGGCCTGCACAGGAACGTCAGTTGCTGATATACACATATGTGATGCAACTCACCTATATTGTCGTTTGCAAAGGTAACGCGCTTTGCCCAGTCTGGCAGGTCCTCGTCGTCAACGCTCTCGGTCTCCGACAGGTTCTCCGCATCCTCAGGTTCTTCCGTGAGGACCATGCCCTTGAACGAATCGAGCATGCCTGTGGAGACTATCCGCCTGTTGTCTCTCTTTTTCCCCGCCAGCTCAGCATCACCCGCACTCGTCCGCCTGCTCCTGACGCGCTCCTTCTCCTTCCGCTCCTCCTTCTCCTTCTCGCGCTGCCAGCCGCGCTTCCCATCCTTCCGCCCACCAAACAGCACTTCGTCCACCGCGTCGAGATACCGCGCGATGACGTCCCGCTCCTTCACGAGCTCGTCGCGCGTGACGTCCTGGCGGTAGAGCCAGCCGCCGCCGAGGACGAGCCGCTCGTCCCAGCGCTCGCGCTTCTCCTCCTCAGTCATCGCGTTGAGGTCGATGTCGTCGTCGTCCTCCCAGACGGGCACGGGTCCAGGGCGGTGCGGCACGTGGACGTACGAGATCGACACGGGCGGCTCGGCCGCGTCGACGAGAAAGTCGGGCGACGCCGCGCGGGACGCGCTCTCGCCGGCGCCCGCCCCCGAGCCTGAGCCCGAGCCCGCGTGCGAGGCGCCAGACACGGACACGGACTCGTCGTGCTCGCTCTGCGCGTCGTACGCCTCGTCCGTGAGCGGCAGCCGCGCGGCCTCCTCGACGCTGCGCAGCACGGTGAGCACGTCGAGCGCGCTGCGGCGCACGAGGCTCAGCGGGTCCGCGGCCGAGTCCGGCTGCGACGCCTGCCGGCGCGGGAGCGGCGCGCCCGACATCGTCATGTTCGGCGGGCGGAAGTAGAAGTCGCGCTTCACGGGTGTCGGGCCGTCGTCGGGCAGCGAGAGGATGTAGTTGCGCACGGAGCGCACGGCGTGTGTCGTCGTGCGCAGCACGTCGAGCACGTCGACGTGTTCGTTGCTGCCTGCCCCGTCCTTGAGCGCGTCTTGGGCACTGAGCATGTTCGGCTGCTGCACGCCGTCGAGCCACCACGCGTGCTCAACCAGGGTGAGGTCTTCGATCACGGACGGGCGCAGGCTCTCCGGGTCGATCTCGTACGTCTTGACGTACGGCGAGGTGGTAGACTGCATCATCTGCGGGACGACCGGCGACGGCGGCAGCTGGAACTCGACACCGTCGGGCCATTTCTTGCTCGTGTTCGCGTTCAGGCCGCCGATGGCTGGCACCATGCCATTGTTGGGCTTGTTGATAGGACTGCGAGTTCAGTTGGGCATCGGCAGGGCGAGACGGGGGCGAGGAGACGTACTTCTTTTCCGCCGCGAGCCCGGCCTTGGTGAAGTAATGCTGCAGATGCTCGATGCTCCCCAGCGCCATGACACTCTCCCGCTTCGCGGCACTGCGGCTGAACGGTTTCGTGGGCTTGTTGGACGAGTTCATGTTGGGGTAGAAGGCAAACTGGCGACGGTAGCTTGTGCGCCTGCTCGAGGCAAAGGACGCCTCGCTGTGTGCAGAGGGGCTATCCATTGCTTCTCACGACGCTGGCACGAGTGGGAATGGAGTGTACAAGGACTGCCAGGTTTGAGGTCAGGGGTCGAGCACTCGAGGATGCCTGGAATTCTGCCATTTTCCGGCTCGTTGCTGTTGATCAAATCAGTGATGCTCGACGACGAGCGTGATTGGGTGCATCGCCGATCCTCCGTCCCTGGCCAGAGCTCGTCTTTTCATTTTGCGCGCCCTGACAGGATTGCAGAGAGTGAGGAGGAGAGGTGCAACCAACGCCGTTGTACACCATCTCTGTGTTTCAGGCCTCTCAAGCGCCTTGGATCTGCATCCGTCTCGCGCCCCGTCGTCGGGTCGTTCCTACACACATTGAGCTGGTATCTCGTCATGTGCTACGATGTCGTGCACTCAATGACCAGACAAAGGTCGTCCAGGGAACGAACTGAAAACAGGCGAAGAAGCAGGCACCGATGACGACGAGAAAACCCTATCTTATGGATGTAGTGCGGGTTGAATGACGCAGAAGAATGAACTGTAGAATAGCATATATAGCCATAGAACAGCCAACATGCGCGTAATGTACATGCCATACCTCACCAGTCAGACCTAAAGAGTACTGTGGGGCACCAGAGCAGGACCCTGAGCCCGGGACACGTTGACCTGGTCGACATACCGCTTCACAGCCCTCTCCGTCTCAAATATCTGCACACGCCTAGGGTGAGCGAGCACATCACGCGTGAGCGCCGTAGCAGCGCACCTTTGGAAACGCGATGAACGAACGCATGGCGCGTTTCCCGGGCGCAGCGCGGCGCGCGAGCCGCTCGAAACACTCGCGCGTCTCCGCCTCGCGGCCGGGCTGCGTCGAGAGCGCGTCGCCGAGCCCGTGGAGCGCAACACAGCTGTCGGGGAACAGACGGAGGCACTTCCGGCACAGCTGCTCCCAGAGCGCAAAGTTGGTACTGTCGAGCCGCCAGAGCGCGTTCCCCTTCGCGTACGAGGGGCGGATGATGTCGGGCGTCGGCGGCGGCCTGTGTGTGCTGCGCACGTGAGTGCGTGAGAGGTGCGTGAGAGGCGTTGAGGCAACTTACGTTGTCTCTGCCAGCGTGATGGCCTTCTCGAGCAGCTCGAGGCCGTACTGCATATTGCCGTGGTGCGTCAAGAGCTCGCCGCTGAGGATGGGTCAGCGCAGTTTCCTTCCAGTGGTGTGTGAGACTCACTATGCGCTACAGACTTCGCTGCGTTCGGGGAAAAGCTTCATCGCAAATTCGAAGCTCTCAATAGCCTGGGCAACGCCTCTCGGCCCTGTCTGGGACACGGTAAACGCGTACCGGAGATGGGCTTTTGTGAAGAAGGGATCCATTGTCGAGGCCTTCAGATAGTACGCGGAAGCGCGAGAGCAGTCTCCCACGCCGTTCATGACTGCGTGGAGCCAGGTCGGCCAGATGGAGCTCAAAAAATGGATGGCGTGGCGTACCTTCCCCCGGTGGAAGTATACCTTGGCATCCTTAGCGTCTATACGTTCAGCGTTACCGAAGCAAGACATACTCATAGGGACGTCGCCGTCGTCCCCATAGACGATGCCGAGTTGCACCCACGTCTTCGCACAGTTGGCATCCAACTTCAAGGCCTCCTGCAGGTCCTGCAGCGCCTCGCCATTTCGGGAGGCAAGGTACCTATGTTCCGGAGATCAATCGCAGCGTCACCGACCGCGTGACGGCGACGCACCTGAACGCGGCACGGTAGTTGAGTGCTTCGGCCTTTAGCTGTTCCCAAGGGATGTCTATGGCGAGGGCATCGTCCAAGAGCACATATGCCCGCCCGTAGTCGCGCAGGTCCAGCGCACGCCACGCTTCGCTCAGCTTCAGCCAGCTGGGATGCGAGGCGTCCGTGGCAGTGGGTCCCAACAGGAGCCCTTTCCCGACGTCAGCAGGCATGAACAATCATTAGACGACGGATCCACTTACTTGGACGAAGCATGTCTAGGTATTCTGTGATGTCCTCGTGGCATGGCAGCCAGTATTTCGGGCGCGCCTGTGGGCAGCTCAGTCCAATTGCTCCAGGCACGCAAGTCGGTCGCTTACAGCGACAATCGCGTTCGCCTTCGGGGCCGTCATCTCCCGCTCCGCCCGCCGAATGCTCATCGCGGTTGCCGGGACCTGCCCGCCTTGCAGACTGTTAAGGAGCGCGTAGTCTGGCGAGAGCGCGTGTGAGCAGAGAGCCCGGCCGTGACGGGAGTGGCACCTACCAAAGTATGCGTCTTCCCACTCGTTGAGCATCGTGTGCGCCTCTGCCCGCAAGCTTATAACATTCTGGTTGTCGGAGAGAAGCTGCATGGCGACGGTCGTGGAAAGGATGACCAGGTCCCAGCGTCTCATCTCTTTGTAGCCTACGGACTCGCCAGTTGGCCGATGCCCCGCAACGGAAATGGGGTGTCACTCACATGTAGACAGATGCTCATAGAGCATTGGCAGAGGCTGTGGCACGACGTCAATCGCCTTCGCTAGGTATTGCGCCGCAAGATCCCAGTTTCTGCTCGCAAAATACTCTCTGCCTTTCAACACGAGTGACAGGGCCACTTGCTGTCGCTCCTGAAGCGGTTTGTCAGAAGATGCAAACGGAATTGGCAGCGCCACAGGTCAGGGCCTCACCTCAAATGTCATCTGGGAGATTGTCTGTGGCGTGAGGAAAAGCCGGAAGTCTGGATGGATCAACCGAGTCAGCCAATGTCGAAGGGATGGCACTCATACTTCTCTTACCGTCGGAAACGAGGTCTAACCCCAGGAGGTTCAGAGTTGGATCCATGGTGTGGTAGAAGATAGGAGGGAAGTTGGTGAAGTGCCACCGACACTTGAAGTCACGTACGAGGGTACCACCGGCGTCCCGCTCTCAACAATACATTGTTTTCGACGAACGAGACTCACGGGAGCAACAAAAGGTGCATTCTATTTCCATCCACGTGGTACTTAGTCTATGGTTGGGAGGCGGTACTAGCAGTGCCGTTGCCTGCAGCGTGTCTGAGCGCCGAGTTGTTCGCTTAGTCTCCATGTAACAGGTCATAAACACTCACACGAGTCACTCTACGCCTTTATCAGCCCAAAATATCTTGCAAGTCGTGCGAGGAAGCCGACGGGCACATGTTCACTACGGCGGTCAGTGCTGAAGAGGTCCAACACTGCCGCTCAGAATGGTCTCGGCGGCAATCACTGCCGATCGGGCGTGAAATGCGAGTTTACGACCTACAACTTGAACTACGGTTGCAACGACGTTGACCTGTACATGCAGAACTTGAGCTATGAGCTATTGCGCCGACTTCAATATAGTCGGTCTGTTGTTGCTTTGCGGCTCTCACGCCAACTCATTGAGGGCACGCGCTGATAGCGTTGCAGTTCGCCGCTTCAGCAGGATCGGCTTTTGGTTAGGCTATCTGCCCAAGGTGGGCGACCTATCGCGTACATTGGTACTTTATCATGAAGTTATCATCTCAGGCATTGCAGAGCTCGTGGCTGTGCGCGCGCGCACGTCCCGCTCGCAAGCAGGCAAGGCGCGCTGTCGCGATTCTATGGCCTGAGAATTCGAAGCTTCTTTCTCGGAGGCTCTCGCAGTGACGCGGTGTTTCTGAAGAAGCAAATGTTGGGCCAGGGCGGGGAGTCTGGGCCATACCACAAGCTGTCAGACAGTCAATTGCAGAAGCAGTTGCCAACAGCCAGAAAAGGGTCTCCAACACGTTTACTACCAGCTTCTGGCGGAAGCTCCTTCACCCTTCCATTCCTGTGAACTTAATCCGGCCGGCCGTACCGAGGAGCATGGTGCGCACCGATCCAGAGGGACCGTGGCGGTCGAGTAGATGTGCGCACTGCACTGTGGTGTCTCTTGACTCGCAGCGTGTGTAGTGAGCCCTTCATACTCCCTGGCTGTCTGTCGGCAGTGTCCAACCTACGGTATGTGATTGCATTTTCGCCACGGAGAAGCAACTAATGCTTTTGATGGAGGTGGCGGGGTATCTCGGTCAGCTCAATTGCTCACCGGAACCCTTGGCGCATTGACTGTACTGTAAGAGCATCGGTCATGCAGAGCTTTCAAGTTCTCTATATTGAGTGCATCGACCCAGCATCTCGGGGGTTTCTCTTGCTATCTCAACACACAGCACTCTCGCACTTTCTGACAGCCCGACATATAGAGGCTTTTGTCTTATATTCAACGCACCGAACATTCTCACCATCCGCCACATACAGACATATGTCAGGACCCTTTCTGGAAGTTGCGGGATCATCTTCTCATATGTACCATGCGCTGCCCAGTCGAACTATACTGCGATAGTAAGAGAGAATTCCTTCCATAATTGTATGATCCTCTCACAGGAGCACTGCACAGGAACACACTTGCATGATCGATTTTGGACCGTACGACAATGTCACTGGACTACCTGGCGCTGAATTTATCGACTAACACTGGGCAATTTCCCGCGTCCTGCGGGTATATAGGGCGGCTGCGCGGTGCTCAAGTCCAGCAGCAAGCACCCGCTCCAAAGCTCTTCCAACCCCGAATCGCAACCCCGCATCGTCAGTGCCCATTCGCCTCTCTCTATTGCCGCCCATGCTAATTGTTACCTCAGGATACATTGCAGCATGTCAGCTAAAGGTCCGATAGACAGTGGAGGAAACATCAAGCTGTACGGCCTAACAGTGCGTGTCGACAAAGAGAAGATCACCGCCATGTTCTCCTCGACCGAGTCGGCCCAGGTCTTCGTTTTTGTCGGTGATTTCCACGAAGCTGCCTCCAACATCCCTGACTTCAGAGTCAGCAAGGCAAAGCTCTCCTTCGATGAACCCAGCGAGTTGGTGGGCGCCCAGGCCTGCAAGATCTCTATCAAGAATAACTTTGTCAAGATCGAGACCAACAATGGACCCGACATCCTCGGTAATACGGACTCCCCGGTCGGTGACCTCACCGAGATATCTGGCATGGGAAAGTGGTACAACGTTCCCATCACCGTCTAGGTACGAGTACCTCCACCACCTAGACCGAGTCCGTAGAATAAGCTGACACGTGCACAGGTGGTCAGCCACTGGGAGAAGGTCTCATGAGGCCTACGGGGTGCGATCATAGTCCTGTATTCGCGCTCGCCATCAAGTTCGTGACCTGCTCTCTATCAGCTTTTGTACTTGTATCCGCTACCGAACGTATATGACTTGCGGCGCCCGAGCGCCCTGAAGGGATTCTAAGACTCGACTCGAGCTCGAATTTACCGATCTTGAGCACGGTGGGTAACCGGAACTCAGCCTTGATAGTACGCCCAGACTATGTCTCGTCAGCCTGTTGCATGCGGGGGCACCTACACCGTCAAGTCCTAAATCTCACGACAGCGGCAGCTAACAGCACCGTCCTGCGCCGTCGACCTCCGTTTGGGTCAACGATCATCTTGGCTGCGGCCTGTCTGTCTGTAAAACACCGCCTCGAATCAGTGGTGCGTCGCGTTCGTACTTGTATCTCGCGCAGCGGGCAGAATCGTCTCGCCAAGGCATAGGTCCCACAATCGCTCGACGCACACAGCGCTGCACCTGGCGGAACCATCCGACGTCGCGAGCTAGCTCGGACGCGTCGCTGCGGACTGCACACCGCACGACGCCATCTACTACCTAGTAGAATGCCCTGCACATTCCCCACCTCGAATCCCACCGAGATCATGCAGCACGTACTGTTGATGAGCGGGCGTGAGGCCGACGCGCGACATGCGCGGGCGCGCGCGCGCGCGCGCCTGTCAGACCCCTGACACCGCGGACCCGGAGGACTCTGCGCCGTGCGCGCGAGTCGCCCCGCACCTCCTGCTCGGTAGACACGTTTTACCGCGCCACTCTTACGTGAACTCGCTGTACCAGACAGCGAGCAAATATTCTAGGCATTTTTTGTAGCTTTCCTAGACATGTATGTAGCTAGAGTATAAATACAGTCTCGAGGACGCCGTCCCCGTCGTCCTCGTCGTTCACTCGTTCTATACCTGCGCGAATACATCTATTAAAGTCGCTACTCGACTACAAGTAAGTCTATCTAATTTAAACACGTACTGTCCTGCTAGTCAGGCGAATATAGCCCTACCGTCAAAAGGCTTGTGTAGATACCGCTCGGAGGCGCCACGGCATACACGCCTCCAGTTGAGACGCATTCCAGTCACTCAATCGCACGAACAGAAAGTATATAGAACACCATGTATAACAACCAAGAGTACGAAATGTACAGGATCCATGAGCTAGTGTACAACCAAGGCGCGAGAGAGACAGCAGCTCTACGACCTCTACTAGGTAAAAGCGGGGCGGGGAGAAAGACTAGATCACGAGTGTAGATGTAAGTTGCCAGACGCGGGTATCGTCCGAGATGTGGTGGTACAGAACACAGCAGGAAGGGGGCTAACCACCTCACAAGCACTTAGAGGGGAGCTCGTAGTCGTCAGTGCGGATGCCTCCGCCCCACGGCGTGCGGCCCTCGACGCGGGCGTCAGGCCCAGACCGCGCTCGGAGAAGCCCTCCCAGAGCGTGCAGAAGTTCTCGCCGCCGGTGAGCTGCTTGTCCGCGGCGATGATCGCGTCGCGCGCGTCGAAGAAGCTGGGCGGCACGGCTGCAGCTTCATGCCAGCGATGACGAGGCGCACCGCGAGCGTGTTGCCGTGCTTCGGGACGAGTGCGCCGTCGACGCCCTCCACGTAAAAGTCACCGAGCGGCACCGTGCCGTCGGCAAGCGGCTTCGGCGGGAAGAGCGTGTTGGAGAAACCGTGCTTCGCGATGAGCTTCTGCTCGACGACCCAGAGGATCTCAGCCCAGACCTCGCCGATGGCGTGTACACCCCAGTAGCCGGGCTTGTCGAGGGTCTTGTAGGTCGACGGGTTGGTGGACATGTTCTAGAGGAGAGTGAGACGAGGACAAGCCACCTATGACAAACAACAACATACCATGCTGTAGATGTAGTTGCGGATACCACCGTCGCGGTTGGCAGCCCAAGCACCCATGGGGTAATCGCGGGGTTCACCGAGGCCGTCGTCGGCAACGCTCGCATCGGCGACGCGATCCTTGACGCTGCGGATGGTCGTGGCCAAGAAGTCACCCCAACCCTCGCCCATGCCGCCGCTCTCGCCCCAGCCGAGACAGCCGGAGTTAGCAGGACCACCGGTGAGACGGGTGGAAAGACCGTGCGCTAGCTCGTGAATAACGATACCGGCCTCCATATCACCATCGCGGTATGGGTTCGCGGTGTTCCACAGGTACATCCTGCAGCGGCCGTTCTGACCATCTACCCGAGGAGTCAGTAACACAGCTTAGAATCGGTCACGCAATGCACACACCTGGAGGAGTCATGAAGTTGGCATTGTTGAAGCCGCTTCCGTCCTGAGCGTTGGCAATGACCGCGTCGTTCTCCTTGCCGCCACGACCGAAGTTGTGCTGCTGGAAGTTGCCAGACACCTCATCGAAACCGTAGCGATAGAAGAGATCGTGAACAAGGTTGCTCGTG
Source organism: Phanerodontia chrysosporium (assembly GCA_001910725.1). Lineage (NCBI taxonomy): Eukaryota > Fungi > Basidiomycota > Agaricomycetes > Polyporales > Phanerochaetaceae > Phanerodontia > Phanerodontia chrysosporium. Next base: position 262,655 of record MJGA01000022.1, read on the forward strand.
TAGAAGAGCTGTGTCACAGTCGCGTTGATGTACTTGCGCGCTTCGCGCATCGACTCGGAGCGCTCCGTCGCCTGAGGGTCGTAGGTGAAGTCGAACACTGCGCGCTCACCCGCAACACCGTCGGAACCCTTGGAGACGCCGACAGCGGCCTCGGGCGGTAGTTCGTCACCCAAGCGTTCTCGCCCTCCCAGTTCTCGTGCGCAAAGACGTTGTTGCCCCAGGTGGTGGTGGTGTTCCGGAAGGTCAGCTTCTTATCCTTGCTATTAGTCGCGGGATCGCTGGAGAGCTCGACGACATGCCAGCCGACGGGGCTCGCGAGGGCATCAATGTTCTCGTACTCAAAGGTGCGGTTGCCTTCCGACGGGTCGTTGATACCCCACTCGTGGACGAGGTACTTCGCTGGCGCGCGAGTAGCAGGGAATTTAGAGGAGGGTTCCTCCGGGATAGGGGCAAACCAGTCGAGGAACGAAACCTGAGGCTGGTCAATGAAGCCGTCCGCGGCCCAGTCGACGACAGAGACGATGCGATGAGGCGCGCTGAAGGTTACCGCAGCTTCGTACCAGTTGTCGGCCATAGGCACTTCGAACTTCCAGACCAGCTCGAGACCCATTTCGCTACCTTCCGCCTTGGGTACTTGCATCCATGCGAGGCGTCCGCGCACCTTGTCGGTTGCATCGGGGACGCCGCTGACTTCGAACGCTGGGCTGGCGGGCGCATCGCTGTTGTGCAGATGGTGTGCCATGGTCAACGTCATGCTGTCCAGGTACTTGCGAGGCGAGAGATGGATGTCGGATGCGAGATCCGAAGACGGCGTGGCATGAAACATGAACGTGAGGAGGGCAGAAAGTGGATTCTCTTCCTCGGAGCGTGAACCGAAGTTAGAAACAGCGGAATTGCGTAGCCGTTCACAGTTCCAAGTGTAGAGGTTCCCGACTTGGCCAAGGACCTCCGTCGCGAGGGAATCGAGCTCTTCACGCGCGATGGCTGGGTGCTGAAGTAAGCTCTCCACGAGTCGTGGTCGCGCAGCTTTGGCCATTTCTCCTGCGAGCGGTCATGGAGTTCGACCAGTCGAGACCTGAACTCGGCATGCATCGGTGCGCAAAACTTGGAGTGGACATCTTCAGTCTCGGACTGCGCAGAGAAGAATGCTGGCGACGGGAGGCTGCTCGTGTGGATCTAGCAAGCGGTTGTCAGCTTTTGTTTCACGAGAGGCGACGTAATCACATGGAAGCGCCGGGCCCAGCACACGACCTCCGGAAACTCGGAACGTAGACAAGGAAACGAGACAATTGATGGGATGTACTCACCGAGCTTCCATAGGAAAGCACACGTCCGTCCCGAACATTGACGTTCACGTTCACATCTCCGTCCGCGACCTCGATTCCGAACACGGTCTGGCGGAGGTACACGTGGGCGACACCGGTGCTCTCGTCGACATACGAGTCCGGGCGGACATAGAACGTAACAGCGCCGTCAATCTCGTCCTTGAGCGAGGAGCTCTCCGGGACGAGGGTCTTGACGAACTCCTTCGCGACATCGAAGGGATGCGTCGTGCCGAAAGCGTGGAGCGGCTGGGAGGCCTGAGGAACGTCCGTCCGGAAGACAGCGTGCGGGTGCTCAGGCCCGAAGCCCATCGTCTTGCGGAAAGCGCGTACGCCAGCCTCGGACGGCGAGGTGAGCAGAGGCGGTGCCGTGAGCGCAAGGGTGCCAGCGAGGCCGGCGGCGAGAACGGAGGCGACGAACAAACGACGCATCGTCTAAGGTCGTGAAGATTAAGAGTAGGAAGAGTTGGGAGAGGTTGGAGACCGCCGACGAGTGAACGAGGGGGTCGTGGGGGAGAGAAAGAGAGATAAGGACCGCGCAACGGTTATATGGGGGCGGCGGGAAGCGCGCGCGGCCTGGAGACAAACATGAGTCAACCCCGGAATGCGGGGCGCCTCACCGATTACCCGAAGCGGAACGCTGTGTCGGAGCCCGAACCCGACCGTTTAGGAAGGTGCCCCGCCGCAATCGCCCTCCTCTCCTCTGCCGCTGCGCGAGTACAGCGCCTCGGGGTGGTATGCGGTCGAAGGCGGTGCGTGGAATCCGCGAGGCTGCGAGGCCGCCCAGTCCCTATCGCAGACTGATTGCTCGAACCACCAAACCTGGGCCGCTCTGTCCTCTCCACGGCCCAACTTGGGAGAGCAGATCGGGGCAGCCGAGCGTATCGAGCAAGCCGTCTTGAATGCTCCCTGTCGAGCGCCGCGGCTCGCAAGACCCATCGCGTCTGGCGAGCCTCAGGACTACGGGCGTCGGATATCAGCTGACCGTCTGTCCTCGGCACAATCTACTCACGACTCTGACTTGATTGGTTCCGCCAGGTACGTCGGCGGGAATCACAATCTGCCTGCTGCACCCGATGCTTCACTCAGAGAAGAGGTAGCAGGTGTTATACAACGCCTGGAGCGGATGTCCTTCCCTGCAATCGCTCCAGAACAATTAGGCAGAGGTTTCATCTATTCCGAATAATGCGCTTGCCTCGAGGTGCGTGCAGTAAACGCTTAGTCGACCATGGCATGATAATCACCAACAGGTCCTTCGATTTCAGATAGTATACACTGGAAAGAAACCATGACAGCCACAGACATCATATGCAAACCTCGGCTGTGCGTCGTACAATGTTGAGCCTTCAAGCCACCCAGAAATGGCTGTGGACGTACATAACCCCCTTAGGCCCTGTCAAAGTCGCCAGAGACGATGACACCCGAGTCACTCCCGAACGTCAGGCCGGTCTCGGTGATGTTGTAGTCCTTCCACTTGTGAACGTTCTGCACGTCGTCGAGCTTCGCGTAGGTCATCGTCGCATTGGACACCTTGTACGGCGGGTCCGGGATCGCGTCCGGGTCGCGCCCCTGCTTGCGCGCCTCCTCGCGCAGGTCGTCGAGCACCCACTGCGGCACGCCGAACGTCCACTCGTGCCGCTCGCACGGCACGTCGGGGAAGCTGACCCGCATCGCGCGGGGGTCCGCGCTGGCCGCGGGGGTGATGGTGCCGGTTGCAGTGGGCATGCCGGTCTAGCGGGCGGTGTGGTCAGCCATGGCGCGTGTGCGAGTGCTGGAGCGCAAACACTCGCCAGTGCTTTATGCCTGTGTGGATAGGGGCCAGGTGCGCGCTGTTGCACGTCTAGGTCCCGACTGAGCCCAGCTTTATAGGCCGAGCCTCTCGCCAGCATTGGTCCATGCATTCACTGTACCCGAGGGGCTGTGAGCGTGAGCAGTTGCGAGTATGCTGCACTGCGGCTAGCATGACAACGTGCCACCGCGAATCGCGGAGTTTATCTGCACGATGAATGAATGTGGGCAGCTTGCTCTCTCCTTTTTGCGCAGGCCAGCTACGCTGAACGCCGTCGGACGCGTTGTGCAGGTGCACTCCCCAGAGGTGCCCAGGCCGCCAGACAGCTCGCCAGGCCAACCAGTAGCATTCCAACGCATGCACCTGCATTTCAGCACGCAAATATCATGAGCTTCGCGGGTCTCTCGTGATGCGTTCGTCCTACGCGAACTGCAGATTCATGACAGAACCTTATGCACGAGACATGTTCAGAGAGGGTCCTCGATACGAGCATCGATGGTATTGCGAAGGATTCGAAGCGCATACAAGCTCCTTAGATTGCGACAGAGTCTTGCCCGCGCGTGATAATTCCATATTTGAAGGGACCTCGCTATATGTATATGAAGACCGATGCTGTCGCGGAGGATCATAGATTTTCGAAACATGTGAAAGATATTACTCGTAGCGCGCACACAGGGCTCGCGAGCCGAGCGACGACCCCGCCCACCAACGTCCTCCTTCGGCCGGCACACAGACGACAAAAAGCATTCAGCGCAAGCCAGTCAAGACACAGCAGAACCCACCGCCGCCTAGGTCTGGTAGAGCCCAGTGACGACGACGCCGGTGGCACCGCGGGCCTGGAAGTCGTACTCGTTGACGAAGCAGCCGTTCGTAACGGGCGTGGCGGCCGCGGCTCGCGGCGCTCAGCGTCCTGGTGCCCGTGTGTATCGTGGTGGTGGATGCTCGCACCTACTATTGGTGCGGTACCCGTCGGCGACGTGAAGCAGGACGTGGAACGAGACAAGCCGCGGTTGCGAGGGCTGTGTATCGCTGCGAGCGTCAGAGGACCCGGATGCGTATTCGTCTTGCTGCAGGCAATGTCGCCGAGGGCATTGCGAGGCCTCAGACCTCGCTACCTGCTCGGAAGGTCTGACTGCATGGACGTGTTCACGTCGACACGCATCATGCATTTTCCGGATAGAAAGGCATGTCGGGGCTTCGCGAGGAGCCTCATCGTTGATAGTGTGAGGCTTGACCGCAAGCTTCCCGCCGTCAAGGGCATAGAAGGCATGCGAGAATCAAAGGGGCGGCAGATGCACCGCGAGCATAGAGGGGAAGCATCGCATGAAGTGCAAGTAGATTAGTACAACTACAATGTAATGATGAGCAGACTGAATAGTACGGAAATCGGAACGTATAGGGTATCGGAGAGTCAAACTGAAAGTCATAAAAGTTCGTCACACGCATCGTCATACACCTAAACACAAGTCAGCCACAGCACAGAGGCAGACCGAGCGAACCGCGCACCAATGCCGGCCGCTAGCACACGCAGCCGCCCGCATTCGGGTCCTCGTCGACGTCGTCGAGCGATATTGTGCCGGGCATGTCCGTGCTGCTCCGCGTCTGGTTCTTCGCCCCGCCAGCGCCAGCAGACTTCGCTGCGGGTTTGCCGGTGCGCGGCTTTTCGCCTCCGACGAGCTCGGGCTCGGCGACGACGCGGCGCACGACCTCCTTGAACGCGTCCGCGACGCCGACGGCCGTCTTCGCGGACGCCTCAAAGAAGAGCGAGTTCATGCGCGTCGCAAACTGCTGGCCCTCGGAGTACGTCACCTGCCGCGAGTACTCCTGCGGGGCATGCGCGTGAGACCGGGTGTGCCGAGGGGAGGCGCAACAGACGCACCTTGTCGACCTTGTTCCCAACGACCATCTTCACGACCTTCGGGTTCACGTACGTCTCGAGCTCGTTAAACCACCGCGGCAGCGCGTCGAAGGACTCGCGGTTGGCGACGTCGTAGACGAGGATGACGCCGTGCGCACCGCGGTAGTATGACGAGGTGATGGTCCGGAAACGTTCTTGCCCCGCGGTATCCTGTTCGTTTAGATTGTAAGACGACAAGAGACGCTAGAGCTGAATTGCGGTGGCGTACCCAAATGCTGAGTTTGACCTTCTTCCGTCAACGTCCATTTTGTGCACCTACAGAACTTGTGGGTTAATAAACTCACATAGACTAGAGATCATGACGTAGCAGGGCATCTTGCAGGGTAGGCACGACAGTGCATATGCCCTTCTGGCTGCGCCATCTCAGTGTCGAGTGGAGGGTTACTCACCCGGAAGTCCACGCCAATCGTCGCGCTCGCCTCATCCTCTGGTACCCATTGCTCGTCTGAAAACCTTAGCAGCAGACTGCTCTTGCCAACGGACGAGTTGCCAATTAAAAGGAGCTTGACGTTAATGGGCTGCGACGTGCTCTGCGACGTTGAGGCCATGTTCTAAGAGTAGACAAATCCGAAAAGAGGCTCCTGCGATCGATGCGCTTGGTCAACAGCCGAGACAATAACGCGACAGGGCAGACTCACCGGAAGGAATAAGTGCAGTTTGTGTCGGACGGTGGCAAGAGGGCGGTTCGAAATGAGGTCGTGAGGTCCGAGGTGGAGAGAGCTGGAGCAAGTGCTGAACGTAAAGCAGTGTGCCGCAGACGCGTGTGTCCAGAGCCCCCATGCGGCGCAGTGCCGCCATCTGACGCGCCCTTTTGATGCGCCCTCGCGGGGCATGGAGAGCATGCGAGGCAACTCCGTCCGGTCTCCGCAACCACGTCCACTTTCTCTTCCGTCGTTCTCGCAGTGCGACCCGCCATCAACGCCTCTTCACCCGGAATACCTAGCAAGCACATACCACAGTCCCACCGGCATTCACGATGCTGCCTTGGCCTGCCGTCCTCAAGCTGACCCGCACTGCCTTTCGAGCATGCAGAGACAAGCCGAAGCGTGCTGACCTCGAGGTGACCGCAGCTCCTCATTCGGCAACGAAGCCTGTATAGAAAAGTCTATCACCCTTGACGTGTGCACGTGGTCTATCCTTGGGACCCTTTGTACTGCGCAAGCGCACCGCGATACCGTTACAACGACCTCTACCTGAACCCCCAGCAGAACTCCTAGATATCGGGATACAGATCAGTGAGTGCCCAGCTTGTTAGCTAGCTTCATGTCCTGAGAAGAAAGGAGACTCTGCGTTCACAAGACTACAATTATGGTCGATCATCAAGAAAGAGAGGAACAGCGCGGCGCGAGCACTGTCCAGTGTGTTAACATTGCTGTCATCGGCGACAGGTCGACTGGAAAGAGCTGCCTGTCGCTACGCTTTGCAGAGGGTGATAAGATGGACCCGGAGATCCTGAGGAATACGACCGCAACGATAGGGACTGGAACACTCGTGAGCGAGATTTGCGTGCATCGCCCCGCCTTAGTTCTGACCGAATCATAGACCAAAGATGTCCTAGTGGACGGAAAGAAAGTCAACGTGCTTCTATGGGTGCGTGCATATGCCATGCTGTACAAAGAAACTCTGCGCTGATGCAATGTTCGACAGGACACGGCGGGTCAAGAGCGGTTCCGCTCGCTTACACGCAGCTATTACCGCCGGGCAGATGCAGTGATGCTGGTCTACGACGTTACAAGCCGCCAGAGCTTCGACAACCTGCCGTCCTGGCACCGCGAGCTTCAGGAGCACGCGAACGAGAACGTGGTGCTTGCGGTGGTCGGCACGAAAGTTGACGAAGTACGCTCTGCATCCAGTCTCGCTTTCGTAGCTCTGACGATGGACGGCTTCAGGAATCCTTGCGCCAAGTGTCCTACCAGGAGGCGCACCGCTACGCACAAGAGCACGACAGCCTATTCTTCGAGACGTCTGCGATCGCCGGCCAGGGCGTCGAAGAACCGTTCATGGACCTCATTCGGAGGGCCGTGACCGCGAAGAAGCCCGCATATCCCCCGAAAGGACATGCGCCTCCGCCGGTCCAGCTGAGCGGCCCACTATCCAACGTAATGGCAGCTTCTGGGTGCTCATGCTGATGCGAGCGCAAATGCACTATACGAAGATGTATTATACGGTTTCTGTCGTCATACCCTTGTAATGATCCGGAATTTATCGCATCGTCAATTCTTTGAATCGCTGGGGCTAGGTAGAAGGCCGGTGCGTAAGTGGTCATGGTACGCGTGGCGAACATACCAGGCGCAAAAGGCAACGACGTTGTGGCGTCAAGCTTTTAAGTCCTAACCAGCCTAGCTCTCTGTTCTCTCGGGAAGCTCGGACACCAGCCAAACATCCACGCTGCCAATTCGCTGGAAATCGATGGGTAGCATTTGTGCTATTCGCCGCACATTATCAAGCACCCGTGAGTTCACGCCAGTGCGGGACGGGGCTAGTGCCGTGGGCGGGTGCGTCTGGAGCCTATGCAGCAGCCCACCGCCATCTGACGCGCCCTTTGATGCACTCCCTCGGGACATGGCGGGTCTGCAACATGCTCAGCGTCGTTCTCCATTATTCGCCCAGAGGGTCTGTTACAAGCGCCACACAACTGTTCTGTCTAGCTGGAAGTACACACGCACAGCCCTATACGCATGATATTGGCAGCTCCGGCCTGTTGCCAATGACTTGAATCTGCACTGCCTTTCAAGGTGGGGCGTGCATGAACGGATTGACGGGTGTGACAAGCGTGTAGACCACGAGGTGATTCCTTCGGCAACGTGATCTTGAACGGGATATACCTCGACGTGCACACGTGGTCTGACTGCGAGTCCCCTTGCACACTGCAAGCACATTGCAATCATATCGTTCATACACCCTCCCACCTCCACCACCTGCAAGGTCCCAGATTCTCAGTTTCAAGTAGGTGTCTCCCCAGCTGATTAGATGGATTGCTGGTCTGAGGTTGGGAGAAGACTCTCAGTTCACGAGTCAGCAACTATGGTGGAAATTCGTCAACCAAGCGAACCGCGCCCCGCAAGCACAGAAGAATCCCTCAACGTCGCTCTCGTCGGTGATATGTCAACTGGAAAGAGCTGCTTGGCGATGCGCTTTGTGAGAGGCGATGAGACGGGCTTGAAAACCTTGAGGGATATGGTTGGGACGATAGGAATGGGAGCGCTAGTGAGGGGACACTATACGCCTAATGGAGTCCCTTCCTGATTTGGCACACAGTTCAAAAATGTCCGGATAAACGGGAAAAAGGTCCAAGTAATTATCTGGGTACGCGCAGGTGCTATTTGATTCAACTAGCGTCCGCATTCATATGATCGTATGCAGGACACAGCGGGCCAAGAAAAATTCCGTTCGCTAACACGTAGCTATTATCGCCAAGCCAATGCCGTGATGCTAGTCTACGATGTTACGAAACGTGAAAGCTTTGACAATTTGCCATACTGGTACCGCGAGCTTCGGAGCAACGGCAATGACACCGCGGTGCTTGCAGTTGTCGGCACGAAAATCGACAAGGTGTGCTCTGTATCCAGCCTCACTCTCACTAAGTTCTCATCAGCTTCATCTTTAGAAAGGCCGGCGGCAGGTATCATACGAAGAAGCGCACCGTTTTGCACAACAGCATGACTGTCTCTTCTTCGAAACTTCTGCATTCACCGGCCAGGGTGTTCAAGAGCCATTCTTCGAACTCATTCGGAAGGCCGTGGACACAAAGAATTTAAAATATCCCCCTCGGAGCCGTGCATCAGATATTCGGGTGACCGACGTACCCAACAATGCGAAGGCCGATCCTGGGTGTGCATGCTGACGCGGCGCGCGCAAATGTACCACACATCGAGTTGTATTATATGGCTGCCGCTCTCTCGCCCTCTCTATTGCGCACAATTTATCGTGTTGTGGGTTCTTCGGGTCGTTGTGTATGGGTGCAACGCCGATGCTCTAGCGATGTTAGTGCCTATATCTTATCACACGTGGTCAAGGGCGCGAGCGTGCGAACATTCGCCACACAAAAGGCAACATCTTCGTGGCGTCAACCCTAACCCTGCCTGGCTCTCGCCTCGCGTGGAGCCAAAATTCGACATTATGCACGTCCATCATCTCCATTAGCTACATCAAGCCTCTACAAGCTTGCTCTATGTGTATGCGAAGTACTGTGATTGCTCGCTGTGACGATCTCTCTTGTGGGCTCTCATTGAAACTGCACCGGTATGTCGTAGCCTGCTTGCACGTCGATACCAAGCACAATCTGGGGGTCGTCTGCATTGTTCTGCTTCTCGTCAGTGTGCTAATACAAGTACAGTTTGCCTTGAACCCTTTCCATGGCACATTTTGCTATAAAATGATTATTTGGTCGCTTGATGTACAAGACGCCCTGCACCCGGGTTACGATACCTCGTGACAAGCCCACCATCATCACAATGTCGCTAACCGTCCGGCTGCAAGCGTTGATACGATGCAATATTGTACCCCTGGCCTTTTCCAAAGAGAACCTCTACCCTGGCTGCGACCCAAGCGAGTCGGTGATCCAACAGATACGGTCGCAGACGCGATGAGAGTGTGAGTTCGGCCCACTGTCCAACGCATATTGCACAAGATACACTGCTCCTGCCACCGCTGTCGGGTGGTGCTGTACATCTCGTAGCCAACCAAGTGACGCGCTTTGGGAGCAAGGAATGGCTACGGGCATCGCACGCCAACACTGGGAGCCCATTGATAGAAAGCCGCGAGGAAGGGCATCATACACTGACTGAAACTCTATTGGGTGAACAGAAGATAGATGGGTCATCATCGTGGTCCCGGGTAGATATTAGTCTCTCTATCCGTCAGCTACAGTCACGATAGCGGTTCTGTAAGCTCCGAAGGGCCAAACAGTCGCTTTCTCAGCTAGTCGCAGTAAGCACACGGAATGAGCAGGCTTGGTGCTCTTGCTTGCGCAATTTCTTGGCTCAAAATGAGCAGAATCCATACTTCGCCTCTCAATTCGTGTTGCATTATTTCTTGTACCGTAGCTGGGTGACTTTACGGCCGCTGTCGGCCATCTCGTATCGAGATTATTGTAACTTCCCAACCATTTTTCAATATTTTACTGGGTCATACTCACGGATTGCATGTGCTCCCGTCCGAACGGTCTGCGCACGGAGAGCCGGGGACCCAATCATCTTCGGACCAATAGCGGTGGGCGCCACTTGGGTCGGGTTTGTTCGGCGCTCAACGCAAAGCCGGACCAAACTCGTCGACGTCAGGCCTCACTTCTCCTTCGTCTTTCACCACAACGAGCAGACATGCTTTCACAACGTATCATCGCCATCGCACGCGGGCGGAGCGTGGTCTCTGGCAACCGCGCGAGCGCGATTGCACTCTCTCGCGCATGGTGCGTTGCCAGTCGTCCTCGGACTTTTCGCGTTGCTCATGTCGGTCCTGCGAGCAGGCAGGCCTCACACACGTACGCCAGGAAGGCCGGCTTCCACTCCTCAAGGCTCCTGCAAGGTGATTTGGCTCAACAGACTCGTGGTACGCTTGTTCTGATGCTGCTTCTGCGTAGCCGAGACCGTCAAGGTCCCCCAGATGGCAGAGTCGATCTCCGAGGGAACCCTGAAGTCATGGCTCAAGCAGCCAGGCGAGTTCGTCAACGCAGATGAGGAGGTCGCTACCATCGAGACCGACAAGGTACGTGAGCTTGGCACGCCGACTCGACGTAGCGTGCTGATATGCCTCCGTGTGGAGATTGACGTCTCCGTGAACGCACCCGTCGCTGGCACCATCACAGAGCTGCTCGCTGGTGAGGAAGACACCGTCACCGTTGGACAGGACCTCTTCCGCATCGAGCCTGGTGAGGGTGGCGCTTCATCAAAACCTCCGGCCGAGTCGAAGGAGGCTCAGGCCGACAAGACTGCCGAGAAGACCCCGCCGCCTCCCTCTCCTTCGAAGGAGGACGTGAGACAGAAGGATACTGCCGGCGTCCAGGAGGGTACCGAGAAGAAGGAGCTCAAGGAGACCACCAAGCCTGCCCCTGCTCCCGAATCAAAACCATCGAAGCCCAAGGAGGAGGCGAAGCCGAAGTCCGAGGCTCCTCCTCCTCAGGCCGCCTTCAGCCGCAACGAGACCCGTGTCAAGATGAACCGCATGCGCCTCCGCATTGCTGAGCGTCTCAAGGAGTCCCAGAACGCTGCTGCCTCGCTCACGACCTTCAACGAGATCGACATGTCTGCCATCATGGACTTCCGCAAGAAGTACAAGGACGAGGTGCTCAAGGAGCACGATGTCAAGCTCGGCTACATGAGCGCCTTCGCCAAGGCATGCTGCCTCGCGCTCAAGGAGATCCCCGTCGCCAACGCCAGCATCGACGGCGGCGACATCGTGTACCACGACTACGTCGACCTCTCCGTCGCCGTCGCCACGCCCAAGGGCCTCGTCACCCCCGTCGTCCGCAACGCAGAGAGCATGACCATGATTGAGATAGAGCGCGAGATCGCGAACCTCGGCAAGAAGGCCCGCGACGGCAAGCTGACCATCGAGGACATGGCGGGTGGCACCTTCACCATGTGAGTATTGCTCTACGTCACCGAAGTGTGTAACTCGTGCTGACCGAGTGGCTGCAGCTCCAACGGCGGCGTCTTCGGCTCTCTCTACGGCACCCCTATCATCAACCTGCCGCAGGCTGCGGTCCTCGGTATGTTTTCCGCGCTGAGATGTATCGGTGCGAGTTTTCTCACGTACATGTAGGCATGCACACCATCAAGGAGCGCCCTGTCGTCGTAAATGGCCAGATCGTCATCCGCCCCATCATGGTCGTTGCGCTCACCTACGACCACCGTCTCCTCGACGGTCGCGAGGCCGTCACTTTCCTCGGTACGTCGTTTGTATCTGCTGGTTTTATGCGCCTTTTTCTAATGTCTGCTTTAGTCAAGGTCCGCGACTACATCCAGGACCCCGCCAAGATGCTCCTCGCATAGAGTGCTTTACTACTGTGGGACGCTGCAACAAAGAGTATATGGACGAGACCTCTCTAATTACAAACGTTGAATATGTCAGGTTCTGTACGACTTTGAGATTTCATGCTTTTCCGGCTGTTTATAATATCCTACTCTGAGGTCTTCGGTCCAGGACTCAGCAACATCGTCTGCGTAAACCACTCTCGTCCTCCCTCGGCGTAATGCTGATTCTGTACCTGATCTTCCGCAGTGTATATTCGGTAGGTCCGCCGTCATGAAGATTGACCATCGTTCTCTTTTCTCCTTTTCATATGTCGTCACTCACATCCCCCAGGAGGCTCCGAAAGCCACAAAGATCTTGTTTTGAAAACTTGGCATGATAGTACGTATTGGAAGCCGAGGACCACGTTGAGGAAGTTCACGAAACTGGATCATGCTGCATCCGCAGACAAGCCTGAAACCTTGTCGCAACTACGAATAAAAGTCCCAATAAGACCCTTCTCCGCGCACCTCGACAGAACAACGATGCGCTCATCGGCCGTGCCGGCGGCGGGACAGTCCCAACCAGCCTCGCTCTCCGCCAGAGCTTCCGCGACAATCCTTTTCCTCCCAGTGACGACGCGGCACCGCTTCGGACACTCCTTGGGCGAGAGCCCGTCCGCGCAATCCTGGCAGAGCAGATGCCTGCAGGGTTTGACCGAGGCGAGCGCGTGGTCCTTGTGGACGTTGTTCGCCGATGGGATACCCTCGTCGTAGAGGTCGAACCACGGGATGCCCTTGGCAAGGTAGATCTTCACTGAGATAGGCGTGGGGATCGTCGGGGTGCCCGTGAGCTGCGCGAGGAAGGCGGGGCTGAGCACTGTACTGTGGATCCGGCTCCTGCCTCGAAGTTGTATATGGGGCAGCGGCTAGGCTATCGTGAATGATTCTCCGCGAAATCTTGCCATCCGCGGCAAAGCTGACGCCGCGCGAGTCAAAAGAATCGCAACCACCGCGGAGGCGGAGGACCACATGGATGGTAGACCCATTCTGAACGTTGTAAACTGGATGGAAGAAGTCATCCTTGGGTCAATTTCTAGACTTTCGCGCTGCGACAGCGTACCAGACAGGGTCCGTCCACCCTCTAATTGCTTCCCTGCTCCAATCCAGAGCTGACTTCGCGTTCTAGTGGCTCCACGAGCATGGCCCTATCATGGCCTCTTGCGGCGGCGGCGACGACTGCAGCAAGTTCGATGAGCAGTCCGGCGTCCAGGCCGACGGCACCTGGGAGCAGGCGAAGCTCATGCAAAGCCAGCCCTTCAGCCTCACCCTGCCCAAGAACCTGAAGCCTGGAGCGTATCTTCTGCGCCACGAGATCATCTCCCTCCGGCTCGCCATGTCGTCCGGCGGCTACGAGTCCTACCCGTCCTGCAGCCAGCTCCTCATCGGTGGCAACGGCGACGGCGTCCCAGACCACACCGTAAGCTTCCCCGGTGCCTACAGCGACAACGACCCTGGCCTGCTCGTCGATGTGCGTCTTTCCTCGCCCGTGCCTTGCCCCTTGCCGTTGATGTGCTCACCTTCTCGTCTCAGGTCTACGATCTCAAAAACGCTGCGACCTCGTACGTGTTCCCCGGCGGCGGGCTCTCCGACCTCGTCTCCCCAGCGGCCAGCGGCATGTCCACCTCTGGCAACAACTCCTTGCCCGGCGGTGCCGCCGCCCCGGGCTCTGCTGCGCCCTCAGGCACCTCCACCCCCGCCTCCGCCGCCACGCCCTCTGCGTCTTCCGCATCTGCGTCTGTTGCGAGCGCGCCCGCGGCTGCGTCGTCGCCCGCGTCGACCAAGACCTGCAGCTCCAAGAAGAAGCGCATGGCGAAGCGCCACGTTCGCCACTTCTCGCATTAACGCGAGTCCTCCCGTCCCGCTTTCCCTCTGTGTGCGTTCGACTTCAACTTATATCGCGCACGTCGCGCGGCGCACTCGCACTGCGTCCGAGCAAGGCCCCCGGTCGGGCTGCGCTCATGTACCTGAACGGCTCTAACGACCATCCGTCACGCTGTGCTTGCATTGTTGTATCGTTATGGCTCGCTCGTGTACCATACGCCTTCCTTGTTGCTGTTATTATACGCTTACCGCTTGCGGTCTTACCGACATCCTGTGTGACTGCTTGGATACCCTGCTCCGAGACGGCTGTCTCATGCACTCGCAACCAATTCCCGAGACATTGGTCTTGTTATATGCTCGTACATTACATCGCTTGGTCTGTTTCAAGCCGAATTCTATGGGTATACATGTGTACTGTACCAGAATCCCGAAAGCGCGACTGGTGCTGTTCCATCCTATTCTGCCGCACACTGGCAGGCAGAGCTGAACTGATCAGAATCGTCCTGATGGCGGTCATCATACAGCGCAGTGAGAGAAGATATTCTACGGGGACCGTCACTGATCTTCTGACGTGGACACCGTGCGGACTTTCGCCTTCTTCCTCGGACCTCTCTCTCCAGACGCATCTCCTCCGTCGTCGGTGATCGGCCGCTTGGACGGTGCTTCGGAGGTGGAGAGTCCGCGATGGGAGTACCAACCCGGCATGTCCAGGTTGGCGAATTGGTCGCTGGTCTTATCCGTTTTCATCCACTTGCTCCGCTTTCGCAAAGCGGAGTCAATGTACCTGTAGATCCTGTCATGGTCCTCGAGTGGGTCACGTCGTATAGTTTCCTCTGGTAGTTCTGCATCCAGGTCGCTCGGTACGTCATCCTCGTCGCTTTCAGACCCGCCTCCAAGAAGCTCCGTCGATGGTGCCTGTTCATGCTCACTGTCATCGGAAACGAAATTGAACTGGGGGTACTGGTCGGCGAGTGCCCGGACTTTACTAGACCTGTAGTGCTTCCGACACAGATTGTGAAGATTACGCAGCAGGGTTTTAAATGGCGAGTCCTGGGAGAGAACGCAAGGTTCGTCGTTGAATGCGTAGATGAGATATTTGCCCTTTCCCCCGAGGTAGTACAGTCGATTGTCGACCTCCCCCACGGATTCGTTGTAGAAAAAGTGGGCGACGTGTTCTGCGAGGCGATTGTCAAGCTTGAGGTAAAGCCGGTTGCTTGATTTCCGCGTCAGCTTGTGCCGGTGGTACCGCAACGCGAAGAAGTCGATGAGATGGATGAAGGACTCCAAGTCATCCGAGACCTCCTGGGGCTTGATCGGATACTTCAAGATTGGCCCAGACATAAACGCCCATGTGCCCTGCCATGGTCATAAGTTCTCAAATGTACCGATGTCTGGCGATCACGTACAGAGCGGGCATGTTGTCGCGCTGCTTGAGCAAGACCAGGCGTAGCCTGTCGACTCGTATCCCAGTCTGTCAGAAACCCCCTGGGGAAGTTCATGATATCTTCGGAGCGGATGTCGATCATGACGTTCCCGGAACTGATGTCGCGATGCAGGAAGCCCTGACCGCCTGCCCAAGCACCGCGGTGGGCTGTCAAGACGGTGTGTCATGTCAGATCAGATGCAGGGCGGAGGAGAGGCATAGACTTACCCTTCAGCGCATCACGGATCGCATGGACCAGGGCGTAGCTATTGTGGTAATCCTCGAGAGGGATCCCCAGTGTCTCCGTTACTAATCGGTAATGTATCCGCCGCAGGATACCTTCCGTTCTCGTCTCGAGGTATCTCTGTGTTTCGGTGTACTGGAAAGCAGTATCGCAGTCGGCCGTTTCCTCGTGCTCGACGTCCCCACCGCCGACAATTTCTGGGATGTTCTCAACGCCCAGCGCGTACAACGAACTGTAGGTGCTCAGCTCCGCGGGAATGTCGGGGGTGTCGGCCCGCCAGGTATCCTTCAGAAAGACGAGCTTATGCTTGCCGACGACGTAAGCGATGAAGCCGACCGTGCCTCTCCCGATGGGAGAAAAATTCGCGACGTGACGACGCCCAATAATGAGTGTCAGGTGATCTGCATCGGCGGACTCTGCGAGGGTTGAAAGTCGCGGAGGCGTGAAGCGGGTAACAGGTATCTTCAACTGTCGTATGACAATCAGTCATGTTGGCCAGCACCTTCAATGGAAAGCACCGTACCTGGCGTAGCGGATATTTGACGGTATCCTCCATCATGTTGAGCATGAATTTCCTTTCATAATCCAATGCGCTACCAACAGCCGACGTCTTGAGGCTCTGGTAGTAGTCTTGCAGCTCATCGATTTGCGGCTGCGTCGCAAGCGTGACAGAGGTATCATACCCTTGTGCGCGGGGCGATGCCGTCGCAAGGCGATAGAAAAAGTCGAGGAGAGGGCCAGGGTTTTCCACGTAGTCGAACGCCTCGCTGACAATCGCGCCGCAACGGTCCCACCGTACGAAACGAGCCTTCGTCCCCATGATGATTGGCGTGTACACGAACTCGCGATGCTGCCGCACGAACGTCTCGGTGGCGTACCGAATGAGCTGTCCTCGCGCTCTCTGTGCTTCCGCTTCTTCCGGAAGCGGGGGCTCGATGCCACCAGTGGGTATATGCTGCGTGACGTCGCCACCGAAAGGATCGTGCTTCGCCGAGTATTTGAGCTCGATCGGGCATATCAGCCAGGACCAGGCTATCTGTGCGAGAAACTCCTTGCGCTCGGGCGAGACCTTCCTCGCGTCCACCTCCTCCTGCGACAGTTCCCACGCCGATCGCGCAGGGTGTTTCGAGCCGTCCAACGTCTCAGCAGGGAGCATGGCGAGGTCTGACTTGTGATCGGCACGCCTGGTCTCGGCACGGTTCGCTACGTCCATGACAACGCATCCGGTGCCTTTGAGCAGCTCGCGAAATACATGGCACTGTGGTGACAGACAGGCTGGTCAGATCGGGTGGCGGGAGACACACAGCCAACGACTGACCAGAGGCGCATGCATGCCTGTCTCGTTTGTGGGTTTGAACTGTAGCTTCCGTCCATCATTGGTCTTTCTACAGAGCTCTTCCACCAGCATAGCCCCTAGTCTTGCGACCTCTGCAGCATCTGGTTTCCGCCCGCCCGGCCAGTGGCGGGACTGGAACTCGGAAAGGGGTAGTAACCACCAATGAAGGACCATCGAGCGGTTTGCCCGCGCGAGGTAATCACCTTCCTTGTGTTGCTGGTCTGTATGAGATACTGGGGGGCGACCTGGTGTATTGCTCGAGCCCTCGGGCACGGGCACAGTCCTGACACGCGATGGGGTGGCGACGACAGCGTCTGTGGGGTTGTCAGACGTTGTCTCGGGCGTAGAATCGTTGGATCTCTGGTGGATCGGGTCGTCAGTCATAGTGGTTTCGCACAGGGCGAGTTCAGAGCATGGGAGAGTATAAAATGGGAGCGCGCATCAAGAATATGGTGCGAACGCAACGTGCTCTGAAAGCGCCCTCGGACGCAATCGCTCTGCTATTGAGGGTGCGCATTGCACGGAAAAACAATCAAAGAGCAGAGAGCTCACTCTGTTTCAGGAGCAGCTTGGATGTTGCAGTTGATTTACGGTCGCTGGTATGGCAGCTGTCGTGTTCAGGGCAGCTCACTACGAACAGAACGCGTGAGCACAGCACAACAATAGCTCCGAGATAGTATAGAGAACGATTATTGACGGAAGCTGTGTTGGGTGATACCGTAAGTAAAGCCAGGCATAGCCTGAAGACGAGAGGAAAGTTCAACGTTCAAGTTGGAGTTGGGCGGCGCGGGCGTCACGTGGGCCACCGCAAGCGCTCCTGCACAAATATTAAGTGCACTCCATCCCGATGTCAAAGGTGTCTGCTGGTATCGCTGTGCCCTAATGTATGTACATCCTATTACTGACAGTCGCTAACAACTCAATATATAGAATCGGCCAGCACTCGAAACGTCTGTCATTGCAGCCCGCACCAGCTGGTATAACCGACGTTGGATCATCGCCAAGTATCGCAATCTGTGGCGCATATGAATTGCGGTTCACCAGGGGTGTGATGACTGATAAGCCAGTTCATAGAGAACCTGACATCCTGAAGTAGACAGAGGCACGTGCATGACAAACACTGGAGAGTCGAGACCATTTCCACGTCCTGACTTTCGTTCTTCAATCTCGGCGGGCCTACTATGTTCAGGTGGCGCTCCTGCGACATTGCATTATATATTCGCTGAGCACTGTGCCGAGGGGAGCTATACATCAGAGGAACCGTGCCGCCGACCGCAGTGAATAATAGTCTGAATCATGTCACCCTATGTGTAAAGTCCCAGAAGACATCAAAACTACGACTCCTTCGATGGAACCACCGTCTCCGGTTCCGAGCGGGTTAGTTCTTCTACATGAGGCCGTCACTTTTCTCCAGTGCTTCGGGCGCAGACTGTGTGCATGTTCGAGGTTCAACGGCTGGCCCGGGTGTATGAGAAACGTCGTTGAACCGGAGTCGAGGATCTCTCGTACGGTCGTACAATGCCGAAGGTCTCAGCAGAGGAATGCCGGCCGCGGGGCCGCTGCCTATGGCGGAATTAGCATGGGACTCGCCACCCTGGGAAGGCGGTGTCGTATCGGCTGGAGGCGGGAGGGTGCGCGGCGGCTGGGGAAGGGCTGACGAAGGTGCCGGGTTGCTGGTAGGTGAAGGACCAGAACTATGAGTCTCTTCCTGCGGCCGAGCTGCTGCAGCTGCGTGTCGCTGGGCCCAGAAGAGACTTGATCCTGGAGGATACGCAGGTTGCTTCCCCTTGTCCGCTGCAGCCGGCTCTTCCTCAGCTGGAAGCTTGCTGCTGATGCGCTTGGCACGGCTGGTGGTGGGGGACGGGCTCTCGGTTGCAAAACTGGGGGATCCTGACCTGCGCTGGCGTTTGTGTGTGCGTTCGTTGTCCGCGTCGACGCCGCTGCCTGGGCTGTCGTCACGCTGGCGTTTCCCCCGTGGCCGCTTGCCGATCTGAGAAGGGGGCGTTTGTGGGGCAGGAGGTGCACCATGCACTGCTGCTGTGATGTCGCGCCCGACGGTCGACGTCTGAAGGGGGTCGCTCGTGACGTCGCCACTGTTGGCTTTGCACACCGTCTGTGCCGTTTGACTGCAGATTCTGCGATGTAAATCAGCACAACTCGCGCATACGAATGAAATACGCACAATGCTCCTCGCTCTTCATCATCGAAGAATATCCCATTGATGTAGTCGAAGCCAACATCGTCATCGTCGTCATCGTCGTCAACCTCGACCTCGTCCCCAAATTCCTCTGCAAACTCTTCCCTGAACGCGGCCTCCTCCGGGTTGGCGTACTCTTGCAGTCCAAGCTTCAGCATCATTGTCTCAAAAATGTACGCGAGAAACTCTGGTCCTGCTATCCGACCGATGGTATGAACGAGTTTCATAGTCTCCTCTGCCTCAATCTGCGTGAGATTGTCGACCAGGGTAGCCTCGGACAGGAGGCGGTCGGCTTGCATGCGCACGACTTCGATGTGGCGTAAAGTGAAAGCTCTGGTCTGCCGAAGGTGTTCTACCATGGGGTCTAGCCATTCAGGATCTTCGGGCGAAAGTCCAGGGTAGGTGAAGGAAAGGTGCTTGTCATTGTAGATCCGGTCGCCACTCGCCGCGCGGATGTCGGCCTCAGGAAACCAATCGCTGAAGATTTCGTCTTGTTGTCTTCTGCGATCGCGCTGACCGTGTCTACGTCGTTCTTCTGCAGAGCCTTGCGGGGGTGCTTGCTGTGGCGAGACGTATAGAAGTAAGTGAGCCACCCTTCAGAACGGCAGGAGGCATGCAGCTCACCCGCGCAGGAACGCTACCTCGGAGCTCATCTTCTCGTGTTGAAGCCAACATACCGAGTGTGGAATGCGTGATGAAGACTGTGATAGTGGGTCAGGTGCGTGCTGGATGTGGAGATGGAAGAGGTCAAGAGCGAGGAGTGGCCCAAAGCCACCCCATTACCCGGACGCCGGAAAAGGCAACTTCGCGATCATAGCACCTTGTTACAGAAACAAAGAACCAGCTGTTCAATTGAAGCAACGGTCAAGGCTACAGATGATACACAGTCCTGAGGGTATAAAACACGTTACTAGGTATCCACGTCTGGAGATGGTATGCGACGTAGATCGTCGCGAGAGGAGGCCAGAAGTGTAGCCGAGGCAGGCGGCAACATCAGATCGTCGGCTTGTGGGCTAACAGACACGATGTGAGCAAGGGCATAGGAAGGCAATGCGAACCCATACCCAAAATTCGCGCGTAAGACCTCGTCCAACAGGGCGTCTTTACGTTCTCTCCACTGCTGTTCCTCATGCCGGACCATGCGTAGCTCCTCAATAAGGTGTGCATGCTCCTCGAGGAGGTGTGAATGTCGCGCTTTAAGTAGGATATACTTCACCATGGCAGGGGTGCGTCCTAGAATGAGGCCAGTCTGCGGATCTTGCATGGCGAGAAGATGTGGAGGTATCTCATCCTCAGCGTCCGACTCCTCATCCAAGTCGGGGCTGAGAGACCGCCCGTTACCGTTCGCGTTGACCTGGTCTCCATTTGCGTCCACAGGAGACATCCTATCGTCAAAGTCCCCGTTGTCTGGAGGATCGACCTTGAAGGTACTGTAGCCATCGGTGGTGGGCTGCGTGTTCGACTCTGCGTCATCGCGCTTTCGCTTCCTGTTGCCGCCACGCCCTGGTGCAGGCGGCACCATGTTGTGCTGCATGCGCATGTGCTTCGCGAGAGCATCAGACCGCGTGAATGACTTGTCGCACTCTGGGAACGAGTTCATCCTGAGACAACGTCTGATTCATTATGTGACGCACCTGGGCGAGTACAGATGAAAGGCTTCTCGCCAGTATGCGATCGTATGTGAGAAATGAGGGCGAAGCGTGACGTTTGTGCTATTCCTCTACGGGCGCACGTCTTCCATTCGCATGTATAGTTGGACTTGTGGACACCAATATGATCTGACGAGGAAGTTGTAGAGGACTCCCTGAGCAGTAGATGACCTCTCACCATTATGTATGTGATCAATAAGCGAGGGCAGGTGGTCGAAGACCTTGCCACAATCCTCCCACTGGCAAGTCATGGTGTCATCCCCCTCCATGACGGGGAATTGTCCCTCAGCCGGTAGCGGTGAGGCAGGTCGTGAGGGCTCAGCACCTTCATACGCGGTAGGCGGGAAATCATCCTCAGAGGACGAATCGGAGACATGGGAAGATTCGAGGCCTGGAGAGGGAGAGGGAGAGTAGTATGGGCTCTGAGCCATGGTAATGAAAGGCCGTCTCAGATGTCGGGACGCCTTGAGATACTGGAATGACGCGTTTCCAAAAGAGCCCGGAGTATGGAATATAGAATTGAGAGACCTGGAGAGGTCAGATCGAAAGGGTGTGCGGCGCAGTGGCGGAGGAGAACGAGTTGCACCGAATTGAACGCGGATCAGTGGAGGTATCAAGCTCCATACGAATGGCAAGAAACACCGTTGTTGATGAACAAGCCTTCTACTTACCGTGGGAAGGTTACGTTGAATTCCCAGTAACGTCGCCCGTCTGCCCGCATCGTTTCTCAACTCCGGCGATTATCTTCTCAACGATGAGCTCACCATTTGCAACGTATCCTACACCCGAACGCACATTCTTGCCCGCAAATCCTGCTCCCAGAGGCGGAGCGACTTCGACACCTGCCAGGGGCACTGGCGCAAAACGTGGACGGAAGCCAAAGAATGCGAACCTGACCACCGAGTCTACGCGCACGTCCCCTCAGACGTCTCCCACCACAAGCCTGCCTACGCCATTGCAATGGACTGCCATCCAATCTAACACTCCGGGGCCGAGTACCGTTGCATATGCCGAGAGCAGTTCTGCTGGCCCCTCGACCGCCAACCAGGAGCAGAATTCTCAGCTCAGCTCAGAAACAGGGGGCGTGATAAACCTCCCTGGAATTATAGTCAACCCTCCTGCCGGGGGAGAGGGCTCTGCCCAGCGACAGAGCGTTGCGCCTGGGGTGCCTGGTGCTGATGAAGATGGAGACGGTGAAGACGAGCTGCTGCCTGCTATGGCTGATGACGACTACTCGGCCCAGTTGTCGTGGCAGAGCCAGTCCAAGGACAATCTCAAGTGCGCCGCGCCTGTCAGCGTCCTTGTCGGATACAGACTCACTCCAGTCCTCTGCAGGGTCCTCATGGACAACTTTAGCCCTGCCCAGTATGACAGGTTTGAAGCATATCGCCGACATGCGCTCCCGAAACAGGCTGTCCGAAAGGTGTGTGATCAGCTGCCGAGGGCTTTGCGGGAGTGCTTACGTCTTGCACCAGGTGATCCAGCAGACGTTGGGTCAGCAAGTATCGCAGCCTGTGGCGCAGATTGTGGCCGGCTTCTCGAAAGTGTTCGTTGGTGAAATAATAGAAAAGGGTGCGTATTTCCCGAAATATATACGTACCGTCGATTACATATCCGGCGTAGCTCGAGCGGTCCAGCAGAGGCGAGGGGAAACGGGCCCTTTGTCGCCCGACCATCTCCGAGAAGCGTACCGACTCTATCAGAAGGAGACCGGACGTGTGGGTGCTGCGCGGCCGCTCCGGTCCAAGCGAATATTCGTTAAGTAATGTTCCTTGCCGTTTTGCCACCCGCACACCGATGGGTCGGCCTGCTGAGGCCCAGGGGCCGACAGGTCCCTCTGCATGTCTGTTTGCAACTTTCACTGTCGTATGTCATCTCATGTGAGTCCTTCGCATCCGCATTCTCTCCATGTATAGAGCTCAGTCGCTGTAATATTATGATGCATGTCATTCCAACCACGCAAATACGATTTGTGCGAGCCTCTTCAACTTCACGTCACACGAATTACGCCGTACTGGCACGGTTGCACGCTTACTCCTCCATATGGTTGTCAAGAATATCATCATTCTGTCGCAGCCTCGTGCCTGCATTCGCGTTGGTTTATTCCGATTCTCGAGACGACATTTGCTCGAGCAGAAGAGACCTGGCCGACATGTGCCATTAGGAGGAATGATAGTCGTCACGTAGGACAAATGAGGTCAGACTTCTCTGCATGTTATCAGATAACTTTGCAGGCACCGAGGAACCCAAGAATACGGGGCACCAGTAGTCATGGATTCCGACATAGCATGGTGATCGACATTGCCGCGCGCAGCACTACTATCGTACCTCAATCACCGCGACCGATGTGCCGTTATGGGTGTATTAAACGGCGAGAAGCCCAGCGAGTGGTGCGTGGCGTTGCTGATGGAAATGCAGCACCGGGGCTGCCAGCCTCTGTGCACAGATCGCAGGCGATCGCGGTCCCGGACGCCCCGGCCACACAACCGTTCTTGCGCTGAATGAGAGTGAATCAACGCGCGCACGATACACACCCAGGCGGGCTTCTGTCTCAGACCCGGACGAGGGGCGTTGGTGCACGCCCGGCACGCTAGGCCCACTAGCGCATTCTGATCGCGCCTTGGCGGCGGTCACGCAGTGCGTCTCGGGCAGGGGGGAGGGGGAGGGGGGATGTACGCATTACGCTTCTCCCCCAACGCTTCCCGCGGTATGCTGCCTCCACGCGCCGCCCGCCCCAACACGCCCTGCTGAGACGTCCGCCGCGCGCGCGCGCGCGCGTGTGTCGCCGCTCTGCGGAGTCCGGCACGGCAGATATTGCGGTGGGACATCCCCTTGACGCACTCCTGCGTGTGGTCGCCCCCGCGGCCAGAAGCGTTTGCTGCAATGCACGGGTGTGGGCATGGTGCCCCGCGGCGTGCGAAAAACGTGCTGCGATCCCTGACACCCAACCGTGCTCCGCCCTGCCCCGCCGCGCCCCCCGCCACGGGCGGCGTCGGGCCAAGCGCGCGCCCGAGAGAACATTTCTTCCCGCCCCCTTCGTTGCGTGCACATACACACACACACACACAGCGCGGGAGACGGCTCCACCCTGTCAAAATGGGTGACTTCCATAAGAATTTAGGACAGTGTCGTGTCTAGAGCGTGGCTGTGTAGGCGTGACAACGGAGCCACCTAGCTCGCGCGTCCACCATAAGCCTAACCGCGGTGACGTTTAGACACAAATGTCCGGACCTTTTGTCGGAGAACTGCCATCAGGATCTTGATGAATTGCCATAGAGAGTAAGGCCCGTCGCCTTTCGTGGTCAAAAGAGGAGCGAATCGGTCTGGACAGGGGGGTACCCCGCCCAGATTTCGGACGGAAAGCAGGCCCAAAACGGTGGAGTTACCGTCTGGGAAGTGGGGTTCGCGTTAACTATGTCACGCTTTTCTCACGCAAACTCGGCAAAAGTCGTCTGAAGCGTCCAGAACTGTCCTAAAGTACTTATGGAAGTCACCCAATGGCAGTCAAAATCAGCGGAAGGAAGCTCCACGAATTTGACGCGATTCTGAGGAGTGGGCACCTGCCACCAGGGCGATTCCGCGCGTTTGCTTTTTCCCGCGCGCGTTGCCACAACTGCTGCCGGCGCCGGGGTGGCGGGGCTCGCCGCAGCGCCAGCGGGGGAAGTGATGGGCTGGCGGCAACGCGTTGCTGCGCGACGCGCGACACGCGCCTGCCGGTTCGCTCGCGACACCACATGCACAACGCTGCTGGTCGTCGCCCGGGGTGTTTCCCGCCGGTCCTTCTGGCGCGGCCGCCCTGCGTCGCGCAGGGGGTCCCCGTGGGTCCTAGCGGGAGACGCAACACAGCTGTCTCACTGGCGCCTGTTTGCTCAGACGCTGCGGCCGGGTGCACCGTTCTCGCGGGGCGGCGTCCGCGCACCACCTGAGGCTCAATGCACACAGAGCGCGCGCGGGGGGGGGGGGGGGGGGGGGGGGGCAGCGGTGGGAATCGCAGCCACTTGTAGATTATACGCGAACGTTCTACCGAGTCTCGGCACCGAGCCCTAAAATACATCCGCAGGGGCTGGCGCCGGCCATGCGAAGGCGGGGGCGGGCACCTTGGCACCGTTGCGCGCTGCCCTGCTCGGGCGGGGGGCGCGGGCAGCAGTAGTCGTGGCGCGCCGAATGCGCGTTGCTGGACGGTCGTTTCTGGGGTGCCTGTCCACCCGCAGTGGCGGGCGCGAACCCGCGCGCCGCCTGGCCGATCGAGGTTCTAAAGCCCGCGGAAATTGAGATACAGTATTTGGGTGGCTACGCTCAACCGATCGAGGTGGCGATTCCGAATGCGATTCCGAATCCGCGGGTGAGGCCTGGCCCGCTGCACGCGCCCCCGGCTGCTGACTCGCCGGACTGGGCCTCGACGGATGGGGTAACGGGCGAGCGGGGGGCGGGCCCCTAATGGCGCGCCCGGCCTGACCTGCGGGCCCTGCCCGCGCGCCCATGTCTGCGCGGGCCCCGTAAGTATTTGGGCACAGCGGCCACCGCGGGCTTCCCTGCAGATGCGTCGCAGGCCTCCAGGAGGCTGTGTGTGGCCTCGTTGGGCAAATGTAGGAAGCGCGACCGCAGCGGCGGCGCGTGACAGCGAGGGGGTGGCCCCCGTCCCTACCGCGGCGGTCGTGCAGCGAAGCCCAGGCGTCGTCATGTGGCCAGCGCGGGCGACGTGGCAGCTCCTGGCAGCAGCAGCAGCAGCAGCAGAAGGCCGCCTGTTGACAGCTGATGGCCGTGCGCCGCGCTGGGCAGCGAGCTGCACACGGTTCCCGACGACGCCGAGGCGTGCGGCCGGGCGCGCGGCGTGTGAGAGTTCATGCTGAAACATCGTTTTGGGCAGCCCCGGTCCTGCTCGCGGGTGCCGTCTGTCGCGTCATACGCGTTTGTGCACGGGGACGCCGCGTCAGCCGCCAAGGTCGCCGTCCGCCGGGCGGCGGCGCGCAGTGGTCGCCAGGGCACGGTGTCAGGTGGGCGCGATGCGCGCGGGGGGGCGGGTGCTGCCGCCGCGACGTCGCGCGGTGGGGGCGACTAGGCCAGGTACGCAGGGGGCGCGGGCGTGCGCAGGGCGTCGCGGCGGGCGCGAACCACAGAACCTTCTAAGTTAGTGCGTGCGCGGGAGGAATGGGGCCATCGGAATTTGACATGCGATGGCGATCGAGAAGCCCGCGGTTGCGGTGCAGCGGCCAGCCTCGCGACGCGGGCACATCAGATGGGGCAAACGCGCAGGGCGGGCCTGCGAGATCGCAGCCTCGCAGGCCACATGCTCGCGGTGCAGCGACGTCTGTGCCCACGACGAGGGGGGGCGACCTGCGTGTCGGTCGCACCGTCGCGGGCGGTCCCTGGGGGTCGCCGAGCTCCGTGGGTGAACACACACCCGCCCGGGACATCAACATCGGCCGACGCGGCGGGCTCGCCCAGCACGGCAGCATTCGGCGCCTCGCGGACGGCGCGTGTCTGCGGCGGTGGCCGGCGCTCCGGGAGGCGCTGGCATGGTCGGCGTGCGCAGTGTGCGCGAAGTGGTCCCCGGGGTGCGCCGCGGACGCACCGAGTGCGAGTGGTTCGCGCTTGGGCGCCGCAGGCACGCAGGACGGGGCTCCCGTCGGATCGCGCGAGCTGGTCGCTGGCAGCCGCCGCGTCCGCGCGGTGCGGGGCTGTGTCGCCACGCCTCGCGTTCAATACGCACAAGGTTCGAGGGCCCCGGCGCGCACCACGGATCAGCAGGGCCTTGCTGGGAATCTGGGAAGCTCGCAAGGACAGCCTCTCCTCGCAGCAACGCAACGCGCCACCTCCGCGAAGGCGACGCGCGCCTCGCCCCCCGCCCGCTGCCCGCCGCCTCGCTTGCCGCAGGCTCAACCTTGCGGCGGAACCCTGCGTTGCACGCGGCACAGAGCGCACGCGCACGCGCGCCTGGCCAGCACGCCACGCACGCCCGCCATGCCTGCGTTCGGTCGCGACCCGTGGATGCGGCGGGCGGGGTGCATCGCCGCGGGTGCGTGCTGGCGAGGCCCAGGCACGCAGTGCCACCATGGATGGGCCGCCAAACGCACGACCCGCACGGAGGGCGCAAAGCGTGTGTCCCTGCGGGAGGATCTGCCTCTGCGTTCGGAGATCCGATGCGCGAGCGGGACATCGCGCGCGCGCGCGTGTGTGTGTGCCACCACCGGAGCAGCGGGGGCGACTGAGGTGAGATAGGCGTGCGGCCAGCATGTGACGCTTGCGTGCGCACGACGGGGCTCGCGGTGCCCACCGGCGCCGCAGGCACATGCATGCCTCGCCGCCTCGCTTTGCGAGCACAATGGCTGCAGCCCCCCGCGGCGTGACAGCGCCTCGACAGGCCCTGTCAGCGCGTCCTGGTGCATTCGTAAGGCGCTGACAGGGCAACCCATTCGCGAGAGGAAGCCGAGCGTGCAGTGCAGCTAGGATCACGATGGCGCGCGGGAGACCCGCGCGCGCCCGTGGCCCGTGCGTCCAGACGGCCTGCTTTGCTGGCACGCGCAAGGTGTGGCAAGCATCGATAGGTGAGTGCGCGCGGATAGTCCCATGGGTGCAAGGACCCGAGTCTGGGCCAGCTGCCTGAGAACGCGCCTTTCCCAGGGCGCGGAGGGCTGTGCTGCTGAGTTTCTGGGCTCGAATGTGCAGGGCCCGTGCCGCGACCCCGCAGCAGGACCCCGGACGCTCGCTGACCGTACAGCAGGGTCCTTGAGACGGCCATGACTCGCAACGCGTCACGGAGCTCTGAGGGTTCGGATATACTGGGCCTCGTGTTGTCTTGACTCGATGGAGCGAAGGATCCGGCCTTGTGTGTGACACCGGGTCCGCTCGAGAAATAAGGACTGGCAGCAGATGGCCAGGTGCCGATGTCGGAATTGATCTGCGGCACTACGTGCTAAGATGAGAGATCTCTCCACTACATCGTGACTCCGGTTGCCAGCATGCAAGGAGGGTCGAAACAGCAGCCTCTGCAACCTCGGTATGGCGATCCGTGATTGCAGCAGGATTCTCCACACCTAGCATTGGCACGCATTACAGATGTCCGGTATCATAGCGTCCACGGCCCTGCTGCTAGTTGGCACACTACCACGCAAAGCACGCTTTGCTTCTGCAGCTGAAATTGGCAGTCGAGGGGCCAAGAATGGAAAATCAGGATTCTATTGCTGTTAGGCGCCGTGAGAGCCATGAGTGTACGAAAATACGACGAGTCGCGAATGTCCTATTTGATGTTGCTAAAGGATGTGCTATGACATATTCTGCAGAGGTAAGACCTCAGGACATGGCGTAGTTGGGTGTGTTTGAGACCGGCCTCGTACGCTTCCGAGCCGTTCATCCTGATTGCACCTCCGTGAATATCCGACGCATGTCAAATCGCATGGAGCGTGTGCATGGCTAGCGAAGTAGGTCTACGACATGTTTTCAGGCTGTATGCAGCGTTGAGGAGGGGCGACAGCACAGTCAGTCAATGCAGGACGGGCCAGTCGGATAAGCGCTGACAGAGCACCCGGGGTCCTCACCCACAGGAGCCGTACGGCCGACGGAGTTGCAAGCGGGCTTACATAGTGAAGCGGCACGGCATGGGTGACCAGTTGACGTGAGCTACGGTGGGGACCGACTGGCTGTGCCGACGGGTGCGAGTCGCGCCGCCGCGGTTGGAGGGCACCTTGGAGACATGGAGCCCGCGCTGGTCAGACATTACGACGACCGAGCGCGGTCATGCGCGCAGGCTGCATTGTTCCCAGAACATTCGGGGAGAGGCGCAGGGTCTGGCGCATCAGTGCCCGCGTCTGGGTAGATCGGATGGAGGTAGAGGTGATCGAGCCGACGATACGGCTTGCTAAGACGGCCAGCCCATTGCTCAGGGATGGGCGCAGGATCGTTTCGCCAGGTGCGGTGAGTGCGCTCGGGACCAGTAGAGCCTTCCGGAGCGTCGGGGGCGCATGCGATCGCCCGCTGGCGGTGGGCGGAAGCAAAGGGCCTGGGAGTGCGAGCAGCAGGAGCTCGCAGTGCGCCTCTGAGCGTGCCCGCGGGCTCTGCGCACACATGCGCTGCGTGCCAAGAAGCACGGGCGAGCGGCGGTTCCCTCAGCTCACGCTGGCCGCAGTTACGGCAGTGGATGGGCACCACGAGGCCTGGCCGCTGCGAGGGATGGTCCGAAATTACATTGTGCGTGTCAGCAGAGTACAAGGCCCTTGTAAGCTACGCTGCCTGAGGCGATGGCGGTGAAGGAGGGACGGACGGGGAGGGTGTGCATTGCCGGGGGAGGATGTCGGGTGAGACCCCTGACCGACTGTTTGGTTCTAGCGCGCGATGGGAGCCGCCCCGGCGCCAAGTTCGTCCCCTGGGCAAACAGCGCCAAACAAACACTAGTCTCTCAGCTCCGCTCGATTAGGGTCGAGGTGCCACGAGCTATATTACCCGGTCGTGCGTTTCTCCCAAACCACTCTAATTCTCTATCCCCCCGCCTCTCCTCGTCGTCCGTCACAGCACCGACGCCCCCGCCCCCATCCTCGAGGCCCCAGCCCGTAACGACCCCCCTCTCCACGCTCGTAGACACGACCCAAGCCCGCCCGATACTCGCGTAATACCTGCCTCAGGCGACAGACACACTGGCAAACACGTACTACCACCCCATGGCCGCCGCCAGCGCCCAGCCAATCGCCCTTCCCTCCGCCAACAACAACAACCACCATCAGAATGACATTACCATGAACCCTGGCTCCTTCGGAGCCGGTTCCTTCAACGCCGGCTCCTATGCCCGTCGCTTCATTGGCTCGCCCATCTCTTTCAGGGCTGGCTCCTTTGGAAGCAGATTCTACCCAGGTGTCTCGCCCGGTCAGCTCATGGGTCCCCTCGAGTGCGTACACTAGCTCCTCGCCTTGCGCTTCATGCCGTCGATACTGACCTCATTCCCCCCCCCTCTCCAGCCCCAATGACTTCCGATTCGGCAAGTTGGCCTCTTCGATCGAGAGTGATCGTGGTGCGTCAATCATGAACGCTCTGAACGACTTTCAGCGTCAGGAGGAGCTGGTGAGTGCCTCTAGGTTTCAGGTCATGTCACAGCGGGTAATCTTAACCGTCCCTGCAGTGCCGTGATTACCAGTGCTGCGGTGTCAACCTCACGGACATGCACGCTCTCGTCGACCACTTTGAAGAGTGCCATGTCGTCGTCGTCGACCCATATGCGCCACAATCGGCATACCAGAACCTGCCGTCAGGCATGCAAGCCAGTGGACAGCCGGCTGTCTCATACTTCCCTGATGCGCCTTCCGTCCCGGTCGGGCAATCTTACACTCAGGGATCGTTCGACCCAGACGACATGGAGTTGGATCTCGAGAATTCCACCAGTGCGCCGTCGAGCGGCTCGTCTTCGCCTCCGGATACGCCGATATCGACCCCCCTCTCGTCCTACCCATCGACGCATCCCACACAGGCGATGCCCATGTCGTCTTCGCCAGGCGGCTCTCGCCCCATCTCCGCGTTCGATACAACCACCGTGATGCCCTCCCGCACCGGCGTCGCATCGCTTTCTGTCGGCTTCCCACCGGCGCGTTCGTCTGGCCCCGCCGCCGCTCCGCGCGCCGAAGACGCCTTCAACGCATATGCTGGCTACTCTGATTACTCATCGCTCATGCCGGGCACCAACCCGTCGTCAGCCCCAGGCAGCGACGACCAGAGCTTCTCGGGTGCTTACAGTAGCCGGACCGGCTGCGTCCCACCCGCGCTTCTCCTCAACAGCAGCGCGACGACTCCGGCGAGTACCCCCGACCAATCTCGGGTTGCCTCCCCCGTCTCCGGTCAGACCTCGACGTACCCGATTCAGCCCGCTATCGTCCCCGCCCCGTCGTCTTCGTCCGCTCAAGCATCTTCGTCGACATCGTCGACCTCGAACGCGTCGCAGACGCCCCGCGCGAGCACCACGCTTTCCCGCCCGGCGACCTCGCTGCTGCTGTCGAAGCCGTTCAAGTGCCCGAAGCCGAACTGTAACAAGTCGTACAAGCAGGCGAACGGCCTCAAGTACCACATGACGCACGGCTCGTGCAACTTCGCACCCCCGAAGGACTTGGAGCAGCTCCAGCAGCTTCTCGCGTCCAAGCGCAGCCAGAAGAGCGACGAGGGGGAGCCGCTCAGTGATGCGGAATTGCGCGAAGTCGAGAAGGAAGCCGAGCGCCGCCTCCGTCCATATGCTTGCGGCGTTGGTGACTGCCAGCGTCGTTACAAGAACATGAACGGACTGAGTAAGTTTTAGCACACTAGTACTTATCGGGGTATGTTACTGATGCGAGCGATATCTGCAGGGTATCACTACCAGCACTCTGGCGATCACGGCGCGATCGGCCTCGCGCTCCTTGCCAGCGGACAGCACGAGTGTCTCCAGCACACTCGGTCCCACTCTCGGCACGTCACGCCTGCCAGCTCCAACCAGACGTCGCAGCACTCCTCGCCGCTCGCGACCCCCACTGCGTCGCAAGCACAGCCCGCGTCGACCTACGGCCAGACCGCAAACGCCCAGTCGTCCTACCAGACGTCGACGATGCACCCGCCTACGTACACCCTGCAGCCGCAACAGGTTCTGCCGCAGTCCCAGGGCCAGCCGGCGCAGCAGCAGGCCGCGCCAATGCAGATGCAGTACATGATGCAGATGCAGCAGCCCCAGCAGCAGCAGCAGCAGCAGACCCAGCAGCGGTGATCGTCGTGACGGGCGCAAAGTCGAAATCTGGGCGATGATGGCCGTTGTAACACTATTCCACCTTGTACTCTTGCGTCGACGCGAATGACTGTCCCCCCACCTTTTGCACGCGGCGTGTGGTTGTTGAGATTGGCTCCCGGGCCCGGGCGACGTCGCTGGATCCTCCCCTCCACCTTGCCTCGTCCTTAACCCCTCACGATGCGACAGCGCCTGGTTGCCCTCACGCCAAAAGTACATATTATCTATAATCCCTCGCCTTTCGTCTCCCTGTTGTCGCATCATACACACCCCTCTGTATTTTTCCACGTTTTCCTCATCGCTCTACTCGGGCTCGACTCGTACATATCCAGAGTCGACATCATGGAATCCGGTTTCGTGCTCCTCTTTTTGTTGTGGTCTCTTTGTCTGCTTCGACTTCGCCGTGTTACATATTACACACCTAATGTGCTTGCCTCCCCAAAAGTCCTGCTGCAGCGCTCACCCTGTAGCTTCGTACACTGTCACGTAGTCGATACCCGTGACACTGCGAGCAGTCGAGTTCACAGTTCAGCGCTCGCCGAAGCGCCGAAGCAGCCATCAGAAGCCGTCAAGGCGCCGGCGCGCCAGCGCCCGCCAACTGCCCCTGTGACCCGGACCCCAGTCACAGACGCCAGTTCACGGCCTCCGTGACCGTGACGTGAACAGTTGTCGTGTTCGTACAGTAGTGTACTTACGTAGAGCCCTGTACGCACCTTGTATCATCCTGGTCGTACGCCAAAATACATTGCGCCTCGAGCGTGCACGGTTACGTTGACTTCCCTGTCCGCGAAGCGTGATCGCGCCGTCTGCTTTGGCGTCGCGGAGCACATGCAGCTGTCGAGCACGACGGCGACGCGTTGCCAACGCGCCGGGGGACGAGCCACGCCGCGAGCCCGCAGCTTGCCAGCACCGAAATCGAAAAGAGGCATATGGCGCGCTGCCAGGCTGCGTCGCCACGAGGGACCCTTTGAGAATCTCGCACCGCCGAGTTGTTGGAACGCCGCTCCCTGCGCCGCTGGCAGCAGGCAGACAGGCAGGCAGGCAGTGCCGTGATTGCCTCGCGCACCGCTGCCTCACGTCCGCGGCCGCGCGGCGGCGTCCTGCACCGCCTGGCGGCCCACGCAGCAGCCCACCGCAGATCAGGGCCTTGCATCGCGGTGGGCGCCCCGGGGCCTCTCGCGCCGGAACGTCTCGCGGCTTGCGCACAGGACGCGGGCCGCCCGGGCGCCGCATGAAAGGGTGCAACAGGCAGGGTCGCCCCCCCCCCCGCCCCGGTGGCGCCGCACGCGGACGCAGCGCGCAGCGCGCCTCGCGAGCGTGGCGGTGCGGAGGAGTCGTTGCGGTGCGCCGGTGGGACGTGTTTTCCGGGGGACCAGGTTGCGCATGATCGCGCGCGCCGCGCTAGCCCCGCTCGCGGGCAACGCTTTCGGGACCCGGGCAGCGCGCCCCGCCCGCCGGGTGCTGCTGCGCTGGCACGTCCTGGGTGCAGTCCGTGTAAGCAGGACGGCGTGTGCGACGGACGGATTCCGAATGCAGGCCTCGGTGGGCGGACGCGCGTCCCGCGGCGCGCGCGAGATGGCGCGCGAGATTGCAATGGAGGGGACGCGCCTAGACTTGATAGGAGGCGGCTGCTGTGTGAAGGAGGCGTGCGGGCATTCGGGCGCGGCGGACGTGTGAAATGGGTTGGCCAACGACTGAGGGAGGAGAATATTGGCCATGGCGACGATGCGAGTCTCGTCGTCGTTGCCTATAAGGCTGAAATCCCGGAGGTAAAAGCTCGAGAAGCTGGTCTGTGGCGAGAAATTAATTTCTTTTCTATTGAGTAGACATTTACATGGTCTTTGCCAGTGAATAGCGAAGACGCTTCCTACAGCGTGCACAGCGTATACGGTTGTCGGGATCGCTGCACAAAGTTCTGGCATAGCTTGAGAAGTTCTTCGGAGACGCATGTGGGGTGGCACGTACGAAGGCAATACAGATATTTTCAGTCATCTCAATCGGAAGTACAACGCTTCGCAATCCAGGAGCGCAGTCGCCAAGCAGCCGACAGTTTTCCTCGATATCATCGTCCTCGAAGCCGCATTCTGGACCTGGACTGGGCTTCTGGATCACTTTACACAACGCTGTGCCAGGAGGATTCTCGCTCTCGGCAAGATGCAACGTCAGGATCTGTTCCAAGTGAAAGATGAGAGCGGAATACAGTCCGAGAGTCTTAGACAGACCTCAGGCCTAATTGCAAAACATGAGATACCATTCGAAATATTTGTCATCGAAACCGTGTGGCCAACGAAGGCTGTGGTCATGCGGTCATGCTGAAACAATCCTACGGCGACGGGACTCACAGCATATGTGCAGAGTTGGAGGCGATTCTAGGCTTTGACATTCACAGCGCCGCAGAGACGAACATCTGGAGCGTCCGTCGCTGAAGAACAACGCAGTCAAGTGTGGAAGTCCGCTTGCCGACCTATAGCGCGTAGACAGCGATGTACACTGACGAAACACAGACTCACGTACCAATGAGCGACAGAACAACGAAGAACATGAGTGACGACATTCGACACAGCAATGTCCGATAGCCGTGTTCCAGAACAGGCCGAGCAAGCCCGACGATGCCTTAGAGAGATGTTCGCCAGCTGCGGGACAAGTACATTCGCATTCCGGAAGCTTCGCAGGGGTTCTCAGGACGCAGGAGGCGCAGGCACTACTCCGCGGGACCGACAAGGTGTGCGCCCGTCATGTGAGACATTTCGACATGCAGCATCTAGGACACACACCCGAGAGTTGATACTGCGACGAGACATAGCACACGTGCTCTCGCGGTGTTGGGCGCACGGAGCGTCATGAGGCCCCAAACGGCCTAACGTTAAGGGCGGCGCCCTGGTATTTTCGCTTGTTCAATGCTTCCAGCAGCATTGTCGTCATCACGGAAGCAAATGTGCGGCGCTGCAGGAAGCCTGGATCGTGCGAAAATGCTAACAGACGTGGCGTGGGTGCGCTCGGAATTGAACAGGTATACTGGGGGCTCGCTTGTCGGGCTGGTGGTGTGGTGGTGGGTGGCTCCTAAGCAAAGACTGCAGGGTGGCGAAAGACGTGGTTCGTTCCAAGAGTCGGGATCGCTCTGCCCAGATGTGAGACTTGCAGAATCGTATCGTCACCGACTGACTGTAAGAACGCACCTTCGAGAAGGACTCCGTTGGTAGACGATGCAGGAGTTGCAAGCCTTGTCGGAATGGCTTCAAGTTGCGCAATGATCGCATAGCATTGTCACGGAAATAGAGTCATTGAATGAAGAGAATGGCTAGAATCTAGGCTTTCTTTAAAATGTTTTAAAATTACTCCAGTCTTCACAAGTCAAAGGTTGAAAACGACCTACGAAGTTTGTTTTGAGAAATAAAATTCGACAGGTCTCGCGAGGCAGCTGGCTTCGTGGCGCACGGCCCGGATGAGCCGTACATGCCGTGTCGGCAAAAGCCGTGAAGAAGTCTCCCGTGCACGTGCCCAAAATGCCTCACCCAACTTACCCCACGTCCGGTCAACGAGCCTGTCGCTTTACTCTTCTCTCCTCTTATGTCATGACGACTTCACGAGCAGCATACACGGCGGGCACGCCCGACCGGCCGACATTCTTTCCGACCTTCGAGGATGATCCTACAGGCATTCGCGCACCCACGAACACCCCGGTCATCCCACCAGCGGAAACCGGGGGCTTCCTCTACAGGCTGCAATACACTTGGGGCAGGTTCGAGACCAGAGCGAGAGAGGTCGTCAAGAACAACACCGGAATGCTTCTGGTGGCAGCGTCGCAGGTGCGCTTGCTTGGATGCGGTCACATTCACGCGTCGTGTGACCAAATGCAATCTGCAGGGCTTCTTCGCACTTATGAACGTCGCTGTCAAGAAGCTGAACAGTCTTGACCCTCCAGTCAGTGCAATGGAGCTTGTACTGGTTAGGATGGTACGTCATCTGTGTCCATTCTTCTTCAGTTGTATTGAACCTTAGTGTATTCTAGGCCATCACCTGGCTGTGTTGTGTGTCGTACATGTACGTGCTACATTGACTTGCTTGCTCGGAAGCCAATTAATGATGATGCAAGGTACGTCACCAAGGTTCCCGATCCGTTCCTGGGTCCGAAGGGTGTACGACTGCTACTCGTCTTGCGGGGGTTCTGCGGGTGAGTCTCTGTAAGAGCGGACGAAAGCGCGGCAAAACGCTGACTCTACATTAGATTCTTTGGTCTGTTCGGCGTGTACTATTCCCTTCAATACCTCTCGTTATCGGACGCAACTGTCCTTACGTTCCTTGCGCCTATGTGTGCTACCGTGACCGGTGCCGTTTTTCTCGGAGAATCAATCTCATGGAGACAAGCAGGGGCAGGATGTAAGAACATGTCAATATCAATGTTTCCACGAAGCTCACCTTACACAGTATGCAGTCTGTTTGGTGTCATATTGATAGCACGTCCTGCGTTCTTGTTCGGACGCGTGCCTGACATACCAGACGTCACCCTTTCCGATGGCACAGGGAACGTTGTAGAGGACATCAATCCCGTCCACCACGTCACCGCCGCGCAGAGGCTAGGGGCTGTTGGGTATGTCTACGTAATTTTGGATACTGTTGGAGCTGACCCCTTCCGCAGCGTCGCGATGCTTGGCGTACTAGGCGCTACGGGTGCTTGTATGCATGTCATCCCTAGCTCTTCGGGTCTCCGTTCTAAGAATGCGTTGCAGACACTACCATTCGCGCTATAGGCAAGCGCGCGCACCCTCTCCATAACATCGTGTCATTCTCTTCGCAATGTGTTATTGTCTCCAGCGTATCGTGAGTAATTCCACGCATTTCGCGATGCATCGCTAATTTACATGGCAGAATGATCGTCATGCACACCCAGTTTGTGCTACCAATGAGACTTGATTGGATTGCCATGCTCCTCATGATCGGTATCTTCGGATTCTTCGCTCAGGTCTGTTGCTCAAGTCACCAGTATCGCGCCTCATGCTGATTGCTGCGGCTCGTGACGCCAGGTCCTCCTCACCATGGGTTTGCAGCGTGAAGCCGTAGGTCGCGGAACGATGGCTGTATACACTCAGGTGAGCTCCGTGTACGCTCACTCCGGTGTTGCGAAACTTCTGACCATCCTAATAGGTCGTGTACGCGATGACTTTCGACCAGATCTTTTTCCATAGTTCGCCATCCCTCATGTCTGTCTTTGGTACCCTCATCATCGTATTTTCTGCCATCTACGTTGCTGTAAGTACCTCTATCCGTGCTCTAACCCCTGTTCTCACGTATCCATGCAGGTCACGAAGGAAGATACTGGAAAACACAAGCGTGCCCGGAGTCAAATGGTGTCGGTCGAGGATATCTCCCTTGAGGAAGGCCTGCTTGCCGATCAAGAGGACATCTCGGACTACGAACCCCCATCAAAAGAGGCGCGTCCGCCACAGGACGTTCAGAACTCATGAATGCGACACTAGACCTTGTTGGAGCGTAGCATCTCTTCGAGTGCGAGCTTGATCTCTGTTTTGGATAGTAGATTGACTGAAACTCGGATGTAATATAGAGCTGCTCCACTGCTTTTTGGAATAGATTTACACCAAGTTTGTCGTTTGCCGTGCCTGCTCGCGTCCTCTCTGCAGTTGCGCTAGCCCGACGGTCCTGATCCGCCTCTGCAGATCGGATCAATCCTACTGCACAACGTGAGTAACGAGAACGAAGCGTTCGCGTATTCGACTGCCAAGCCTTCAAGCTTCATGGACGACACCGTCTGCATGCATCCGTACGGGTCCTACAGCATATCTGAAGCCACGGGAATGTC
The DNA here is from genome assembly GCA_001910725.1 of Phanerodontia chrysosporium. Classification (NCBI taxonomy): domain Eukaryota; kingdom Fungi; phylum Basidiomycota; class Agaricomycetes; order Polyporales; family Phanerochaetaceae; genus Phanerodontia; species Phanerodontia chrysosporium. The sequence continues at coordinate 299,905 of MJGA01000022.1, forward strand.
CGCTTACGATCCCTTGCGTAGCCGTTTAATTAGCATTCAGTCAGCCAAGTGATCCTATCGCCATATCAATACAGACGATATGAGCGACCCACGCCCCCATTCGCACCTGTGACGGCTGCGTACAAGGATCTGACACCCCTCCTTCTTGACTTCCGTCGCACGTGCTAGTCATGGTCGCAATTCTCGAGCCAATCAGCCCAGCAGACGACGCGGCGGGGAGCCGGACTATCGACGTCGTTATCGACACCTCTGCGATGAGAGTGGGCTCGGACATGTCGTGTTGAAGGGCGCGCCTGTGCCCCTGTCGTTCGAGTTCCTGGCGAAGCAGATGGAGGCTCATGGTGGGCAGACTCGGAGGTGGGCTCTTGTAGCTCTATGTTGATGTCGTTCCGCAGGCTTTCCCGCACCCAAGAACTTCGTCACGCGCCCGCAGGTGGTCTCAGCCGAGGTCACGAAGGAGAGGTCGAGCCTCGATCTAGTCACTTTGACAGGGACCGTCAACATGTATGTGATCCCCTTCGATCTCTTACTGATCTCGGTCTCTCTGATCTGTGCGCACTGCGCAGCGATGAGCCACTCTGCCGCTTCTATGATCAGCAGTTTCTACAATCCATCGGACGTGTGACTCGGGTCTCAAATCTGATAGAATAAACAGCCTTACGATTTGCCGGAGGGTGTCGACTCTGCCAGTATCAGCCGGGAAGGCGATAGTGTCGATGTAGGAGGTGTGAATCTTAGTTTCATGAGGTACGTCGCTATGCTGCTACAGCAGTAATTCTGCGCTGACACCCTCTACAGAACAGTGAGGGTACCCGGTCTGTACAATGTGTGACTTTGGAGTAGGTTCAGCAACTAACCGACTACCTGCTCCTAGATGACGGCAGGCAACACTCCTTACCTGCTGGTCTCGGGAAGCTTCCCCTCTTGTACGTACCTCAAAGCCAAAAACTCGCTCAGGCTCTTGTTTATTGAGACGCTCTTTAGCAATACCGCGGCATATGCTGATCGGCTTCCTCGGTCGATCGCTGCGAAAGGAGGAATACTGATGGTAGGCGTGCATATGCGCTTGTTACCGAACCGACTGACCCAGAATCTTCGAAGGGAATGCACAGATGCGAGGCCATGTGGATGAACTTTGAGACATACGGACTTTCTCCCTCATATGCCGTCAAGGTCTCCGCAGGCGGCCTTAACGCATTAACTGGGCTCCCTCGGAAGGCCTCGACAACCGATGGAGGAAGGCAAGACTATCTGGCTGTAAGGCAAGACGGCCTTGGACAACCGTGGGTTTGCGACGCTCTTTGCCTTTCTCTGTGTCGCTTACGCCTTGGTTTTCAGCTGGCTCGTATGTTGCGTTGCGCGTCAGGGTCACCATCTGCTGACTTCGCCTTCAGGACGGATTCAGTACTGAGAGGGGCGTTGTCCGGCGTGCGAATTGCCGTCTATATATTGCGCCGATACTCGCTGACCACGTCCTCAGAATTCGTTGCTGCGCCGCTAGGGGAAGGACTCACTGTAGAGTCGCAACTCACCGGACGAGAGGTCCGCATCTCCCCTCCTGCGTAGTGATAACTGATCCGAACCGACATTGATAGGATGTCGGTGGCATACAAATTGACGTGTTCCCACTATACGATAAGCCATCCAGATTTTACGTCGACAACTCGGCTCAGGAGCTCGAGCCCTACAAGTCTCCCCGGCAGCAAGGCTTACGGCCAGGGCAGCTGGTAGAATTCATGGATCCCGAGACGTACGTCAGAAATAATTCCGTAACAATCCACTCTAACTGACAGCGCCTCGAAGCGTTGGTCACTTTCTAGCTGAAAACAGTAGAAGCGGTCCATTTATCGAGAATCCCCCGCCACGTCTGTCCACTTTGCACCTGTCTGCAAATCCTGACCAACTCAGTAAGCTTCTCGCATCAATCTGCTGCTGTAAGACTACAGTCTCATTCCTATGCAATGTCACGTAGTATACGTCAAAACGCTCACCGGGAAGGCCATCATTGTGTTCGTCTGCTTGACGGAGACTGTGCAGGACTTGAAGCTCAGAATTCAGGATGTGGAAGGAATCCCACACGACCAGCAACGCCTCGTTTTTGCTGGTAAGCAGCTCGAGGACCTCAAGTCACTCTCAGGTGTGTGCATCACGATTTCGGACCGATAACATATCGTGACGTTGCAACTCGCAGACTACAACATCAAGAATGGCGCAACAATACATCTGGTCATGCGCCTGCGCGGTGGAGGCTACGTCCAGAGTCCTGCTGTGCAGGCTCAGGCTTCCGTGCAGACTCAGGGTTTCGCGGCTGGTGGCGAGATCGTACAGAAGATCGTCCGGGATCCTCTCCTCCCAACCGCATACGATTTTACGAAGGGCGTTCGGCTGCACATCACTGTGCTGGACGCCTTCGCGCTGTCCCAGCTGACGGGCGGACCACCGATACCGACGCCCATATCGAGCATGACATACGTCGAGGCAGGGCTGCCATGGTATGACTTCTTTGACGAGGGCGTCCCCGCGGCGAACAACACCACCGGCGACCATCGCCTTGCGAATATCAAGTCCCTGCAGGAGCTCCTGACCGAACAGCGGGACATTGCATTTGGCACTTCCGGAGCATTAGTCTGCGGCTACTGCAGCAACCCGCAGGGTACATCGCGAAGCCGTGTGGGCACGCGCTCTGCGAGGACTGCGCGAACGGCTTACCCGAGGACGAGTGCGTGAAGAAGTGCCAAGGCGTCACTGGGAGGGCGAAAATATCCGGTGCAGACATTCTCGCGGAGGGCGAGGCGGATGTGGACTGTCCTGTGGCGGGCTCTGTGGATGATCGTATCGTGATTCTAAGGAGGTGCGCGGAGGAGGGATTGTGGGCACTTTTAGGCATCCTGCAGACGAAGTCTCGCCGCTTTCTGCTGGAGACGCGTAGCAATCGAACCAGGTATGAGATGCGCGCATTTCCGATAACTTACACGACTGACTGAAATAAATCATCGTAAGCTGTGGTTGTCAGGCTAGATGGATTGACAGCTGAGCACGTCCCCGCTGGTCTCACGCCTAGAGCAATATCTATGCGTTGGAAAACGCACGGTATCTCGCATGTGCCTCAACGCTATCCCTAAAGTTGACCCTCATCAGAGGGTATAATGAATGGCGCACTGAAGGTTGCTTGTCGTATTAGCGGCCGGCCACCGCATGTACGAAGCGTAAGGACAACATTATTGGTCGAGTATGCTGTATTCAGCCGAGTTATACTCTCCGCAGGGGCATATGCAAGTGAGGATTGAGCCTCCAACCCGCCTCCACGCAGGCAACGCTAGGATGATCGGAGAAGGGAAGGATGTGATTGGCGCCCATGTTGCTCGCCACGTTGTTTCGGTCGGAGTTGCAATGAAAGCGTGGGAAGAAACGGGCGTGGTCTAAGGGCTAAAGATCGTGAAAGTCGTTTTCGACCTCGTCCCACATCGCCATCCCGACCAATACCCTCACCACTCCTTCAACAAGTCTATCATGTATGTCGCCTCACCCTCTTGGTTGCCATGGTCGCGTTTCTCGAGCTAGAATGCCCGAACAACGCGGTCGAAACGCGACCTTCGTTTTGGTTCGAATCGACGTGCTGACGTTGCACCTGCAGAATGCGTGAAATCGTCCACCTCCAGACCGGCCAGGTGCGTCTCATGCTCCACACATGCATGCCTCTGCTCACGGACGTCTATCGCACAGTGTGGTAACCAAATCGGTGCCAAGTTCTGGGAGGTCGTCTCAGACGAACACGGCATTGACCGCGATGGCTTGTACAAGGGCAACAACGACCTCCAGCTCGAGCGTATCAATGTCTACTACAACGAAGTCGGCGCGAACAAGTACGTTCCTCGTGCCGTTCTCGTCGACCTCGAGCCCGGAACCATGGACTCTGTCCGGTCTGGTCCTCTCGGCAACCTGTTCCGCCCGGACAACTTCGTCTTCGGCCAGAGCGGTGCGGGTAACAACTGGGCGAAAGGACGTGAGTAACCACATTCATCTCGTTCCTTTCCCTGTCGCTCGCCTCTCGTTTACTTCGGCGTTGCGAACGCGTTGTGCTGCCACGCGTTCCAGTGAACTGCGTGTTATGTACGTGTTTTACCGATGCCTAATCATTCTCTCTACAGACTACACTGAGGGTGCCGAGCTTGTCGACTCGGTTCTCGATGTTGTCCGCAAGGAGGCTGAGGGTACTGATTGTCTCCAGGGTGAGTTCAAGTTTCTTCTGTGACCGTGACGTGATGTCACGCGCCATGCGCTCTACATGCGCTGGCGCGAGCGGTCTCTTCCGTTCGCGTACTGAACCGCCTATGCAGGCTTCCAGATCACCCACTCGCTTGGTGGTGGTACCGGTGCGGGTATGGGTACTCTCCTGATCTCAAAGATCCGTGAGGAGTACCCCGACCGTATGATGGCGACCTACTCCGTCGTGCCATCCCGAAGGTTTCTGACACCGTTGTCGAGGTATGTGAAAGCAAGCACCAAAACCGGTCGCATGCTGACGCTTTGAAAAGCCTTACAATGCCACCCTCTCCGTCCACCAACTCGTCGAGAACTCCGATGAGACTTTCTGCATTGATAACGAGGCGCTTTACGACATCTGCTTCAGGACATTGAAGCTGACGACACCAACATACGGCGACCTGAACCACCTTGTCTCCGTTGTCATGTCCGGTATCACCACTTGCTTGCGCTTCCCTGGTCAGCTTAACTCTGACCTTCGTAAGCTCGCTGTCAACATGGGTGCGTCTTGAATGCCCGAGTGGCGGAGACGAAAGTACTGACTTAGATCGTAGTTCCTTTCCCTCGTCTCCACTTCTTTATGACCGGCTTTGCGCCCTTGACCGCCCGCGGCAGCCAGCAGTACCGCGCTGTCACCGTCCCTGAGCTCACTCAGCAGATGTTCGATGCCAAGAACATGATGGCTGCGTCCGACCCAAGGCACGGTCGCTACCTCACTGTTGCTGCCGTGTTCCGTGGCCGGGTCTCGATGAAGGAGGTCGAGGAGCAGATGCAGAACGTCCAGAACAAGAACTCTGCCTACTTCGTCGAGTGGATTCCGAACAACGTCCTCACCGCTCAGTGCGACATTCCCCCTCGTGGCCAGAAGATGGCTGTCACCTTCCTCGGCAACTCGACTGCCATTCAGGAGCTCTTCAAGCGTGTCTCCGATCAGTTCACTGCCATGTTCAGGAGGAAGGCCTTCTTGCATTGGTACACCCAGGAGGGTATGGACGAGATGGAGTTCACCGAGGCCGAGTCGAACATGCAGGATCTCGTCGCCGAGTACCAGCAGTACCAGGATGCTACGTACGTCTATATGTGCCGTCGTTCGAAGAGTTTACTAACACGCCTCACAGCGTCGAGGAAGAGGGCGACTACGAGGAGGAGGTCCCTGCTGAGGAGGAGCAGTAGACAGCTCGCTTTTACATCCGGATTTCCTTCTGTTCTTTCATGTCATCACTGCACGAAAAGCTCTGTTACTACATAATCTCCTTATATTGGTCGCTTTCTGTCTCGCATCATGTTTCTCTCCCTGGCACCCACCCGACGACTACGCTACCCTACTGCATACCATCTTCATTCACCCGTAACGATTCCCTCTTCTACTTAGGATAATGTAAAGGCTTGAGGCTATAAGGCAGCATCGCGATTGATGGGTTCACCTCGGAGCGCTTATTTTGAAAGCGAACTCGTGCGTCCGCCGCGAAGCCGTCGCCGCCACGGAGTCCTTCCACCACCAGCTTCCCGCATGCTACCACTGTGAATGTGTGGTTGGCTGTGATGTGTGCAGTCAATAAAGATATTCCCAGAACACCATCTCAGATAGATTTCTACTGAGTATTGTAATACCTCATCCAGGATAACCCTGTCCGTTGCACACTTCAAAAAATGCGTTATTCTCGCTTAGGCCTCGGCGAGACGAGGGGCTCCTCCTCGTAATGCAGCTCGGGCTCCTGCAGTTCCTCGAGGTCCGCAAGACCGCCCTCAGCCGCAGCACCGGACTCTACGTTGCGCATCTCCAGCTTCTGCGGCGACCCGCGTCCCTGGACAATCCCGCCCGTGTCATAGTCGTACTCATTGGCGACGACCGCGCCCGTGCGGCGGTCGAGGCTGAAGCGGAGCGCGTGGAGCTTCGCCGCAATTGTCGGTGCGTCATCGTACGGATACAGCAGCGCACCGAAGCCGCTGTGGCTCGTCAGCGCGAGCGCGGCGCCGAGCGTCCCCGGCGCCGCCGCGAGGCGCAGCGCGCGCCGTGCGCGCCGGTGTGCGAGATGTATGCCGACGCCAGCGAAGCCGATCACGATGAGCAGTGCTGCGAGGGCATGTGCAGCCAGTGCGCTGGTAATTCAGTTAAGTCAGGGTTGCACTTGTGCTCTGGAGGATGGGCGTACTCGACAATGAGCCGCTCGACGAGCGAAGTCTCTTGGCCCATGGCACTCGCATTGGGCGCAGTAACAAAGTATACAGACTTGGCGCTCACGGCGAGATGTTGCGTCTACGAAAGACCTGTGAGCAAGAAGCTTTGTGAAAGGCGACAGGCGTACATATATGCGGTCCGTCAGCGCGAGGAAGCCGTCCGGCGGATCGAAGAACTGTTGTTGCAATTCCTCTGGGTCCTGAGACGCAAAGCGGAAGATGGCGCCCGGTATTTGTGACTGAATCGCCACTGCGCGTGCTCGCACAAAGTCATTCACGTCGCTCTGGTTGAAGAGAACTCTGCAAAAAGACACCGTGTCAGCACAGTTTACAATACCCTAGGCCAAACATGAAGGGACAAACGCGTTGTATGCTTTGCCGTTCAGCGGGGGCCCAGTGATATTGTTCGGCTGTGTATAATTATCCGCAATGCTAACACTCGTCAGACTGCTGTTTGTCAGATACACCGTCGTATCGACGTTGAACAGCCTGACATTGGGTCGACACATAACGGAGCGCGCCTGGAGCGTGCCGTTGTCGCTCGTATGGAAGAACCAGAACATGAGCGGCGCGAACGAGACGTCGAGCTGCGGGTCGAGGCTACAGGTGCCCGGATCGGCTGGCGACGTGCCGTACTGCTGGTCCGCGCTAGACGGGTTGAACGCCGCGACAGACGTGCAGCCATCGGTGTCTGTGGCGGTGATGGTATAGTTGCTCCTGTCGTTTGTGTCCAGAGTGATGGCTGGCGGGACACTGCAGTTCGCGGAGCTGAGAGCCCGGTCGTGCGCAGCGCTAGAGACGCGTTCAGGCCGCCGCTGGAGAGGGGCTGCGCGCGATGAGTGAGGTTGCGGGATAGGGATAGTGGCCAACATACGTGGTATTGTGCGACTGACCACCCGCCGTGAATGAATGGCGGGTCTGGGAGGCCTTGGAAGGCTGCTGCCTCTGTGAACTGTGAAGTGTGTAAACAATGATGATGATAAATGCCCCGCAAACAGAAGGATACGTACACCCGCAGCAGCGAGAAACGCATTTAGCGTGTCGACGTCAGGAGCCAGCCCCAGGGTAGTTTCCATTGACACGTTTTGCGCTGAGGATACAGTCAGGCGAGACATAGCGAGGTTTATAAACGTAACATACGATGCGTTCTCGGAATCTGGCGCACAGATAGCAGAGCTCCGGCGAGTGGTTGGTAGAGATTGGTTGCGAGAGCGGTCACAATTGAGATATGGACCAGCCACTCCCTTCGCTTGAGCGTCTTGTATAGAGTGATGAAGACGCTAATGATATAAATATTTCGCAGCCAGCGTTCGCAAAACACTCACTTCGACATCACATAGTCCACCAAAAGACTGTCTTCCGCTGTGGCGCCTCCTTCCGACAGTGTAATATATGGCTAGCGCGGAATCAACACAGGATACGGTGTTGTCGGGCTAGAAGCTGCTGCACCTGGTATTGCCTTAGCACACGATCCGCAGATGCCCAAAAATAGCTGAGAGGAAAGACGAAGAGTGTGGGGAAGAAAGCCTGTTGTTCATCAGCTTAGTGGGCACGAGCCTGACTGTCACTCACCGTCAAGAATGACGGTTGCGCGAACGTCTGAAACACGTTCTTCTGAGGAATAGAGAAACCTAGAAGGGCCAAGGTATCATGTATAGTTCAAACTGTCCCTCCTGTATACTCACCGTCGTCATGTTTTGATATTGCTCGGGCAATCTCAATCACTAACCCGACGACTATCATGAAGATTGCCAGGGCAAGCACCCTCCATGTAGATAATGACCATGCTTGCTGAAGTGTGGAGTCAGAACTACGCAAGAGGAGAGGTCAGCTTCGCTCACCTGTCTTCCTAGCCGCGCACTGTCACTTCCGGGGGTTGGTATGAGGTGAGTCGACTCCCGATAGCGCCTGGAGCGTGTCGACTCGGTGGACTGTTGCGTCTTCGAGCGAAATATTCTCATATCACTTGTTTGGGCCTATCTTCAAATGACCATTCGAGAGGGAACAAGAGTGCAGAACTTGAGAGGCAGGGCTGGCGCCGGCCTCCTATGTACGCTGGTAAGAGGATGAAACGCTGTAGACGGTGCGATAAAACGTACAACTGGGACATGCGGGCCTGCGGCCGCACCGTTGCAGGCTGTGCAGCGGGTGCAGATCGTTGCGCATGGCGGAGTCAACGGCACGTTGCACCCGTGTTGGAACAGTCGAGCTCGGAGACTCCGGCGACAGCGCTGCGTACGTGCTGTGTTCTAGGACAGTCCCGTCGTAGTTCACATGTATTGTGCGGATTGGATCTCACTGCTGTGCAATGCAGGAGTTTCGCCGGACATATCGAGAGCGGTGTGAAGCAAGCCTTGAACCTGGTAACAGGAGCCGTTCGAAAGGGTGGAAGGCGATGCGAGGAGTCTGACGATGATGCGCTTGATGCGCCAACTGATGCGCCATTGATCGCAATGGAATGTTCCGGGTGACGCTCCCGACCAGCGCTGAACCTACTCCAACGTTTTCGCACAAAAAATGAGCAGATGAATGAGGTATTTCGATGGCCAGCGTGTATATAGCACCGTTATATGCTAATTTATATATGGCGCATAGCAGAAAACCGATGAGATGCAGCTCGTTGCTAGGTGGCGGACACCCCGAGATGTCTACCGCCTCGGAGGCGGACACTGGCTGACCCGTTGGCGCGAGAGCGCAGAGGGTGACGCAAGAACTCCAACATAAGGAGAGTATAAATACCCGCGTATCCTCCTGACAGTTCCCATTCCCACCAACACTCATAGACCCCCGATGTCTGTCCACGTCGCACGTCCCGTCCCCGTCGTCACGACAGAGGTGCCTTTGCTTGCAGGCGACGTTATGCGCGAAGTCAGAACACCCGCGGTAACTCCACCTCAAAATGCATCGGCCACACGTGATGGCAGCCCAGAGAGCCCGGCTGTCGTGAACGCGCTCGCCACTCGCAGACTTTCTGCGGGTGCTGTCATTGCCGAGCAGATCGGCATCGACCTGAATGCCATCGGTTTAGGTGCGTTTTGCTATGTCGTTCGCCTAAAACCGTTGTTTACTCTGGTGTAGCTGAGGCTCGCAAGATCATGTCGGTTGAACACAAGGTGCTAGGCTTCCGTCCCCCTCACGGTTCTCTGGCTGCAGAGGCGCAGGCTGCGGCCGCGAAGCACCCGGAAGTGAAAGGTGTGCCGCGACCGGATCCGGAGAAGCTTAGAGAGGCTGCGAAGGTTGACGCCGAGAGGATTCTGTGAGTCTAACACTCAGTGTATTGTTAAGTGGACGTGATTCTCAGCGTTAATACTAGCGCCGAGCGAGTTAAGGGCGAGAATAACGGCAACGACGGGGCTACCAAGTCTGCAGTTGTTTCAGGGACCGGGCCGGAACCAGTTGTTGACCTTAGTAAGATCACAGAAGGTCAGCCTCCGTTGTCTTCTGCTATCAGCTTTTCAACTAACCTCAGAGCATGCAGATGAAGCTCGCAAGTTGATGTCGCACGAGCACCGCGCTCTCGGCTTCCGGCCGCCACCAGGCTCGCTAGCGGCAGAGGCGCAAGCCGCCGCAGCGAAGCACTCAGAAGGCAAGCCAAGGCGCAACTCGAACGAAACAGTGCGCAAGCCGCGGCAGTACTCGACCGGTGCAAATGGGAAGGCGCGACGCGGTTCGAGCGAAAACCGGGGCAAGGCGCGCCAGAATTCCGTCGGAAATGGCAACGGAGAAGGCAAGCCTCGTGCTCGGTCTGCGAGGAGAGGGTCGAACGAGCATGCGAAGCCGAGACGCGGCTCCGGGGAGCGGGCGAACCTGAGTGGCGGCGCGAGGCGCACAAGCGTTGCCGCCTCTGCGAACAAGGACGATCTGCTCCGCGAGGCAGCGCTGCGAGACGCCGAGCGTATCAAGTAAGTTCTTTCCGATATGCACGCTGGTCACGGTCTGACTCTGCGGTAGAGCGACTCGTGGTGTCAATGGAATCGAAGCGTCTGAGCGTGCACACGTCGAGCTGAAGGACCTCGAGGCGGACGTGCAGAAGAGCGAGTCGATCACCCTGCCCGGGCCTGCCCAGTCGAACGTCGACCATGATGCGAAGGAGGGGGTCTCGCGCCGTGAAGCGGCCGCCGAGCGCGACACCGCGACGGGGATGGAGGGCCAGGACGTGAACGTGAACAACCTGAAGGAGGAGAGCGCAGGCAAGGACGACGTCAACATGGAGGGTCTCGACCCTTTCGTAGAGAAGCAGGCCGGCATAACGGAGACGGAGGTCGCCCCTGGCGAGCTTGAGCACGAAGAGCCGGCGGTGACGCCAGCGATGTCGCGAGCAGACACAACAGACTCGGTGCAGATCATCGGGGACGTGCTTGCGTGAAACTACGATACCTGCGGGATTTTGGACAATTGTAATACGCTTAGCAACTCAACAGACTGGCCATCGGTAATGTAGTATTTTGTGTACATTAAAGGCACTGCAAATGCAACATGTGTTGGAAAAAGCCATCTCGTGTCCGTCGGCCGCAGTGCCTGAGAGCGCATCAGAGGGCGCATCACCGAGGTGCTTCGAACGCTTTCGACACCGCTTCGCGTAGCTTCAACTCGAACCACATCCTCCGGGTTCTGCAGAGTACAAAAGCCGACATGTCCGCCCTCCTACGTGCCCACATCCAAAGGCCACTCACAATCGTTGACCCCGCGAGCCGGGCAAAGCGCCATCAAACCCTAGTCTAGGTCCAGGATCGACCAATTTCCCCGCTGACCGAGACACCGGACGCGCCATTCCCTTCTTACTCTGCACGACGATGCCACCACGAAAGTAAGCTGTGTAACGCGTTGTGGTCTCCGCCATACAGGTTACTAATGCGTGTCGTCAGAAAAACACAACCAGACAAGCCTGCGGGCACCGCGAAGCGTGGCAGAAAAAATGCCGGACGGCTCGCACGGATGCTAGAGATGCCTCTCGACATCTGGTTCGAGGCAAGCAGCCTGTCGTGCACTGTATACGACAATCGCTGACGTGCGTGCAGATCGTGTCGCATCTCACGCCGAAGGACCTCCTCACCCTGTGCCGAACGACGCGTCAGTTCCGCGAGATGCTAGTCGCGCGCAAGTACCGGCATCTCTGGGCCGCGGCGCGGCGCAACGTGCCTGGCCTTCCTGACCCGCCGAAGGGCATTAGCGAGCTGCGCTACGCCGAGACGCTGTTCTCGACATTCTGCATGGTGCGTGTCTGTGCTCCTCCGGGCGACGTGGAACTGACGCGTTACTCGAAAGGGCTGCAGCAAGCGCGCACAGAAATATGATATCTATCTCATGATGCGATATTGCGCGTCGTGCCGGAGAGACAAGTGCGGGAGACATTGCCCCAGGGCTGTTCGTACTGCTGACGACCGTTCTGCAGCGTGATGTTCGGGTTCATGCTCCAACAATTGCACGGCCTCGACTGGGATGACCCCATCTTCGACTATATTCCTGCTTCCGGCCGTGGTATGACGCGAGTTCTATCTGTTTCCTGGTTACCTGCTGATTCAGGGTGACTAGGATGGGAGAGCCATGAGCTCGGCCGCTTGATGCAGGAGGAAGAAAAGTTCCTGGGAGGCCCCGTGGGCAACATAAACAAAGAATACTTAGTGGCAGATTTTGAGGCGGTCGTGGCTCGTCTTGAGGAACTTGAAGAGGCCGAAGATGAGTCAGCTTTGGACGCGTTCATCCACGAACGCAAGCAGTACGTTCAAGCAATGCGTGAAGTAGGTGCCGCGTCTGTCACGAGACTTGTGCTCAGCTCATCTCTGCTACTAGTTTTCAAGTGCGCTAGAGAAGTGGGAACGCAGCAAGATAGCTGCCAAAGCGGACCTAGAGAGGGCAAGGGAAGCGAGGTACGACAATCGTTATGCACTCATTTCCTCTAATCATACTCACGCGTCGATTTAGCATCAAGCAGAAGCTCATTGAGCTCGGCTACAAAGAGTCAGATTTTCCTTACTGCGATTTCTACGGCAACGAGGTGTGGTGTGCGTGGCTGGACATAGTCAATCAGCCAAAAGAGTTGACGCCACGTAGTAAGTGCAGCTGTATTTGCTTTTTCTCACTCAAGACTTGACGGTGCTCAGTATGGAAGAACATCCGACCTAAACTTGAAGAGCTACTCGTGGATGAGAAATTCAGGCGCGAAGGACGGAAGCGCCTGCAACGACGGGAAGCACGCGAAGAAGAGCTGCGCCACGCGTATTCGAAGCTCCTGCGTACCGCGCCCGTAGAGGATGGGCCGTTCCCCGCGGTGTCGAAGGTGATAGCTCTTCCAGAGGTACAGGCCCTGATCAAGGAAGACGATACCCGCATTCCGATGACGGAAGAGCGGCTCAGCAGCGTCATGCCCAAGCTACTGGAGCTGGCGCGTCGCAACAAAGCAGAGCTCGTCAAGGCCGCCTGGGCGCATTTTGTCGGGCTCTCCGTTTCGGGAGACAAGGCCCGTGAGGCGGCCGTCGACGTGCAGAACCTGACAGGCGTTCCGCAGGACATCGCGTATGGGTCCGAGATGATTCTACAGCTCGCGACGGCGCTGTTCCGTTGCTACTTCTGTGTCGACCGCCACGGCAAGCCTGCGCCCGGCTGCGGGGACGCAGTGTACAACATCACTGAACTCGCGCAGCACATACACACGGAACATGCGAGGGCCGAGCAGACGCCTGTAAAGGTGCGCGTGGATAGCGCTGTCGCACAGAAGGTCCTGAGCAAGCTCGGCCTGCCGGAGGACGTCCGCTATTCCGAGGTGTCGGGGAGGATTGTCTGCACTTGTGCGACGTTCAGCTACCCGACTACCTTTGCGCAGCTGGTATGTGATGTATGTACAATTGACGTTGCTGATTTACTGACGATGTCGTACAGGTCTCGCATATTATGTGGGAGACCTCGTTCTACCACGCGGTCAGTTTCTGCCGTGGGTGAGTCGCCCCGCTACCATCGTCATCAAGCTGCCTCCTGACAGCCTGTGTTGGTATAGAGCCTCAGCCGGCCCCAAAGACGAAGCCCTTATCCATGACCACGACCTTGACAAAGACGCATCCTTCCTCCGGCTGCTGCAGGGCATCGATACCTTCGAGCAGACGCCGCTCTCCACTGCTGAGGCCGAGCTCGCGGCGACATGGTCAGCCACCTTCGGCGACAAGAAGATCGTATGCACCGTATGCAAGCTGTGCACGACAATCCCAGACAACGCCGACTTCTGGTGGCAGGGCGGGAACCGTCCGTACGTGCCCGCGCCACCGCCGATGGCGCCTGACGCGCTCGTGCGGCACGTGCAGACGAAGTGAGTCTATTGTCTATCGTGTGCTGGTGTTGCAGAGATTTAAGTGGGTTAAAGGCATGCGCGCGATGCTGTGGTGGACGACGCGAAGGAGGCGCCTCCGAGCTCTTGGATGTATTGATCGGGCGAGGCTGGCAGAGGATGGGTCACTTCAGCTTCATGCTCCACTTGGTATAGAATAGCGGTATACGGAGACAAACTAGTGATTCTGGCTGCATACGAAAAGCATTAATCAATATATTGAGCTACTTCAGCTACTCGTACAGCGATAGCAGACCTGCAAATGAATTTGTCCGTTCACTCAAGTAAAAGGGCATCCTCCACTCCAGCATCCCTTCCGTGCCTGTCATTTCATATGTAACTGGTAGTCTGTGTCGAGGGACGTGCAGACTCACTTTGACCTGACATGCCATGGCAGGGCATACCCCTTCATCGTACGGCAAACCTCGCGTTTAGCACGCCAGATTGTGTATCCATTGGGCTGCACCACTTCAGCACACAGCCTACACTGGAACTCAACGTCTGCCAGTGCCATGAGCAGGGGATTTACAGGCTGTATCGTCGGCGCCATATACCGTCCTTCGAAGCCGGAGGCAGCAGCCTCACAAAGCCGGTATAAGGCGAGAAAGAATGATCGTTCCGTACTCCTTGAAGTTTCTCCGGGTCGCTGCGCAAGCAGTCAGCTCTATTGCATCGATAGACGAGGCCAACGGATTGAACCTACTTCATGCAGCATTTGAGGTACGCCTCGAACCATGCATTTTCCTGCCAGATGTGCGCCACCTACGCTACAAGTCAGCGCGGCGACTTTCCAGCTCAAGTGGAAACTTACCAACTCCGAAAATGGAGCAGGCTGCACAAAGGATGGATCGCCACAGGTACAAACGATTCCGGGCGGGACAGATGCGTACGGGATATCCAGCCGAAGCCCAACTGCGCGGAGAACCTTAGCAGCCCAGTCGGCGTCCGGGACAACCTCTGACCATGCATAATCGCGCAGGGAGAGGGCGAGGGGCGTGCTCGCCGTGTAGTGCAGCATCCGCGCAGGCTGTGTCGGAAACTGGAGCATCCAAGTCGCACGGTGCTTCAAGGACTCCCATGACAACATGAACTTGGACTCAATCTCCCGAGAGCGAGATGATCCATACACAGCATCCATGTAGCCCCCTAGAATTCGCCCGAGTGATGACATAGCGTGCTGCCGAAGAACAGGGAACACATGTTCCTGAAAGCGCGCCGCTGTCATCGGGATCGTGCCGTCGCCTCCTGGAGCACGGGCACAATCTGGGGGTGGTTTTGAACTGATTCGCGTCGCGGGAGATGCATCTTCATGTCCAAGGGATAT
This sequence comes from Phanerodontia chrysosporium, assembly GCA_001910725.1. Taxonomy (NCBI): domain Eukaryota; kingdom Fungi; phylum Basidiomycota; class Agaricomycetes; order Polyporales; family Phanerochaetaceae; genus Phanerodontia; species Phanerodontia chrysosporium. The sequence goes on from MJGA01000022.1 coordinate 314,985, forward strand.
ACACTCGGGAGGAAAACGTCGTAAAGAGCCAAGAGCTCTTCGCTGCGTTGACGCAGACGACAGGTCCGCTGATATTTATGAATGACAGCTTCGAGCTTCGGGAGCAATCTGGTCCAGACTGAGGTGGGATTAGCATATTCAGGCTGAGTAGGCAGACAAGCATCTTACCTCGGTCAGTCAGCTGCCTTGGTTGAGACACTAGCAAGCTCCATTCATGATTGTATGAAGAGGGAAAGTCAGTCTCCTGATATCCCAGGTCTTGCAACCGGGTCGTGACCCTGAGGTACAACTTGAGCGATTTGCCAATGGAAAGTGCTGGATATGGGCTTACGCATTACTAAAATCCTCTTTCAGGGCGTCGGCTTCCTTCTTACGGCGAGCGTCGAATCTCAAACGCCATTCCAGGGTTTGGGTACCATGCTATCTGTGGGAGTCAGTGACACGGAGAGCGGTGAGCAGAACAAGCCGACCTCCAGTTTAGTCGCCACAAGCTGTCGGCGCGCTGCTATGAATGTCTCGAGCACTTCTCCGCCCATCTCCCGGGCCTGCAGATACCGCTCGTACACCGCCCGGAACTCGGGTACGTAATACTGTGCATCTCTGCCTGTAGCTGGCTCGTCTAGAGGCTCGTCTGACCGGGACCCTTTCATTTGCCTATCAACGAAGTGTCATGAAAGCTTGGAACGAGACACTCACACCACGGGTTCCACGGGGTCACCGTATGCCAGAAGGCATCGTCCTTACGGACCTCTGCATATGCTTTGCGCCGCAGGAGGTTTGTCGCAGTCCAGACGCTGACTGTGGTTCAGTTGAACACTCAGGACGGAAGAAAGATGTAAGCACTTCTCTTGTAGGCATGCCTTGCAGAAACGGCGCATGCTCACGTAGTCTAGCTCATCCGAACGCCCGACGCCACATGCCTATGACTGTGATTAGCACCGCCTTTCAATTTGTATCCAATAAATGATTGACCATGCATGTCCTGATGAACAGGGCTGCAGCATACTTCGGCTCGGAAAGCGACGGATGTGGGGCAGGCAGGTCGTCGGGGACATTCTGGCGTGCTCTCACCCAAGCCACTCTGCTCTCTGGCCGAAGAAGCGCCGCGAAACTCTTGCAACTGTACGCTAGGTGAAGTAGGTCCAGAGGGCAGAGATAAGAGAATATCTGCGCACAACGGGTCTTACATATCTAACCGCAATAGAGGTAAGAGAGATGTCAATACCTCAAAATTTATTTCGTTAGGGAGCTCCTTGAAGAGTTCAAGTCTTGGCCGGACATGCTTCTCCTTCTTCGGAACGTTCTTCGTAGGGTTATAGATCCGGGACTTGAAGCTTGTCGTCGGAGGGTAGTCAGGGACGTCAGCAAGCTCCAAGCCCATTCTATTGACGTCAATACATATCAGCGAACGTTGATATTGTGGCGGAGATCACTCACTGATTCCCCTTTCCCTCGTCTTCCATACTTTCTAATGATGTGTAAGGCGGCCACAGGTATGTCCAGTTCGTAGGGACGATATGTTAGGGAATTTGTGCTATAAAAGGCTGTTCGAAAGACTGTGAGGACGCAGATAGAGGATCGTGAACAGGTTGCTGAAATCCAGCGATTTTATACGAAGGAGGCGACTGCGTCGCGCGCGACCTGGGAATATTGGTATCGCGAGAACCTATTGTTCATCTCAGCTGGGTTGCCTACCAGATTAAAAGAGTAGACCGCTTTGCAAAGAATATCTGGTGCGCATTGTACAACCCAGGATACCGTAGGTCCAAGCTCATGACTTACAATGTAGCCGTAGTCGGGTAGCATCGGGTTGGTCGGTGTAAGCCCCGAAGTAGACAAAAATCGGACATTTTCGTGCTCTATAACCCCTTGTTGACAACAAGGGACGGCTTAATGCTTTACTTGGGACGTGTTACAATCTGCAAGATGGTGGATGAGTAGCAACCTAGAGTGGCGTGTCGTCAGGCGCTTGATGGCCCCTTCTTGGCGTCAGGTCCAGACAAGGGGTGCATTGAGTACATAGCATCCCATTCTCATTACACGAGGGAAATCTACAGATAAGGTATAGTTTGTCAGGGTATCGTAATGCTATTGGTTGTCTACTGCAAATGCCCAATACGTTTCCAGTATCCCACCCAGCTCATCGCGTCGGTGTCCCTCAGCTGGGGCAGCGTGCGGAGGGACGGCGCAGCCTTCTGGGCCTCGGTGACGTCTAGCTGAGGAAGGCCCATTGCCTCTGCAGAGCGCCCGGCCGTCCGCTGCGCCTCCTTGAAGAACTCGAACAATTTGAGTGCCGGGTTGCGCCGCATCATCTCGACCTCCTCGTCCGCACTGAGCCCGCGGCCGCTCCTCTCGAGGCGAGCCATCCACTCGTCATACGATACTTGCTCGAGCTGGAACTCCGCGGCAATCGGTGAAGCAACGGCGCGCCAGTCGACCGGGCGCGGGTGGGCGAGGTGCAGTGTCGGCGCGGGCGCGGTCATCATCTCGATGACGGCGGTCGCGGAGGCATCGAGAGGTATCCAGGAGATCGTCTAGGCAACGGCATTAGCCCAAAAGTAGGAGAAAAGGCATAGAAACGTACCTTGTCCAGAATGGGGAAACAACCGAGGAACACGCTCGACTTGACCAACGAAGGGAACCATTCCTGCGCATTCCAGGCACCAGATACCGAGCCTGTCATCTGGCCGACGCGCACGGAGGTCGCTGGCAGGCCACGCTCGCGCGTCGCGATGCACAGGATCGTCTCCGACACCCACTTCGACTCGCTGTAACCCGTACCCGCGGCTACGTGCGCGTCGATGGCCTGCTCGAGCATCGGCCTCGAGACATCGATGTTGCGGAACACGCCGATAGAGCTAATAAATACGATGTGTGGCGGCACCGGGAAGGGGGACGCAAGCGCAAGGTCGATGAGGTTGCGTACGCCACGCACACTCGGCTCAAAGGAACGCAGAGACATGTTGAAGTTGACAGGCCATGCTGCATATTACTCTGTTAATCCGCTTGCATCTTATAGATATGAGGCGCACATACCATTGTGGATGATGCGCGTCACTGACGTGCGGATCTCCTCGTACAGCTCATCGGACAGCCCGATCTTCTCGTCCTCGACAGTGGTCTCGACAAGCACGAGCTTCTCAGAAGCGAGCAGGCCAACATCGTAACCGCGCTCCTCGAGACTCGCCTTCTGGCGCTCCGCGAGGGGTGTGCTGCTCTTGCGATTGAGAGCGTACACCCGTCTGACAGCCGCGTTCTGCACGAGCTGTGACAACAGGCTCGCTCCCAGGCCGCCGGTCGTGCCCGTTACAAGCACGACCTCGCCCTCAGGCGCCGGCGCAGACGGGACGTGGACCGGCAGGTTCTGTGTGTACTTCTCGACGATACTGAGCATGAACTTGACCGCACGCTCCTGCTCTGAGCCCTGCTCGCCACCCGCGCCCGCGAGGCCTACCACAAACTGCGCGAGGGCGTCGATGGATGGATTCTGGTACACAAAGTTACCCGGGACGGCGCGTGTGTCGACGGTTGTGGTATCGCGCAGGGCGTGCAGCAGTGCGTTCCGGATCCACGTTGCCTCGAGACTATCGCAGCCATGCTGGAAGAGGTCGTCGTCATCGCCGGGCGTGTGTCCGAGAACGCGCGACACGACTGCGCGCACGAACGCCTTCGCGGAGTCGTACGCCCAAGAGGGTGGCGGCGCGAGATCTGCCTGAGAGGTCTCTTCTGCTGCTGCATAAAGCGCCTCAATTTCCTCTGCGTACTCGTTGATGATTGCTGCGCGGCGAGCGGTGTTCTTCGCGGTGTACGTGAAGGGCTTGGAAGGAGACGCCACCATGATCATCTTCGGCAGCTAGTCAGCATACGTAGTAGATCAGTTGTCTGTGAAGCATACCTCCTTGAACAACCGTGAGTGCTGAGGCGCAAACTCGTTCATCTTCTCTACACTTGGCCTAGACATCGGGTCAACATCCTACCCATATGCCCTCGGGGACGGTACGCACCAGATCAGATTGCGGAACTCGCTCAGCTTCTGCTGGTCTGCAGGGTCAAACGCAAACTCGGGCTTTGGCTCGACGAGGACGCCCGCGTTGAACTTTCCCCTGCCGAACATGACAGCACACTTGACATGCGGGTCCTGATTCAGGATCGCCTCTGCACCCTCCATCAGCACTGAGAGAAGTGTAACATAAAACAAGCGAACACACCAAGAGGGCCAGGGTTCGTTTTCTCGCCGGTGCTGTGCATATAATCTGGTCGTCAGCACGGCCGTACACCTTAAAGAATCCAGGCTTGGTCGGGTGTGGCGCGAGCACGTCGTTTGTATCATACCCCGGCACGCCGTCGACAACAGTGTTGATGACCGAGGGCACTTGATAGGGGCTCGGCTGGTCCAAGATCAGCACTAGCAAGCTTGCAGGATGTGGGAAGGACGAACCAGAAGAATGAGCTGCACATTGCCGTCGTGCGGCATCAAATGCGCTTTCAGCTCTTTCGGCATGTTGAAATATTCCCAGTCCTTGTCGATCATTTCTGCGGTCGTCTGTCAGCTCATTGCTCAGGTATGCAGCAGGGGGAAGAAACGAACTTGGCAGGATCATGTTCATGACACCGTACTCAGACGTGCCGTACATGGTGAATATCGGGATGCCTGCTGCGGTGAGCTGGTCGCCGACCTCCTTGGCAAGCGGGCCTCCTCCGTACAACTATGTAACTGTGAGTCGGCGGTGCAGCTTTCCGGCAGCATATACACTTACGATACCCTTCGTTTTCTTGAGCACGTCTACCGATGCGGAGAGCTTGGCCCATTCCTAACAGACTATTGAGTTCTCCATGGCTTGGGCATGAGACTGAGCAACCTACCTCGACGAAGCTCGGAACACAGAAGACCAGGTCGCTCTTTGTCGTTGCGACAGCACTCAACATGATGTCGGGCGCGGGTACGCGTGCAGGGGACTGAGGCTTGAATGCAGTCACGATGCTTCCTACGCAGGGCTTGAGGGTGACGCACGTTAGAAACGGAGACTTCTAGGGCACGTGCATATACTCACCATGAAGCACGTCTTCAAAATACCCATGGCGTGGAAGATCGCGAGCGTGTGACACGCGAAACGCACGCCCGTGAGATCCTGCTCTCCATAGTCTATGCAGAACGTTAGAACATCCGCTCCGAGAAATAGAGAATATACGTACATGGCAGACGGCCGCACATGAGCTGGCGATAGTGCGTCCAGGTGATGGGCTTGGGGAACGCCGTCGATCCTGATGAGTGCATCATCACTGTCGGGTCGTCGAGGCTTGCATTGAGAGCAGGCAGCATCTCCACAGGCGCATCGGTGAAGATGTCCTCGAAGACAGGCATCCGCCCCAGGTGCGGCAGCGGCATGCCCTGCTCGCGCGTGTCTCAAACGCAGCGCGAGCAAGCTCCTGCAGCGCAGGCTCAGGTCCGACGAGTGCATACTCCGCCGCGGTCTTGGTGAGCAGGTGCGCGACCGCCGCCGGCGAGTTGCGCGGCGAGATCGGGAACGCGACGAAGCCTGCGCGCTGCACGCCGATCAGCATCGTGGCGTACGTGATCGTGTCTGCGGGCGGTGTCAGGCGGGGTTTCGCATCAGCAAGAGAAGACGCGGGGACGCACCTGACGACGCGAGGATGGCGACGATGGGCTTCCGCCCGGTCGCCGCGGGGTGCGCCTCGGCAAGGTCCCGCACGATGCGCCCGCCGCGGTGCATTGCGCGCGTCGCCTCCGGCCACTTGATGCTCGTGATCTTGCCGTCGTCGTCCGAGTACTCGAAGAGCGTGTGCTCAGGCGAGTGCTCTGCGTGCCAGTCCCACATCTCGGCGATGGTGAGCGAGCCATCGAGCGGCGGCGGCGTGAAGGTCGTGGTTGCCAACGCTTGTGTTTTGGGTGGAGAGACAATAGGGAGGAACTTGAGGGTGTTGGGGTCGATGTTCTTGGGATCCATTATTCTAGAGAACTGTACGTGTACTGAGTGTGGGAGAAGAAGAATGCAGTAGCTGTGAGGATGGGTGGTTGCCTGAAGCCTCGATCATGTCGACGGTCTCAGGATATATACTTTGCAGCGGTCTGCTCTCCGGCCGAGAGAACGCACGGAGCGAGGAGAACGTTAGATCGCGCACTGGTCGAGCGGGCCATGTGCAACGTACGCTGCCATAGCTAATCCGTGCAGAAGGCGGCGGCGGGGCGTCTCGCTCATTGGACAGCAAGGGGTGATACGTCACGCTTCGCGAAGACCCTCTCGGACCCACGGGGGTTCTGGGGGCGAGAGCAGAGATGGGCCGAACGGCCATGGCGCGATTAGATCGCTCTCAGCGACTTATCGCAACCGCCAATCATGAAGCCGTAGTCAATGCGAGACCGTCTTCCCTTCTGCCGACGTGCGATGCTGACCGCTCGTGCCGTGTGCCATCAACAGCTTGCAAGCGGAGGACCTCCGCGCGTGGGCGGTCGATAGTTTCGACCAGCTTCTGTAAGACAAGTGTCAAGGTGGCACCCGGCATCGTCTGCTTTGTCAACGCGCATTTTGGGATCCTAGAATTAGCCATGCCGAAAGATCAGTAGGCTCAAACCTTTACCACTTGCGAGAACCGTTGCGAACCGTCCTCGCTGTGCTTCGGCCAGGGGCGACGCGGGGAAAACCACGGGAACGCAGCATCGTGGGAGAAGCAATGAGGCAGCTTCGTCACCCACGGAACAAGCAAGCGGGCCTTGCGTTCCTCCTGCGCGTCGAGAGCGGTGAGAGTTGTGGGACAGAAATGGGCGGCGCTCTGGTAGAACCTCTCTGCCGGCGGTCGATATCAAACGCCGAATCAAATCGCAGCCCCGCCACAAAGTTGTTCGACCTGCGACGTCACCGTGTCCTTCATATCGGAGCCGCTGCTATGGCAGAGGATATCAATGAGAAATGGATGGCAAGACGAGCCCGACCATACTCGCTCACTGCGTTGTTGCGGCTCATTTTTGGCTTTGCCAAAGCTCCAGGAATTTTTATGGTTTGTCGTGTCTATCAAGGCGGTTGAGGTTGCAAAAGTCACAGTAAGCACAACAGGGTTGGCAAGAAAAGCAAGTTCGTGTAAATTATACAGCCCCAACGACTGCAGGCTCGGACAGTGGAGAACAGAAAGCGTGTGCGGGGTATACAATCTAGGGTGTGTGCCATGTGGTGCCTTGTCGGGTCGTGAAGAAGTCTATATATGCAGGAAGAGGAAGAGAGAAGAAAAGTCCGTTGGGAGTGCGGACACGGTTCCGTATCACTGCCGCGCCGCGAGTGCGGAGAGCAAGATGTCGTAGTCCACTTTTGCAGCTAGGGACGCACGTTAAGTCGCGAACCTACACGGACTAGCGACACAGCGCAACACACCTTTCAGGATCAGCCGGACGAGGGTCTTCGCCATCTCGGGGCGCTCGGCCTCCATGCGGCGCAGGCTCGGGATGCTGAGCTTCCACACGACGGCGGGGCGCTCGACGACGCACGTCGCGTTGCGCGGGCTCTCGCTGAGCGCGCTCAGCTCGCCCGCAATCGTGCCCGCGACCATGCTCTCCTCGGTGTCGGGCGTGTGCTCCGCAAAGTGGTACACGGCGCGCAGCACGCCGCTCTCGACGAGGTAGAGGCCGTCCGGCGCGTCACCCTGCGTCCACAGCACCGCGCCCTCGGGCAGCGTCTGCCGCTCGAGGTACGCCGCGAGTGGCGCAAACTCCTCCCGGCGCACCTCGCCGTACGACGCGAACGCCTTCACAAGCGTCACGTACGGCTCCGGGTTCTCCGCGAGCGACAGGTCCGGCGAGTGATCCCGCGCGATCGTGCGCCAGCCCGCCTCGAGCAGCCGTGACCGCCGCGGCGTGCTGACGACGTCGTCGCCGAAGACGATGCCGTCCTCTTGCCGGCCTGGCAGTGCTGCAAAGGGGGTCCTGTTAGACGGGGCGTAAGAGGTGTACGCAAAGTGTGACGCACCTATGGCGTGACTCTCCACCTTCTGCGTCTGGAACCACGCGCGGAGGTATGCATTCTCGGTCCCTATAAGAACATTGTCAGCTTCAAGCAGCGCGATCCGAAGATATGCGAAGAGAACGCACACTCCAACGCATCATTGAACGTCGAGAAGAGCTCCACGCCCTCCATCTCGAGGAGGTCCACGCTCTGCAGCGCGCGCCCGATCGGCGTCTCAGCGGCGAAGCCGCAGAAGACGAGCACGACGGCCTTGGCGCGCAGGAAGCGCTGCACGCGCACGAACGCCTCGGCCGCACTCATGTCGACGCCCGCGACGAGCGAAAGGTCGAGCACGAGGAAGCGCACCGGATTCGCGTGCCACTTCGGGCCGTCGACGAGCGTCCGCATCGTCTCTTCAACGTGTGTGATCGTCCCGAAGAAGAGGAAGCCCTGCAGCCGCATCACCGTCGTCTGCTTCGACACCTCCCGGATGAACGCGCGGTGGCTGCCCGGCCGCCGCACCGTCGACATGACGGTCTCGCCTGTGTGCAACGCGCGGATGCTCTGACGCCTGGAGCTTTGAATGACGAAGAATAAACCTTCGTTGGAACATCAGTTAGCACCATTTCCCGACAAAACTACAAGAGTATTTACTCACAGCTAACAATGATACCGAACAATACGCCGATGACGAAATCCCAGATAGTCATACAAATCATGATGCTGGCAATCGTGACATACTCCGTCCTGTAGCAACCATTTAGCCCTACACCGTCGTGCAAATGATATGGTACCCACCAATTTACACGGTGCCGGGTATCCCACAGCGCCTCCTTGACAAGGTCGATCCCGAGTACAAATATCAATGCGCCCACAACCATTACAGCTGTGTGTTTGTCAATATTATGTCTGAGATATAGATAACGTCACACGCACGGATAAATGAGATGGGCCCTGTTCCTACAAATAGAAGTACAGTGGTCGCGCCCGCGAGCATGAAGCCCGCGACGCGGTTGTCGCCTCCGACGCGATAGAACCTACCACCGGCGTCAGTTGACATCTCACCAACGGCAGCAGCAAACAGACGCACAACAAGGTATTTACATAGACAAGATAGTTTGGCCTGTGGGCGTGGAATGAGCACCGTTTTAAGGACTGGAGGCTGATGGAGATGCATACACTGTACCGAGAGCGCCGGCCAACAGATTCGAGTATCCGTGCGCGACGAGCTCCTTGTCGGTGTCGACATCGTGGTTCAGAGATACAGCTAGGCGTGCAGGCGGTGAGACATTCTGTGGCCAGAGGTAGAACCAGCGACGCACCGAGAGCAGGAACGTTCAAAGGCGGGTGCAAAATGTTAAAGAACAACCTAGCACAGGCGGACTTGAGCATATTACGGGTATATGCTCCACTCAAGTCACTCACAACGCGAACTGCGTTGGCAGCGTCGCCCAAATAACACTCCACCTTGTTGCGCTGAAATCTACCACGCCCATTCAGGATCATCTCCCGTGAGAATAAGCAGACACACGAGACACGCACCGTAGAAGGTGTAGAACCTCCACCACGGGTCGTCGGCGGTGTCCATGTCGAACAGCCAGCCCGTCCGGCGGAGCGCGGTGAGGTCGAGACGTGCGGCCGCGACGACGACGTAGAACACGATAGGGATAGTAATAAAATCTACGCGCCCGGGATGTCAAGATGCGTCAATGTCTGCAGTGGGGGGAGAACGCACAGAGCGGGAAGATGAGCTGGTGGTGGAACTTGTGCGTGATCAGGCGGAGCGCGACGGCGAGGACGAACGCGGGGAGCCAGAGGACTAGGTTGTGCAGGTTGAGGACGAGGAACTTGAACGTCTCGAGCGAGAGCGTGAACTCGTCGTCGTTCATGCGCGTGCTGACCGTCAGGCTGCAGCGCACCATGAGGGAGTTGGGTATATGTGAGAAAGAATGTGGACGTACCCAGTGATTATCAAGAATACACCAACACCACCAATGCATCTGCACGGCACGGTCAGCGCTACGTGGAAATGAAGAGAGCAGGTACGCACCCGACGAGAATATGACGAGGAAAGAACCCGATAAGCGAACCCAAACGCAGAGCACCCAGGAGGAAGAAAGTAGCCCCTGCAGACAACAGTCAGCCACGCATATACCCAGCAGAACACTACGCGCACCTGTCAAAAGAGACGAAAGCGCGAATGCAACAATAGTAGTGGAGATGATCTCGTGTTTATGTTCGGCGCCGATCTGGCTGGCGATGTCGTTCGCCAAGATGTGAAAGAATGGCTGCGAAGGGGCGATGAGCCGACGTCATGCGCAGTGCGGAAATGCAAGGTTATATGAGACATACCACGACCTCGATCATCATGCTTCCATTCGCGCCCGCGAACCCGCTGCCGCCAAAGGAGTAGACGAGCTGCGACACGATGGCGCTGGGCGCACGTCAGTATGGATAGCGCGGAATGGAGAAGGGTCACGTACGAGACGAAGAACATGGATACACCGACACCACCGAGCCCCGTGAAGACACCCGTGGCCGGAAAGGCGATCATGCCATCTGCAGCGCTGCGTCAGAAATGTGCTCGAAGCCTAGATGACGCGGCACTCACAGGAAATGCCGTCCAGGATATTGAGGAGCGTGCCGAGCAGGACGGCGGCAGCGCCTTGACCGCGAGCGCAGGGACGTGCACGAGCTTGTCCGGGCGAGGCATCCACCCGCGAGCGTCCCGCGCGTAGTGCGCTTACCGACGGCATCGGCTCTGCGTGTCCATTGGCCTCGAGCACGGGCGGGGCGTGTCCGTTGGTGTAGGACGGCCGAGCGGATTCGAGGTCGCCGAGCAGCCGCGACCTCTCCGAGTAGCGGCGCGAGAGGACCTCGGTCGTGCTGCGAATGCTGGCCTCGGAGTGCACCGACGGTCGGCGCGCGGACTCGTGTATGCTCGGAAGCGGGCGCGTCACGGTCGGCGTGGGCAGCGACTCGTCGGACGCTGCTGGCGGGGGAATGGCTTCGTCAGAGGCGCGTGCAGCAAGGAGAAGCGAGAGGCCCGAGGGCTGGAACGAGCCGGACGCCCCGCGCGACGGCGGCGCGGCGGTGGAGGCGGTGGAGAGTGTCTCTGTGGAGGACGACATGAGGTCCGTCGCGCTGTCTGTGGTGGCCTCCGAGCGGAGCGACGCAGCAATCGAGGGCGCGCGCTCTGGGGCGGCGTGAAGGGTGCGCGTAGGGAAGATGAAGGACTCGGAGGAGAGCGAGGAGAGCGGTGACTTGAGCGGCAGGCTCGAGAGTTGCATGGTGCTGTCGCGGATCGTCTCCTGCGCATGCGGGGCGAACTGGCGGGCGAGCTTGGAGTGGGAGGACATGAAGCTTCGAGGTTGCAGCAGCCTAGGTGCATGGCCGGTGCGGTCAGGGTGGTAGACTTCGCAAAACGTTGAACTTTAGACGTACCCTGCACGGCTTAGGGGGGAGTCATGCTCCTGAGGGTGCACCCCTGGGTCTCCTGCGTCATGGTTAGGTGCTCTTGCGTTTGCGCCTTTTATGCTCCTCGCCGCCGTGCCCGAGGGCCCTGCGAGTGACTCGGGGTCGGAAACGGCCCGTCCATGGCAACACTGGCAGCGGCGGACGGTGCGCTGGGGGTCGAGTGCGACGGTGAGGGGGAGAGATACGACCGAGCTGGAGATGCGATGTGTCGCTTATCGTTGAGAGTTCCGGGACGCCGTTATCGTGTCGTGTCGCAAATTCAGGGAATTAAAGACATTAGCCAAGGAACACACACCACCCTCGTAGCCGTCGAGGCAGAAATGGACGGTGGATGCAGAAAGAGAACAATTTCGCCCATTTCTCTGAGCCTCCGCGATCCAGACCAGAGCTTGGCAGAACCGGCACTTGCCGGCCGCACCCCTTTCAGGAACTAGATCAATTGATGGGACTTTGCGGCCCCGCCGTGCGCTTGCCGTAAATGGCAACAGTCGTAGTCACCCGCCCGGTCGTGACTGCGCTCTCTCAAAGATGACATGCAAAGTACGTCAATTTTCAGTCTAAATTCTCAGCAACGGGACATTTGGATGCACGGAGAACACCTCATGACTTGCGATCAAGGCGCCATCAGGCATGTGCGGTGGCAATAACGGAAGCTTCAGGACAATTCGCAGGGAGCTCTATGCACCGCAAAGCATCCGCTCTGCTGGATATCTAGGAGGTAAGCTGTGCACTTCAGCTATGCAGCGAACTCAGCGATTCTGCCTAGGGCCTCTTCTCAACGCGCGGTGCCCACATACACTACGGACGGGATCTCCGTCAACGAGGGCCATATTCGGCCTATCAGTCCCAGGCGTAGGGCCGCAAGGGTGGATAAGTTTAAGCTCACTTGAATTTGGAATTTAGACCCTCGAACTTCAATCTCGCGCAAATCCTGACCCGTGGCGCCCCTTATCGAGGTGATTGCGCTGCAGAAATAAAGAACGTGGTTGACTTTGCCGACGCACCTGCACATATTGTTGAACGTGAACCTCGGCACTGTTTCCCCCTGTGAGAGAGACTGGACGAGGAGACATCCTGTTCTCAAGCAACTGCCGGTAAGCGAAGACTGCCGACGGGTCAAAGAGCAGGTGTCGATGTCAGCAGAGCACATCCTTCCCGTACCCATACAATCACCTGGCCTACATTTTCGTGGCGAGCCCCTTTGGCTGTGCAATTGACGTATACCGCGCAATGGTCCCAGTCTCGTGAGCATCCAGACGCTCTTCAGACCCAGACGTTGCGATGGATGTTCCGCGCGGCCTCGCAGACTCGGGCTCGGACGTTCGGAGGCAACATGTCGTTCTGGCCCTGGTCCGCCAGAAGCGGCAAATGCCGTGATGCGCTGGCGCAGCGGAGCGCCTTCGGACTTATCCCAACCGTCATGAACTCGGCGACCTCGTTTATGCTCGATCTTCAAGTACTCTGTGTTATACTCAGTACAACGGGATACAAACGATACGAACGAATCAATAGTGGCTTTCAAGCTCTAACACAAGCTAGGCTCCTCTATACTGCTTAGGGTCTGACTTGAAGTAGTTGCAGTCATCTTTCGTCGTACACTCACTCAGAACTCATAGCACTTTACTCAAAGACTTTTCAGCGCATACAACGATGTCCGGAGTGCCAATCTCACTAAATAATGGGTCCTGAACTTAGATAACAGGCTCCGACATGCACTCGAAGGACGTTCGTTGAAATGTTCAAGATGCCGTAAGGATATACGCGCCCCAAGGGAATCACACATCGCTCTCAGGGTTCCAGACCGCTTCCGTCATCTCAAACCACTTGATACCAGCCGCAGCAACGAATTTTCTTATCGCCAGAGTCAGAGTGCCCTACAGCGCAAAATGTCTCTTTCCAACATCTCGGAGTTCCGCGTGAGTCTAAGAGTCATCGACTCACAATGCTCGTGAAGCCCTCCTCTGAACCGCGTCTTGCAGGTGTCACCGCAACGAAGCCTAGTCTCGCATCGGGCAGCTTTGTGGCGGTCGCTCCGTTCTCATTAGGCGCTTGAAGCGTATAACCGCCGGAAGAGCGGTACAACGCGCAATTTGACCCCAGCGAAGGCCTTCCTTATCCCACGCCTCGCAGCCGGCCACTCAGCTCGCAGCCTCTGTCAGCTGTGCTACCTCATCGTCCCTCCGGTGCCGTATTCCCGTCCAGCGAAGGCCGAGGGGCTTAGAACGTAACGTTACGTCTTACGTCGGAGGTACAGTTTAAGCTGGTCTATTCTGAGTTGTCCTGATTATTGGATACAGTACACCAGGATCTCAGTGCTGGCCGTGCTGCAAGTGTTGAAGCTGGAGACTCGGGAGGCGTCCTCGCAGGGTATAGCCAGCATATACGTAAGTAGTCATGGCTTCAGAGCGACGTCTGCTATCAACGCGTTCCACCTGTAGACGAAAGCGGCTTGACGGTCCAGCTTTCGCTCACCATCGGACGTCGTATTTTCGAGTATCTCCGAGATGAGCGTGCCCTCCCTGACTGTATTCTATGCCCGGCGATCGCGGAAGTCGTATCGCAGAACCCTCGAGTTCGGCCCAACTCTACTATCGCGTAGGCATACGAATGAACCCGAAAGCCATGTTTACCGAACACGGTGACGTAGCGCGCGCAGCCGGCCAATAAGCAGTGTCTACCATCGTCCCGACGCACGAAATAGCCGTCGCAACCTCCATTCTGCATGGCTATCGTGGTCGCCGGTCCGTACACCTGCGTTTGCAGCCCGGTTATCCTGGTGCCGGCGAGCTAGCTCACTCAGAGTATAAAAGACTTGCGGCCTCAAGATGGACACTAACAACATACAGGAGATCGACTCATTCGGAAACACACACAACTCATAGACTTAGACCTCGTTCTTCTACACCTCCCTAATGGACCCCAAGACCGCCAACCCCGACGCCCTCAAGGTCCTCCCCGTCGCCCCCCTGCCGCGGACGCACGCACGCTCCTCGCCCACATTCACGCCGCCACCGCTCGACGGCACGCTCACGCTCGCCGAGATGTGGGACTGGCACGCGCAGCACTCGCCCGCGCACCCGCTCTTCGAGTACGCAGACGACGCCGGGCGCGTCACTGCGATCGCGTGGCCCGCGGCCGCACGTGCAATGCATCGCGCCGGACGCAGCGTGCGGCGCCTCGTCGAGGAGCATCCTGTGGACACAGGCAGGAAGCCCGTCGTGGCCATCCTCGCGTCGTCAGGTGCCGTCCTCCCGCTTCCGTGCTGGCAGCTCGTGCTGACGCGCTGCCCACAGACACGATCACATACGCGACGACGCTCGTCGGCGTGCAGCGCGCGCGGCTCGTCGCCTTCCCGCTCTCGCCGCGCAACTCGCCGGCGGCGGTCGCGCACCTGCTCACCAAGACCGCTGCGGAGTACGTCCTCGTCGGGCCCGAGCCCGCGCTCCAGGAGCTCGCGGCCGCGGCTTTCGAGGCGATGCGCGAGCAAGGTGCGCCGGTGCCGCACCGCGGGCACATGCCCGTGTTCGAGGACCTGTACAACGACGCGCCCGTGGAGCCCCTGCCCTCCCTCGGGACGCATTTCGACGAGCCGACGGTGATGATGCACTCGTCGGGCTCGACGGCGTTCCCGAAGCCGATCACATGGACGCACTATCGCCAGCTGATGTGCGGTCGTATGCCATGTAGGTCGCTGCCGCAATTCTCCAGGGACCATGCCGTGCTGACTTGTGTTTTCGTGCAGACTATGGCGAGCAGGACCTCACGGGCGTTCGCGTCGCCTGTCATACGCTGGCTGTCTTCCACGCTATGGGAATTCTGCAGCTGGGCTTCGTGGTATGCATATATGCATCTCGGGCCTTTGCGTCGACTCACTCGCTGTGCAGACCTGCACCGGGATGATTATGAACGTCTTCAAGCCCCAATCCCCGGCGCGCGTTCCTGCTCCTGATGTCATGCTCGACGCCATCATCGCCACCAAGAGCGAGCTCATATACTGCGTTCCGAGCTTCGTTGAGGTGCGTGCAGGCTCTAGAATAGTGGAGTGCCGCTCTAAAGTCTCATCAGGAATGGGCGAGACTTCCGGCATCTGTTGACGTTCTCAGGAAGACGAAGGGCATCGTAAGTAAATCCGTCATGCATTTGGCTGGTTTGTCTTATGTAGTTCCAGATGTATGGAGGCGGTCCCCTCACGAAGGAGGTCGGCGACCAGCTCACGGCCGCTGGTATCCCCCTTTACCCTTTGTACGGCACGTCAGAGTACGGAGGCATGGTTGTGATGCTTCCAAGTAAGTGCACATGCGGGTAAACAAGGGCTAGCTATTGACCGTTTCACCGACACAGAATCTGCCGATGAGGACTGGGAATACTTCCGTATTCCCGATCAGCTCAAGGCACACTTCATCCCACATGAAGACGGCAACGTTCAGCTAGTACTCTTGGTACGCTACTCGCTGCCCGACCACTCCGCCTCTCAGCTGATGTCCCCCAGCCTTGTGCATTCCAGGTGCCGTCCGTCATCAACACCGTCGTGGACGGCGTCCCCGGCTACAACACAAACGACATCCTCGCGCCACACCCCACGAAGCCTGGCTACTACAAAGTTGTCGGCAGGGCCGACGACCAGATCATGCACAGCACGGGTGAGAAGACGAACCCTGGTCCGCTCGGTGCGTTACTTTTGTTCGTGGCGGCCCAAAGGCTCATCAGCTGATGCATGATCTCTAGAGGCAATTCTGAATCAGGATCCGCATGTCAAGTGTGCAGTCATGTTCGGCAGGGGCAGGTTCAGTGCCGGTGTTGTCATCGAACCCATGCCCGATTTCGCGTTCGACCCCGCAGATGAGACAAAGCTCAGCGAGTTCCGGAATTTGATTTGGTAATTGTTCTCACTCCCCGTTGGAGACTGTCTGTCCTCACTCGTGTTCATAGGCCGACCGTGGAGAGAATGAACGAGTATGCCCCGCAGCATTCACGACTGTTCAAGGAGGTCAGGTGCACATCTCATCGTCGTTCCTGGTCATATATTGACTGTCCGCACCAGATGATCATGGTCGCCTCGCCACACAAGCCTTTCACGTACACTGCGAAGAACACTGCACGGCGGCAAGCCATCATCCACGACTACGCCTCCGAGATCGAGGCGCTCTACGCAGCCGCAGACGAAACCGCGCAGGCGGACCTCGCGCCCCCAGCTTCGTGGGCGTACGAGCCCGCGAAGGCGTTCGTGCGCGCCGTGGTCTCTCGCGTACTTGGACACGCGCCAGCGACGAAGCCGACCTCTTCCAGCACGGCTGCGACAGCCTCAAGGCGACGTGGATCCGGAACGCACTGCTGCACGCCCTGCGCGACACTACCGCCGTCGATACGCGCGCCGTCCCGGG
The DNA here is from genome assembly GCA_001910725.1 of Phanerodontia chrysosporium. NCBI lineage: Eukaryota > Fungi > Basidiomycota > Agaricomycetes > Polyporales > Phanerochaetaceae > Phanerodontia > Phanerodontia chrysosporium. The sequence goes on from MJGA01000022.1 coordinate 331,792, forward strand.
CAACTTTGTCTACCAGCATCCGTCCGTCGACGCCCTCGCGCACTACGTCGCAGGCCTCGCGGGCGCGGGCGGCGAGGAGGGCTCGGAGCAGGAGCGTGCGGTCAAGTTCATGCTCAGCATCGTTGAGAAGTACACGCGGGGCCTGCCGGTACACGTCCCGTCGGCGCCTGCGCCGGAGGGCGAGGTCGTGCTCGTCACCGGCACGACTGGCGCGCTCGGCGCAAGCCTGCTTTCGCAGCTCGTGCAACAGGCGACCGTGAAGCGCGTGTATGCGCTCAACCGCAAAAGCAGCACACCCCTCGCGGACCGCCAGAAAGCCAGCCTGGAGGAGCGGGGGTACGATGCGGCTGTCCTGTCCTCCGACAAGTTGGTCCTTGTGGAGACGGCTGTCGAAGAAGAGAGGATTGGCCTCCTCGAAGAACTGTACGAGCATATTCGCACGTCCGTCACTCGTATAATTCACAATGGTATGTACCCTCTCAAGACAGTTGTGATCGCCGGCATAGTAGCTGACGAAACTGACAGCATGGCCGGTCAACTTCAACATGTCCCTCCGCTCATTCGAGCCAAGCGTGCGGGGCGTGCGCAACCTCATCGACCTCGCGCTCGCCTCGCCTCACCCGGTACCGCCACAAATCGTCTTCATCAGCTCCATCGGCGTGTTCCGCGACATCGACGTCTCGAAGCCGATGCTCGAGGAGGCCATCGACGCCCACGTCGCCGCAGGCACGGGCTACAGCGAGTCGAAGTGGGTGTCGGAGACGATCCTGGGCATCGCGACGCGCGAGCGCGGCGTGCCGACGACGACGGTGCGCGTCGGCCAGATGACGGGGTCGTCCGCTGGTGCGTGGAACGCGCAGGAGTGGTTCCCGTCACTCGTCAAGTCCAGCGTATATCTCGGCTGCATCCCGGTCCTGGACAAGGTGCGCGCTCATGTGTTCTCCAGCCGCGGGCCCCTCCTGACCGCCTCATCTGCCAGTCTGTCTCGTTCATCCCCATCGACCCCTCCGCGACGGCGGTCATCGAGATGATGTCCGCCTCCGCGCGCACGCTCCATCTCGCACACCCGCAGCCCGTGCACTGGCGCGCGCTCACCGCGCCCATCGCGCGGGAGTTCGGCCTCGCAGAGGTGCCGTACGGCGAGTGGCTCGCGCGCCTCGAGAAGAGCGGGCGTGGGCTCGGCGCCGCGGACGAGGTCGAGATGATGCGGCGCAACCCCGCACTGAAGCTCTTCGAGTTCTTCAGCGAGAGCCAGCACATCCTCGACCGCTCGCCAGAGGCGATGGGCATCGCGCGCATGGACGTCACGCAGGCCCTAAAGGCTGCGCCCTCGCTGCGAACGTTGCCACCGCTGGGGCTAAAGATGTGATGAGCTATGTGGGGTACTGGAGGCGAATTGGGTTCCTACCGCAGTAACGGGCTTTTAGTCAGGCTTCAAATACTGAAATAGTCAATATTCAATACGCATAGATCTGATAGAGTATATAGAGAACTTATAGAATCAATGTCCTAGAATTTATGTGACTAGTCGTATGCATCTCTGATGATGGATATTTCTGCAACAAACAGTGCAATTATGACTCGGCTTACTGTACAGCATGAGTCGCCTGATACATTAGACAACCAATACAAGAACACAACAAAGCGCGACGACGAGTTCGATGCAAGACAAAATACCGAGAGCAATCATGTAGACGTTAACCTCAGCACAGGACTCCAGCGCCGACGCCGACGCCAGCACCAATTCCGCCGATGACCTTGCGAGGGACGGTGCCTTTCATACCGGCGCGCTGAAGCATGGAGAACCAGCTGTTCTTCTTGACCGCAGCGCCCCAGAAGGTGCGCTGAGCCCAAGCGGCAGATGTACCTAGGGCGCGAATCACTGAGCAACCGATGAGTCTGTGGTCGATGAGCATGCACGGACCTTTGACTGGTCCAAACGGCCCGAAGCCAAACAGACTCATCAGCGGGCGCAGGACCCAGGACTCGGGGATCAGCAAGGCCGTCGCGGTGAATAAGAGCGTATCGAGCAGAATAGGATGTTGTTCAGCGAGATCGCCTGTAGCAGTGTGACTAAGGATCTAATAGCTTCGAAATGATGGCATATACCTGTAGTGACGACCAGCTTCTCTATGAGGGGATTGATCCTGTCGAGAGAGGCGCGAAAACTTTCAATCTTGTCCTCTGGCATGCCGTGCTTCTGAGCAAAATTCAGAAGGGCCGCTTCCGCCTTCCCGAACACGATCCTTGTCATGTTCTGCCGGTGAGCATGACCAGGAGCATGGTCGGGGGTGGAAAGGCTTGCTGCAGTTCCTTGAGTACTTCCTGGAGCGCGAGAGCGATCTCGCCGGAGACGTCTTCGCTGACGAACCCTTGGTCCGTGAGATAAGTGAAGTCTTTCTTGAGCGCGTTCGCCTCATAGAGGACCTCTTTGAACGTCGTCCTGAACGCCAGTACATTGTCTTCAAGGTGCCACGCCTTGATCGCGTCGTTGAGGTCCTTGTCTGCTTCCTTCAGCAGCCCGCTGCCGAACGACTCGATCTTCTCCCACGAAGGAAGCTTCAACGAGTTGGACGCCTGGTCTTCGATCTTGCGGCGTATGTCTATCGTGTGGGGCAAAATAAGTGGGGATGTGGCGCAAGGGACGGGCGCTTGGATAATACCTGAGAACTTGCGCGATGCCCAGTCCCAAGGGCCCTCCCAAAACCTGTATACGCATGTTCAACATGGTATTACGGCATGAGCCTGTACTCACGATGTGACTCTCGTGGTCGCCTCCGATTGTAAGACGATCGAAGTTGGCGCAGCATGATTCAGAGATACAAATATGAATAAGAGGGACAGAGCGATGCAAAGCACCCGGATAATCGTCTTGACCGCTCTCATCTCGGCTGAGACGGAAGGAGGGGGGGGGGGGGAGATAGAGAACAAAGGCGGGTCTCACTCGGCGAATGGACCATCCTTATATTCCTGCGAAGTAAGGTTTGATAGCTTCCGCAAAGACTGCCGTATATGGCGCTCGTATTCCCGCCCGGTACAAGCCCACCAAAGCACAGGCCAGGTCGAAAGCTTGAGATATCCAGAGATAGAAATGCTATGGTGGACAAAGCTTAGCGTTGAAAATCTGAAAACCACTTTCAGCCGCACCTTGGAGTACAAGTCTATCAGCGTCTTCTTCCTACACTGCGTTCTTCCAGTCGCGACAGCGGCGCTATCGTCAATTTCTCCCATGCTTGGCGGAGCCTAGATCACGTAGAGGGTGGCCCGCACCGGCCTACCAATGTACAATGTGAGTAACCAAGAGAGATAGTAAATGTGTCTAAGAGAGGTACCGCGAACATACATCCATGTCGAGTTGACATGTCGCGGTTTGCGCCTGGTTTGACGTATTCAAAGCCGGGAGGACGGACCAGTTGCAAGTACCCTTGTTGACAGCACGTGAGCATCTCTGGCAGATCGTCACAAACGGAGGCTGACCACCTTGACGCTGCCGACCATATCGCCTGACTTGAAGTGTAGTGCAAGACTTTGTCTATTCGACTTCGTAGTCAAAGCTCCAGGAGACAACGTTTTCGAGAATAGATTGCTATTCGACAGCTCACAAGTGCCATGCAAGATAGGATACGGAATCGTTCGCGCAGAATTCCTCGTTCGGCACGTGCGTATCAACCCTTCATGGCGGCGTGCTGAAGGAAAGAAAACCAGCTTCCCTTCGGAACTATGGCGCCAAAGAACATGCGCTGAGCCCAAGCGGCTGCGGTCCCTGGAGTAGATGAAGATCAGTAACCGCATACACCTCTGCCAGTGCTCAGTGGGGCTACCTTTGACTGGCCCAGCGGGCCCGAAGCCGAAGAGCATGAGCAGGGGGCGCAGGATCCACCATTGGGGGACTAGCAAGGAGACAACCATGCCCAAGATCATCTCCAGTAGCACAGGATGTTGCTCGGCGAAATCACCTGTAACACTGTGACCGAGATGTCAACAGTAGAGATGATAGCCATGTACCTAACATGACAACGAGCTTCACGATGTATAGCTTGAGCCGGCGGAGGGCCGCGCGAAAGCCGTGGACCTTGTCTTCTGGCATTCCGTGTTTGCAAACGATATCTATAAGCACCGTCTCTGCCTTTTCAAAGGCGACTGTCGCCGCGTTCTGTCTCTCGTCGTGAGTAGGGGCATGTTCGGGTGGTGGGAAGGCCTCCTGCAGTTCCTTCAGCACCGCCGGCAAGGCAGCGGCAATCTCGTTGGAGATGTTCTCAAGGGTGAGCCCCTGCTTCGTCAGAAAACTAATATCCGACTTGATCGTGTTCGCCTCGCGCAGGAGTCCATCGACGGTCTCCTTGAGCGCCGTTACTTGAACGTCAATCCGCCATGCCTTCACCGCATCGTTGAGACGTGTGTCGGCTTCTGACAGCAGTCCGCCGCCGAACGATTCAATATTCTCCCACGCAGGCTTGAGCGAGCTAGACGCTATATCTTCAACCTTCAGATACGTGTCTAGTGTGGAGGCGGGATGAGTAGAACGTGGCGCAAGAGGACGCTTGACTCGCACCTGAGGCTTTGGACGATATCCAGTTCAGGGGTCCTCCCAGAACCTAGAGATGGATGCTTAAGATCGTCCTGAATGTTATGAAGATGCACTCACTGCCTCGACTCGGATGGTACAGATTCCGATTGCAAGTCAACTGAGGTGGCCACAGCACCATGGTGAAAGGGCACGAAGATGCAGAGAAGTGAGAGAGAGATGCACGAGCACCCTGGTGATAGTCGTGACTGCTCGCATCGTCGCGGAGGTCAATGGTCAAGAGAGGGATTGCGTGGCCGTCGTCTCTTTCGAGATAAGGTTTGACCGCTTCCCCAGAGACCGCTGTATATGGCGCCCATTGCTCCAAATCAGGTGCGAGCGCACCGTGGCCATATTCAAGAAACAACTCAACTCAGAACGAAACATCAAGTATATTCAGCTGCATCTTCGAGTGCGAGCTTATCAGCATCTCCTTTGTACACAGTGCCCTTCTCCGGCACAACAAAGTCATCCGCGTCAAGTTCGCCCATGCCAGGCGGAGGCGAGATCGCGTTGAGGACAATCCACACAGTCGCACTGATGCAGAACGCGAGCGGCCAGGAGAGATAGTAGACGTGTCTGAGAAATATCTCTTCAGTCCATACGAGATGCACAAGGAGCCAACTTCACGCACATCCATGTAGTGTTCACGTGCACCTGGCCTGGCGTCACGGTAGCCGCAAAGCCTGGGAGATTGGGCCATACACCCTATCGAGATATGGTTAGTATATTTGCCTGTCTACAAGAAAGGGAGACCGACCAGAACCCAAGCGATGGGAGCCCGCCAATTGAGGCCGTGCCAGTACCTGCCAGCTGCGTTAGTCGGGGGCCGTGCATCGATAACGAGTCAGCACACCAGTAGTCGCTAGACTCGTTCGGGGTATACAAGTGGGAAAGCTTCAAGCGTCGTCCGCGGAGGATGTGATAATCGGCCTGGGCGGAGCGTGAGCCACGGGCACGCGAAGCGCCAACGCAATTGAAAACGGACCACCATAATCCCGGTCAGGGGCGCCAGGAATATCCCATAGCTCGACATCGCGGAGATGAACGAGTTCGCGGTCTGGCGAATGTGTCACGTTCTGAGCCCCGCTAGATGTAGTGTCGGCGACTTACGTTGAGGATCCGCCACGGGTTGATGCATATACCGATGATCGCGATCACAAACGAGCCCCGACGGATGTTCAGGTATCTGCTAGCATGAAGCTTTGTTTCTCAGGGCGGTGAGCGGGGTTCTCATACCGTGGTAGCAGGGCAGCCAAGTCCATGCCTCCAACAACACCGCACGCGATGACCTATGCGTGCTCAATAAACCGTCCCGTCACACCGAGAGCCAAGTCGCCTACCGTCACAGAGAGCTGCGAAGCTACAAATGCAAGCGAGGCAAAGAACACGGCTGCGCGTGCCCCGGGACCGCCGTGCCTCTGGACTGCAGAGAGAAGGTCGTAGATCTTCCTGCAAGCGAAGTACATGACTGCTCTTCCCGCCAACCAACGGATGTCAGCACACACCAGAGGAGAGGTTCGTCCGGATAAAAGCCGCGCGCACACGACGTGGCGACGATGCCTAGGATGTTCGTCCCGAGAAGACAGACCGGAATGGCGAAGATCTGGCCCCACAGCTGGTCCCCGGACTTCTTGGCGTACCTCGAGAAATCTCGGCTGGGTCAGCCCCCTAGACACGAAGAGCCACGTCTCGGGCCTACTTACCACTTTGGTAGAGAATCTACGGAGCATGAGCACCACCAGCAATCGTCAAAGCGGGTGTACACTTACCCCTCCGGCCCACGCGCCGATCCCGCTCGTGATGCATCGCATCATGACCCAGCCAAGCTTGCTCCCGCGCAGCGTCTCCACACCGTACACCGCCTCTGGGTTGCCGAAGAGCGGTCCGCCATCGCCCTGCTTCACAAGTGCCCAGATGAAAATGGAGAAGGCCGCAATGATCGCGGCGAAGGACGAGAGCAGCGCCGGCAAGCGGTAGCTACGCGGGTGAATGTCAGCGGTGAATGAAAGGTGGCGAGGGCAGATCTACCGTTCTGGCTTCAGCATGAAGATCGGGATCGAGAGGACGTAGAAGATGATGAAGGCAACTGGGGGGAAGTGTCTGTCAGTTCCAGGCCAAGGCATGTAGCCAGCGACCGACCGAAGTCGTTTGTCTCCATTCCGATGTCTGACGGGAAGTGGTTCTTCATCCTGTAGAAACTAGCTGCAAAAATGTATATACTTCTGTATTCACTGTTCGGAGCACGAACTTACGCCAGAGAGATCCAATAAGGACTTTCACCATTTGTCCGCCATACCTGTGCGACCGGTCAATGTTGTGGATACACACGCGAAAAGTGGTGTTGCCTACCAGGACTGTACACCCTGCCAGACGCATGACAGGATGATGCGGTTCATCAACGTGAACCATGCACCGCGACTGTCAGCCAAGAAACGAGGATTAGCCAAACGAATGCGATGAAGGGTGGTGCGCGCATACATTCCCCAGCTTGCGCGGTTGATAATAGCAAAAGGAATTCCCCACTTGCCGCCGCCGTGCCCATTCACGACAAGAGCGAGAGTGATTCTGCAAACATCAGAAGAGTGATAGGTTAGAGGAAAATGCGCATACATTATGGTGCTTATTGCATTGACTGACGGTGTCAGCTGGATGAAAGGCACAAGCACTCGCATAGCAGCCCGCGCTTACCTGCAATCGCTTGACCCACAGTCAAGCCTAGAGCGACTGCAACACCAAGCCTCAATATTGGCGTTTGCATTATAGGGTCGGGGCAGCGAGATACGTACGAGATGCAGCAGCGCCAGACCACTCCGCGATATTGATCGCTGCCCAGACGCCATCAGTCCACGTTGTCGTAAACAGAAAGCGAGGCGACCCACCTGTCGAGATCCAAAAGAACACAAACGTGGTCTTGTCCCACGTCCGCCGAGACGGCGGCAGCGGGAGGATATCCGCATTACTGTACGCCGTCGCGCCAACTGCATCCATCTCACGCGGTCGTTTCCGGGCGACTCCTTGTCCCAAAGTGCCTTTATACGCACGAATCCGATCGGCCTGCAGGGCGTTGGGGCTAGCGTACAATTTTTCCGGGGCATCGTCGCGCACCTTTTTCCGGTCGACCATCCAAACGGAAGGCGTGGGGGGAAGAGCGCGGTCCAAAACCCCACCTGCTTGGCGTGCGCACCAGCTTTTTTAGTGCGGTGGCTAGGCGCCCGTACGTGACTCGAGGCACGCGAGGTTGGGGCACAGTCCTGGTTCAGGCACGTCCTGGACGATGAGCACTTCCAACGGCCGTTCAAGTGCCTGCACGAGAGATATAGGAAGCCGGCATGCTGATATGCAGCATTGCGGAGGTAGAGGGGCTGTTATGGCACCGGAGGCGATGTGCGGTAGTACTTGGCCCGGGTGTCCCTCACGTCATGTATGTTGAGTCGGCCATAGCCCTCACATACACAGAAGAAGTAAAGCTGAAGCCTCGCTGCCCGCTGGGTTGCGATAAGTCGGCCGTACTTGACATGCTCACATCGCGATACCACAGCTGCAAGACAGCTCAAGTGCTGCTTGAGGCAAGTTCACAGCCGCAAGAAGCCGGAGAAGGCGTGTCCGAACCGTCGATGAAGGTGTCCGGCAGCGAGAGCGTAGAAGTATCAGGATGCATAGTGTAGAGTAGTCATGCGAAGAGGAGAGCAAGCAGAAATGGATGTACAGTTGAACCGTTTGTCGGCTATCACCGCGCCACGAAGGCACGTCCCTGCATAACTTGACCCAACGTCGAGAGTCGAGCAAAGAGAGGTAAATGGAGATGTATTGGACATGTTGCATAGTGACAATTATAGGACAGGTATATACAAGCATGCGGTAGTAATACTAGTTGATACAAATGATACAAGGGACGACCGAGTAGCGAGCAAGATGGAAAGCAAAAAGACGGAGTCGAAGTAGGCACCGAACACAAGCAGCCGGAAAACTATTGGGCCTTGGTGGATTCGGCGGGAGGCGGGACGTCGGTGAACTCGTCGAGGGACGCGGACTTCAAGTCGAGCGGGTACTCGACTTTGCGGTTCTTCTGAGCGAGCGCGTACGCGATCTGGCGGCCGCGCTCCTGGGTGATCTCGAGCAGCCGCTTCTTGCGCTCCGCGGGCTTGAGGTGCGAGAGGTCCTCCGAGAGCGCAGCGTCGAGCGCCTTCGCCGTGATCGGCTTCTTCGGACGCGCCCACTCGACGCCGTCCGAGCGCCGGCCAAACTCGTCGAGCCCGAACACGTTGAAGCCGTCGCCGAGGTCGAGCTCGTCGATCTCCTCCTGCATGAGCTCGCGCAGCTGCTCGCCCTGTAGGTGCCACGTGCCGATGCCGACGTGGATGACGCGCTTTTCGGGCGGGATCGGCGCCGCCAGGCCCTCGCCGCCAAGCGTGCGGCCCCGGTCAGTAGGACTGAATCGGATGCCGGGGAAGCCACCGCAGTCGCCGCGCAGGCGACGGCCAATGTCGATGATGAGCTGCCGCATGCGGCGCACACGGAGTTGGCGAATCCGAGAGTTGAATGTGGGAGCGTATTTGCGGTCTGCCTCCTCGATGCTGGCGTAAAACGCGAGACCGCGGGGAGAGCACGGGAGAGACGGGCGTAGGTGAGTGCGAGAGAGCGGGTGGAGAGTGTAGCAGTGAGCAGGGGGCGCCAGTAAGGCTTCTCCTTGAGTTGCGCCATGTAGCGTTCACGGTACTCCTGGAGCTTGGTGTTGAAGTCGCGCACGGAGTCGGCAACGGGAAGGATTGGGGTGTTAACCTCCTCGACGGGGTCTTCGCCCTCATACAGATACTCGTCCTCGGCTTCCGCCCCTTTCTTGCCCGGCTGCAACTTGAATGGAGCCTGGGCCCGCTTCGCGGGGGCGTCGACCGCGGGGGCAGCGACCGCGGACGCCTCAACGGAGGGGTTCGACGTCTCAATGTTAGGGAGAGGCACCTCGCGGGCACGTGCGACAGCGCTTGTATGGAAACCACGAGTACCGCTCGCACCTTGCGCCGAAGAGCTGCCAAGTGCGGTGACCTCGTCACCCTCTGCCGGGGCAAGGACCTCCTCCCATGTAGCATTGCCGGGCTTGACGAGAGGCTCGTCAGTGTCTAGGGGTGGGAATGCAGCGACAGGGTGGAACTCCGTGGCGGGAGTGGGCGGCTCGAAGCCGCTCGGCAGGCGCACGGTGCCGTCTTCTTCGATAACCTCTGGCGGAATCTTCTCCTCACGGGGCCGCGTCTCCGCTGCGATACCCTCACTGAGAATACCGGCGCTGAGCTGAGCCATCAGTCCGCCTTCGGCCTCCTTACGCTCTGCGATGTCGTCCAGCTGGCGCCTGCGCTCGATGTAGTATGCGGGAACGACGTTGTCGTCTGCGTCCTGGGACGGCTTGTGGGGGCGCGACCATGACGAGGTGGGAATCTCGGCGCGCTCGCTCGGAGTCGTGTGAGACTTGTCCATGTCTGAGCTTCGCGGGACGGAGGAATGATACGCACGCGCCTGGTGTGGGACCCCGGCCGGTGGGGAGGGCGCGGATGCCAGGTCCACAGGCGCGGCCGACACATCCTGCGTAGGCGATGAGTCGCCATAGATCTCCTCGCGCCGTCGCCGGAGGGTGTCGGTTTTGCTTTCGCCCTTGTCCCACCATACGACAGTCTTCTTCCGCTTTGGCTCTACCCATGGCCAGACGGCGTTGTCCATGATCTCCTTCTGTTCCTTGGGGCAGTTCCAGCTGTTGTACTTGTCGAGAACGGCCGGAAGATCGCCTTCTCGACACACGCCGACGACATACTCGATTGAGTCTTGTCGTCCGACGCCGTGGCGAGTCGGATACCGTGCTTCCAGGAGGAATACGGTATGCGGCTCGTACGCAGCGGGCGGAGGCGCCTCGTACACCTTGCCCTTGGCAAGGTATGCACCTCCTGGCCACCAATTCGAAATCCGAAGGTCTTGTGGTCGCGTGAAACCACCCATGTACCTGCGGACAATATGTTAGGACCTTTGCGCGGCGTACACATCATTGAGTAGTAGAAACGAAGACTCTGTACTGAGGAACGGAAGACGACTCTGAGCAGCAAAGTGGAAAAGAACGAAAACGAAAGCGTGGACCACAGATGAACGAGAGCGGAAGCGGAAAAGACAGACGTACGTCTTGACCGGTGTCAAAGCCTTTGTTATGTCCACACGCTCATCGCGCTCAGCTTTCTCCATCCGTCTCTTTGTCTGCAAGGTGATTTCCTTCGCGTTGGGTGGGGGACTTGGCGGGTGCGGACCACTGTTCTTCTTGGTTGTCGTCGGCCCGCGTTTCAGCACATGCTTGCCCGCCGGAATCCGCGGATACGACATGGTGCAGCAAGGTTGTCAGTGCCGGAGAATGTCGTGTAGTGTATATACGAGGATGGAGGAGGGAGAACCGGGAGGAGGAAAGGCAGGTCGTGTAAAGCCAACGAGAAATGGTCTGAAATGCATCATTTATGCGTTGTTTGGGTTTGTTTGGTCGCTTGCCATAACGAGACATTAGGTAGAAAGATTGGAGAGAGATGAGTTATTGAATCCATCTTCTCCGTGCCGAAGGCAGGCTAATTCGCACCCTAGATGTTGGATGACGCCGATGATGCTTCGAGTGGAGACAGAGCGTGAGGAACGAGGTACGAAAACACATGGGTGTGCTGAGAATTATCCGGACTAGATACTAGACAAAAGGAGCGACAACACAGCAGCGTACGTAACAAGTCTTCGTCGAAAGATATGCTAGGGGGTATATAAGAGAAAGGAGAGTAAGGTACCCATAAGTTCCAAAAAGTGAGGAGGGAGAGCAGCAGGGGACAGAGTGTTCACCGCCTGCCGGTGCCACGACCATAGCCCGCTTGAAGGTTGTCCAGCTCCGCTTCGAGCGCCTTGATGGCACTGTGCGCCATTTCGAGGTCCTTGTTGAGACGGTCGCGCTCTTGGATAAGCTGCGGAGAGATGCCATCAGAAGATGTCATACAGGACCGAGGTGCGGGGACGACATACGTGTTGCTCCCATTGCCTGAAGCGCGCTTCCTCCGCCTTGACCTGCTCGGTGAAGCGCTTGCGGAGGGCCTCCTCCTCCTCCTTGAACTTCGGGTTCTCGAACTTGCGTGGCTTCTGCTCGCCAAACTTGCGCACCTCCATCTGGGCCTGGCGGTAGTTCTCGTAGTGCGTCTCTTCCGTAGTCGAGATGAGATCAAGCATGTGAGTACGGATCAGCAACGAGCGCAGCTTGCGGAAGTCGCAGTGGTTCTCATTCTCAACTGTCGGAACCGTAAGTTGCGAACACGGCACGCGCACGGAAGAACGCACCTTCGGCGACACCCCACAGGTACTCACGACCCTTGACCACTCGGCCGTCAGGCGTGGTAACATCCTCCGTCGAACCGATGATAGAGAACGGCATCGCGGCAATAAGCACGCGGGCGTGCTCTGCCGCAGCATCGTCGTCGGTGTCGATGGGCGGCTGATAGATACGGATACCTTGCGCCGCTATTACCTCACGAATCTACTCAAGGTATGAGACTCGGCACCACGACCATGTTCTGACACACGTACACGCTGCTTGAAGACAGCAAGGTCATTTTGGGTGAGCGTATCGGCCTTTGCAACGACTGGGATCAGGTTGACACGGGTTCCGAGACGCTTCATGATCTCGATGTCCAAGGGCTTCAGCCTTTGATGAAGTCAGCAGAGCCCGGCGTAAACTTTGCGAATACGGAAACGCACGTATGGCCGGTAGGACGAATGAAATACAAGCACGCGTGCACGCGAAGGTCAATCTTGTCATGTCTCTGCGGCTGCTGCTCCTGGCGCATGTATGCCTCATGCTGGTCGTCAATGAAGTCGACGATAGGTGCCCACGAGTCGCGGTTGTTGACATAGTCACCAAATCCTGGGCAGTCGATCACGGTGAGCTTGGTCTTGAACTGCTTCTCCTCGAGCTCGGCCTTGATGATCTCAACTTCGGTGAGCTTGTCGAGCTGCTTATGGTGACGACGGCTGTAGTTCTTGGGTGGTGAAAGCTCGGTCGAGAAAAGCGTGTTGACAAGAGTGGTCTTGCCCAAGCCGGATTCACCTGCACGGCATGAGACCGGCACGAGGGGGAGGTAGACACGTCAAACATACCGACGACCATGATAGTGAAGTGCGCCCCGCGCTTTGCGACGATCTTGTGCCTCTGTTGGACTCCGGTCAATATGACGGTTGCCCGCGGTGCTGGACAGCTCTACAAACCTGGTTGGGCAGGTTGGCAATGCCAATGCCGTCGGAGATAATTGGAGCGGTGGCCATGGCGGGCTTCGGTGGGCAGCAAAGGAATGGCGAGAAGAAAGGAAGTTGAACCTGGGGCGTGAACGTCGACAACTCGTCGCGAGCAAGTCGTGCGTGACGACGTCCGACGTGACTGATGTTTCTAGACCGTAACGGAAGCAGCCAAAAGCAGTCTAGATTCGGGTGAAATACACCCGTCTGATTTGCTCGCCATTGCCCGCTTTTGGCGTTTTCCCGTCTTGACTCCCGACAACTTGTGCACGAAAGACCTCTGCTCGACCTCCCACCAGACTGCGAGAACGACCGACGTGACCTGTCTTGGCCGCCCTGCAAGTTGCTATCTAGGACTCCTAAGTGCGCTGCGACCGAACGCTGCGCTTCTCGGTTTCAGCACAGAGCGGACATGTGGAGCCGTGAGCAATGTGGGTCCAGCTACACGTCTTGTCGGCCACCTTGGATTTCCACGCAACAGAAGGCAGCCAATGAAGGAGCGAGCCTTGAATGTTATCGTGTGTACCTAGCAGCAATATCTCGATTGCTTCCACGACTGCATATCTGCCCGAATGAAGGACCGAGGATAACTACGTACGTGCCAGTTACAACCCGGTGCCATTGTATGCTAAGGATGGCGGTGTGAACGCAGTGAGGCTGTTTCCATTTCGTACACATGGATGCACGCGCGTTCGAGCGCGACATCATCTTGGGCGCGGCCCCGTGGCCTAGCAAGGCTGCGAAGACTGTACTAGGCACGTCGAAACCTCTTCAGCGCGTCCGTTAAGCGGCTGTGTGCGCAGTTAGCAGGCCCGTGAGCGTACAAAACAATGCCCTGTATACGCTCGGTCTCCGGGCGGCATGCCGCGACTTGTAACACTCTGCGGAGCCAGTACCCGTCTCACCTGCGCAGGGCTCTGATAGCGCTCGACGGAGAGCGATATAGCTTGCGCCAGAGACGGAAGGTTGCAAGCGCATCGCTGTGCCCACCTGCACATCGAGGCATTGAACCACCATGGCATTGGTCTCTCCTATTGAGCATCCAGCGCTGTTTATCTTGTCAGCGCTCGCCATAGCGCTGTACTTGTGGCGCAGGCATGTTTCACGCTATCTATCAGCTACATTCCAGGCCCAAAGGCGTCCTGGTTGTATGGCACGTATCATGATATCTTGTAGCTCGTAGGTGTGATCCTGACCTTTGATCCTAGGCAATATCAAAGACTTCACTTATCAGCAGAATGTAGGAGACCTTGATTTCCAGTGGGTGAAGCAATTCGGCAGAGTCTGGAGGATGCAGAGTCCGTTCGGGGTACGTCTATCTAATTCAGGTGTCACTAACTTCACTTTACTGAAGAACCTGTCCAGACGGATATACTCGCACTGGCCGACCCCAAGGTACCTCCATTTCGTCACTGCGGCTTTGCGATCCAGTTAACTGAGCGGCTCTTTCAGGCTATGCAGCATTGTTTTCACAAGGCAGACGATCAGTACAACAAGCGAGTCGAATCGACCGTAGGTTCTCGCATGATGATGGGCAAAGGACTGGTCTGGGCCAGCGGTACGATTTCTGCGCATACATCCACTTGTATCCTCATTTCGTCGATAGGTACTACTCACGAGCGGCAGCGCAAGATCATGAGTCCGGCGTTCACGACTGCGCAAATCCGCTCGTTCCTTCCTTTTTCAGGGCTGGTGCTGCGAAGGTACGTACATTCACTTAGGCTAGTAGCAGAACTCATAAGGGTTGCTTGTATAGTTAACTCAGAAGTGGAGGGACGAACTCTTTAACCATTCCACTGACGGCGCGGCGGTCCCCGTCAATAAGTGGTTCTCCAGGGCGACACTTGATATTCTTGGCGAGAGTACGTTTGTACAACAACGCTGCCTTAATTCCACTCATATTTTGTAGCTGCTTTTGACTTCAACTTTGGTGCCGTTGACGACAAGGACAACGAGGTCACTTTAGCATTTCATACCATGTTGTAAGTTTTACCACTTCGCGAGGCGTCATAGACACGATCTCACTTGGCTTAGTGCCAACTCCTGTCTCCGGCCGCCGAAATGGGACTTGCTTTTCAAGAGGATATGGTATTTCCTGCCCAATCCCCTTCTCGAACTCGTTCAGTATGTGCCGACCAAGGAGCAGAACCGCTTCCGCCGCTGTAGGCTCGTCGTCGAGAAGGTCTCTCAGCAGCTCATCCAAGAGAAGCGAGAGGCTCTTCTAGCGGAAGCGAAGTCGAGTCGGGACATCTTCAGCGTGCTCGGTACGCCTCAGTCACCTTATCGACACACCTGCTAAAACAAAGTGTAGTCCGCGCGAACGTGTCGGAGAACCCGAACTCTCGGCTTAGCGACGAAGAGCTCATTGCGCAAATGGGAACTCTGGTGCTTGCTGGTCACGTCACGACTGCCACTACACTCAGCTGGATGCTCTATGAGCTAGCGCGGCGTCAGGATTACCAGGATAAGATGCGTGAAGAAATCGTCGTGGCACGTGCCCGCCTCCAAGAGCGCGGCCAGCAGGACTTCAGCATGGAGGACCTCGAAAACATGCATTACGTTCCAGCTGCCTGAAGGTCAGACACTGTTCGCACGTTTAGTGACGCTTCATGCTGACCTAGCTATAGGAGACCCTGCGCTTCCACCCACCCGTGTACCACCTCTTTCGCCAGGCGAATACCGACGACGTCATCCCGCTCGAGCAGCCTGTCCGCACGACCTCGGGCAAGTACGTCACGGAGATCCCATTGCAGCGGGCCAGCAGGTCCTCTTCTCGGTTTGCGCCTATCAGCGGTGAGTGGTGCTGTATGACTCAGCCGACGTCCTCCCCTGAGCGTATCTGGCAGCCTTCCCGAGGTGTGGGGCGAAGACGCCGGGATATGGAACCCGATGCGCTTCATCGACGGCAACGTCGACAAGCAGTCCAAACTCGGCTTATACTCGAATCTGTACGCGCCAGTTTTGCCATTGGCTGTGCTCCTGCTAAGACGTCACTGCAGCATGACATTCAGTGCTGGTAGTCGAGGATGTCTCGGGTACGTAATACTAGCCTGGTGCCCAAATAATGAGCTGACCCGGGTGCTACAGGTGGCGCTTTACGTGAGTCTTTACGTTCGGTCTCGGTAGTTTAGGGCTCCTCACCGCTATCCTCAGCATCGTTGAGACCCTCGCGATCATCGTCGAGTTGTTGGAGCACTTCAAGTTCGAGCCCACGGAAGACACGGCAAAGGTCATTCGCGTTCCCACCGGCATCATGTCTGCTTTCACGGCCGGCAAGGAGCGCGAAGGCCCTCAGATGCTTCTCAAGGTCGTTCCCATCCTTTAAGTACTCTCACTCCGCCGAAGTGGCTTTCGTCGTCGTTTCATGTCGTTACACATAGTTACTAAACGACCGTTCAGGAGACTTGGGACTTCTTGTTACAGATTAAAACCACATGGTGAATTATAGCGAATTGCTAGTCACGGGACCGCAGGAGGTGGCGTGTGTAAGGCGGCGTGCCGACTCGGGCCACGGGCGTCTATATGATCTGCGCACCGCCATAGGCTCGCGCCGAGCACCAAATGGCGACTTACGTGCTCGGAGCGGTACCGACACCGCTGAATAGAAAACCGGGTCCACTTGATTTGTCGGACTTGCGGCAGCGCGAATTCAAAGAGACGAGCCTCCTGAGTTCATGGAATGCGTACATCCTAGTGCTCAGTGGAAAATTTGGTAACGTAATTGTCTCAAGTCACATTGTACGGCAGCACCAGGAGCCTAAGGTACGTCTGTCGCATTTCTAGCGAGAATCTTTTCTTATTCGTTGGAGCGATCCATGGTCTTGTCACAGGACACGATGTGCTCGTTCCGAAACGTCTGCTCATTGATTTGTCGCGCGTAAATCCATTGATGACGAAGAGGAGGCCTACCCATTTGTCGCAGCTTGCCCAGCTAGGCGGGCAGCCGGCTAGGTGTGGGACGGGTGGTTCCTCGCGCCCTGATGTACGGCGGGCGTTTTCAACGTTGTGCGTGTATAGTTCTGAGACGTCCGATGGGCGCACTGACCGCTCTAGTGCCTCCCGCAGGCACCTGCCCTCGGGCTGCGTCCTGATGCCCATGCGCCATGCGTCCCTCGGTTAGAGTGGTCTCGACGCTGACTGGCGTAAGAGGCCGGTTTGATCTCCAACAAATCATCCCCATCCACCGTCGCGGACCGCCGGACAGATCGTCGATCGTCTCTTTTCCTACAGCTGTCTCTATCCCGGCATGTTGGCGCCACTTCGGTCAGCAAACACACTTGTACGCTATACGGTCGTCGCAGGAACAAAGCAGCAAAAGAGCCCTGACGCCGCCACTTTCAGATGTCTGCAGTGCTCGCCATATTTTTACTAAAGGCTGCGCGCTCTGGCACCTCCAAAACGGCTTTGCCCCGTGAAGCTCTACTCTGCTTCCGACACGCTCAGATTTGTTAGCCGTGTGTGGTTGCGCGGATGAATTACCGTTTTCGACCACTGCCCCGGGGCTGCCCGTCGCCCTCGGGGATAGTAGGTGGCCTGCCCGAATTTGGCGTCTACATGCTGCATTCTCCTCTCGCCGAAAGGCCTGTCGGCGGAGCAGGATGGGCTGACAGGACCTGCGCCTAGCGACGGCTGAGTCGTCACCGTAGTAAAGTTATAAGAAGAGACATGCGACGAAATGCTAATACCCCGACAGGGACCAACTCTCTGTTTCCGCTAAACAGCAGCCCTCCTTAGAATCTCTACTCTGCTTGGCACTATGTCCAACGTCTCTAGCATCGACAAAGTCTCTGACAAGTCCTTCGACTACATCATTGTCGGTACGTCGTCGTTGTCGGTGTCTCGCGCAAGCTATCTGATGGATTGTTCGACCAGGCGGTGGAGTAAGTCTCTTTCATACCGCTTTTCTCCCCCTGCTCATGCTGTCAACACCGCCAGACTTCTGGTCTGACTCTAGCCGCCCGTCTGTCTGAGGACCCCACCCAGTCTGTGCTCGTTCTCGAGTCCGGAAGTGCCAACCTGAATGATGCCGAGCTATGTCCGTATCTCCCATTCTTCTGAGCCTACCTATGTCAACGTTGTCATCTAGTGCGCTCTGCGTCATACGGCTCGCTTCACGGCAAACCTGGATATGAGTGGGGCCACAAGACGGTAGGACAAACCCCGTACTAAGCCGGCCGTACCGAGCTCCTGACGTCGATCCCGTAGTCGAACCAAGAAGGTCTCAATGGACGGTCTGCGCCGTGGGCTCGCGGCAAGGGCTTGGGCGGTTCTTCTGGCATCAACTTTCTGTGCTACACCAAGCCTCCTGCGCGCGATATCGATGGTGCGTACGGCCTACACTGAGCAGTAACAGTCCATTCACGTTCACGACAGACTGGGAGAAGCTGGGTAACCCGGGCTGGAACTGGGAGGCTCATCAAAAGATGCTGAAGCGGGTAGAAAGGTAAACTCCTCCTACTCACAGGCTCCGTGACCTGGCTTGATGACCGTTCTCCTATTAGATGGCAAGCTCCGCCCCAGGATGTTATGAAGAGGATGAAGCTGGATCCTGCCGAGTGCACGTTCGGGACGGATGGTGCGCTCGCTCACGCTTGTACCCGGGATTTCGTTGACCGCTGCCGGGCAGGTCCTTTGGGCGTCGGCTTCCCTGCGTTGTTGCAAGATGGCGAGATCAACTTCTTGGAGACGTTGGAGAAGGCCGGCATCCCGCGAGCGCCGCAGCCCGTAAGTCTTCTGCCCGTGCTAGAAGCTCTCAAATTGATGATAACTGTACGACGGCTAGTACAACGGTAAT
Source organism: Phanerodontia chrysosporium (assembly GCA_001910725.1). Classification (NCBI taxonomy): domain Eukaryota; kingdom Fungi; phylum Basidiomycota; class Agaricomycetes; order Polyporales; family Phanerochaetaceae; genus Phanerodontia; species Phanerodontia chrysosporium. The sequence goes on from MJGA01000022.1 coordinate 350,433, forward strand.
GTACGCCACGGTCTCGCTCACTCTAGCCGCTTTCTATTGACATTCGACTATTCAGCCTAACGGACACTTCTGGGTGCCCAACACCTTCGACACCGAGACGCAGACCAGGTCGTACTCGGCGACAGCATTCTACCTGCCCAACAAGGATCGGTCGAACCTTTTCGTCCTCACCGACGCCCATGTTCACCGTGTACTCACGGGCGCAGGCCCCGGCGGCAAGCTGTCTGCCACTGGGGTCGAGTTCGGGTATGGCGGTAGTACCCATCGTGCGCACGCTGCAAAGGAGGTTATCATCAGCGCTGGGTAAGCTTACCTCACGCCGGCAAACGCGTAGCTCTGTCGCTGAATAATACCCTGCGCAGCGCCCTGAAATCCCCGCAGCTTCTCGAGCTGTCAGGCATAGGTCGTAGGGAGATTCTGGAGAAGATCGGTGTCCCGGTCAAGATCGACCTTCCTGGCGTTGGCGAAAACGTTCAGGAACACTTTGCGGTCAGCGTCACGTGGGGTGCGTATTCTCTACCCCGCTCACTGAAGACTGACTGATACGTTGTTCTAGAATTGCGCGATGACTTCCATTGGGACACAATGGACTTGCTGCGGGACCCTGAGACATTCTCCAAGAACGTCGACCTCCTGTGAGTTACGTTTGTTGTGCCTACGCTTCGAATATTCAAGAGCATCCGCCGTCTTTCAGCAAAGAGCGTAAAGGGCTGTTTACTATGGGCATCATCGCCATGGCGTTTTTCCCGCTCGATACCATCTCCGACAAGGCTGGCGAAATCTACAAACGGGCCAAGGAAGAGCTGGCGCTCGTAAACCCGACCACGGTCCCCGCAGGTTTCTTCGAGCAGATGGAACTTCAGCTAGCTCGCCTTAACCCCAAGACGAGCAGCCCGGTTCTCGAGCTGGTGCTTGTCCCTGGATTCCTGTCTGGACCGAGTAAGCGTTGAACGACCTCTCGTGGCGCTGGAGCTAACCTTGCATAGACCCACCCGTCCCCGGAAAGCGCTACCTGACGTGTTCGGGCATCGTCAATTCTGCCTTCTCCCGCGGCAAGATTGTGAGTGCGCTTGCGTGCGTATGTGGCCAAGCGTCGTCGTTGATATCTCCTGGCATAGCATGCCAAGTCGAAGAACCCCGAGGAGGATCCGGATTTCGACCCCCATTATTTCGAACGCCGTGTCGGTAAGTGAGAAGGCTGCGTATGATATCGTGGGTGCCAAACGGTGTGCCCTACAGATGCAGAGATGTTCCTTGAAACGATCAAATTCGTGCGCGGCCTGGCGGAGATCAGTCCTATCAAGGACATGATAGGTGCGGCCTGCGGTTGCGCGTGCTAGCTTATGCTCACCGTACCACAGTGAAGGAAGTAAACCCCGGGCCCAAGGTGCAGACAGACGAAGACATACTCAGTGCGTACTTCTAGTCATGCCCTATACTTCGCTCATCTTCTCTGCAGACTGGGCGAAGGCCGTCCTCTTTACGGCTCATCGTAGGTTCCACAACACCTGCGACCGAGATTTATGCTCACATGCCTCTTTATAGATACTTCTTCGTCTCTGTCAATGCTCCCCCGAGAGAAAGGCGGTGTCGTTGACCCGCAACTGAAGGTATACGGCACAGAGAACCTTCGGGTTGCGGATATATCCGTCATGCCTGTGCACATCTCGAGTCATCCCCAGTGTGAGTCCCATCACTGCATAAATCTGACGTTCACTCAAGCTCTCTCTCTAGCTACCGCATACTTCATCGCAGAGAAAGGTTAGTTCAGATGTTTTGGTGTGGCGCACACGACTCAACGAGGTTTAGCCGCCAATATCATTGCTGGCACTGCCTGATATGCCAGAAGCAGGGTTTGCTTCTGAGGTGCAGCGTTCTGTGGGTTGCTGTTGGCTCTTCGCTCGGGAATGGTCTTGTTTCACTCTATCATCTGTAGAAGTATCTATTGTATGGTGTACGGCTGCGCTCAAATATCAGCATGGCGTGGATGGATTGTCGTCTGCAGCAATACCTCATTGATATAATGAAGTTTAACCGAAAGGTATCTGGCTTGTGCGGCTGCCCTCTGGTGCTGGTAGTATTGATGCTGCTGCTATGATCAGGCTATGCAAAGGCGATAATCAACACGTGCGCAATTTATGGGCGGGGAGCTTACATCTCGCCAAAACTTGCACTGATATCGTTTCAAATGATCACAGAAAAGAGCAGTCGTCGGTGCGTGACAGTACGGCAGCTCGCTGAGCGTCGAGCTGTGGCGGCAGGCTCTAATCTGAACTCCGTCATCATCTCCGCTCGGCCGAGTTCGGCGATGGAAAGTTATTGGCGCCCGATGACCGGAGGAACTTGCCAGTGAACTGCATCCTGCTCTCACAGGAAACCAATGCTAAGAGAAAGTTTGACACTGTTCTCTTCTCTACGAGAGGTATGCAGCTTATGGTTTGTGGCATGGACATCTACTCATCATGAGCTGCAGTGCTTGCTGACAGCGGTGACAAGGCTGGAAACGCGAACAACCGTCCCCGAGCGTGCCTCGGACACCTGAGCGCCGCTGCATGATGCGCTGATGGTCTCTCTTCATGGATCTTGGCCTTCGTTTGATGTTACTTTGCGCGCAAGGTTGCTTTGAGACAGCCGATCTCGGAGCATGCCCCCTCGGGGTGAACATCGATGCCCGCGGCCCACCTCGACTTCCCGCGTTCGGCGAGGGCCGACGGCACACAATCGAGAGCGAACTTGCGCACTAGCTCGGCATCCTCTGACGGGCCTGCCCTTATTACCCTCGCGCCGGGCTCATGCCGCCCGAGGTATATCGCTGGGGATCAGGTTCAGGATGAGAAGGCAGATTAGGAACCATAGCGGACTTATGGAGCCCGGCTCTCAACTGTTGTATATAGGTCGCGCTGTCGAGAATGGGTGCATCGGCGACGCGCCACATCACCTCCCTGCAATACTACCAAGCATCCGTTCCTCGTTCCTGATACCGTCCCTTCAACATGCCAAACATCTGCACCATCGAAGAAGTCGTAAACAGGAGCTTTGACTATATCATTGTTGGTAAGTGGCAAAGTAAACTCAACGAGTGCAACTGTGCTGAAGGCTACATACAGGGGGCGGGGTATGTCCCTCGATGCCTTCACTAACTCATGACTTACAAGCATGGTGTAATGTAGGGCTGTGGCCTTACTCTAGCAGCGCGCCTGACAGAGGACCCCTCGAGGACCGTCCTGGTGTTAGAGTCCGGAGGGGCGAACCTGAATGACCCTGAACTTTGTACGTGATGCACCTGTTCGTTCGCAACCTACTCAACTGAACGAAATCCGGGACAGTGCGTTCAGCCTCGTACGGCGCTCATTATGGAAAGCCCCAGTATGACTGGGACCATAAGACGGTAGGTTTGTACTAGTGCACCGTGGTACCGCTAACTGAGGTATGTTGTCCTTGCAGACCAAGCAGAAGCACCTCGATGACCGGTCCGTGACCTGGCAGCGTGGCAAGGGCCTCGGCGGCTCAACTGCCATCAATTTTATGGGTTACTCCAAGCCAACTACACGCGATATCGATGGTCTGTCTCCTGACGAACTACCTGCCAGAAGTATTGACGAGGTCCTCGTTAGATTGGGAGAAGCTAGGGAATCCGGGCTGGAACTTCGAGTCACATCAGAAGTTCCTCCCTCGAGCAGAGAGGTATTTCTACTGTTCTTTGTCGGTCCGCGTTGATACATCCTTCGCCCCAGGTTTCAACCACCGCCGCCCGAATTCCAGGAGAAGATGAGGATTGACCCCGCTACGTTCAAGTTCGGAACAGAAGGTATGTTTTTCTTGGTCTGCGTGCGTCGAAACATTGACGATTGTGTTAGGTTCTGTCTGCATCAGTGCTCCACCGCTTTTCTCAGACGGAGTGGTGAGATGCATAGAAACATTAGAGAATGCCGGCCTGCCTCAGGCGCCTCAACCTGTGTGTTGGCTTGTCTTCCCGTGAAAGCCTGAACTGATGAACGTCCTCACTAGTACGATGGAGACGTACGTGCTTCTGATCTTGTTGTGCGTACGTTCTTCGCTCATCCGCCTATCAGCCCTCCGGATGGTTCTGGGTCCCGGCGACGTATGACACGGAGACGCAGTCCAGGTCGTACTCGACAACCGCGTTCTACATCCCCAACAAGGGAAGGCCGAACTTCTTCGTCCTCACTCACGCGCATGCACACCGTGTGCTAACAGAGCCAGGGATCAACGGCAGCCTGACTGCAGTCGGTGTTGAGTTCGGCCATGGCGGCGGTACCCATACAGTGCGAGCAGCCAAAGAGGTCATCCTAAGCGCTGGGTTCGTTTGTCTCGCTCATATTTGCTTGACATGCGCTGACTTACTATTACGCGACTTAGAGCGTTGAGGTCCCCGCAGATCCTGGAGCTTTCAGGTATCGGGCGCAAGGACGTGCTCGAAAGAATCAGTGTTCCTGTCAAGCTCGAGCTTGCTGGTGTCGGCGAGAATGTGCAAGAACACATTGCGAGTGCAATGACCTGGGGTGGGTTTACCCCTTCGGCAGGCAGCCTAGCTGGCCGTTTCTAATCGTTCGGTGCTGCAGAATTGAAAGACGACTATCCGTGGGAAACACTGGATCTTTTGCGCGACCCAGAGACTTTTGCCAAGAACCTGGAGCTTCTGTGAGCTGTTCTGCTAACTCTACCGCGTCTTGCAGCGTCTGAACGTTTACTTAGCAAACAAGGAAAGGGACTTTTCACGTCGGGGCTCTACCTCATGGCATTCTTCACTTTAAATATGGTATCGGACAAGGCTCAGGAAATCTACGAGCGTGCGAGGGAAGAGATTGCCAAGATCGATCCGAGTTCGGTTCCTGCAGGCTTCAAGGAGCAAATAGAGCTGCAGCTAGCGCGCCTCAACCCTGCAACGAGCAGTCCATATTGTGAGGTCGTCGTCGTCCCAGGGTTCTTCTCTGGGCCTAGTAAGCACATCCTTTATGTACTTCAACGACCTGCAACTGACAGCGTCGTAGACCCGCCCACTCCCGGCAAGCGATATATTACCTGGATGTGCGTGCTCAACAGCGCTTTCTCCCGCGGGACCATCGTGAGCACGCCAATATCGCTTACAGCTACAGCTCAGTTATTCACGCACGCGTCGTACAGCACGCGAAATCCGATAATCCGGACGAAGATTCAGAGTTCGACCCTCACTACTTAGAGCGTAATGCAGGTCGGTCGACACATTGCCTATGCACGCCCATCGCTTAACGCTCGTGCAGATGCGGAGATGTTCTTGGAGATGGCGAAGTGGATGCGCAACCTGGGAAACGTCAGTCCGTTCAAGGATATGATCGGTGCGAGCGGTTCCTGTGACTTCCATTGTCTCCTGCAGCTGACTCAAATGCAGCCGGAGAGGTTAATCCTGGCCCCGAAGTACAGACAGACGAGCAGTTACTCAGTGCGTACTCAAGTCATGACCTTGGCGCGGCATCATCTCACGCATCTGTCAGAATGGATGAAGGCCTGGTGCCACACTCCTTGCCGTACGTTCCTCGTGCGAATAATATATGATGGCACTCATAGTTCCTGGCCAGATACCGTGGGTTCGCTCTCGATGTTGCCCCTCGAGAAAGGCGGTGTGGTAGACCCCAATCTGAAAGTCTACGGAACGAACAACCTTCGTGTTGTCGACATCTCTGTCGTTCCTCTGCACATTTCCAGCCATACTCAATGTGAGAGTGCACTTTTGCCCCGATCCCACATGTCGCTAAACTTGGTTCTTGCAGCCACGGCTTACTTTATTGCAGAGAAAGGTCAGCATTCGTGACCCACATCTCTTCATTTTGCTAACCACATATACAGCCGCCGACATCATCAAGTCGTCCTCGTAAGGTTTTGCTCTACGAGTAAAGTACCGTGTCGGCGTTATCGTGAAGTCTGAGTCTGTTGTGTACGATCACAAATGAAGGGTACCACATTCGAGTTGCTCGCTCAGTCCGTATGGTTGGGTTACGGGCATCAACGCTGCCCGGCTGTCCAACAATCTGATACAACATATAGAAGCTGCGTGAGGAGGTGAACGAAGAGCGGAGGACACTTCGCCTTTCGAAGTCCGACACACCGACCGGCAGTCGGTTCTAACTCAGTACTGCAGACTACGTCGGAATGGCGCGGCAGATCTATGCCTCTTGACTTTTGCAGCATTGACAGTGAACTTTCATGTGAAGACCTGCCAAGTATTCAACCGCTACCTGAGACGTGTTGTAGTTCGTGGTCTTTATCTGTACCGATGATATTTACTGATGCAAAAAGTTGTAGTGCGCGCTATCCTGACATTGGGGACTCGGACTGATTCCCGTGAGCCCTCAGGGTGTGTATTGATGCTCACAGCTCATCTCGATTCTCGCGCGTTGCACGTCAAAGAGCTAAGGGTTGCATTCAGCAGCGTCAATCAATGATAAAGAAGGACTTATTTCTTTGTATGCAGGTGAAAGGAAGCGTCATATCACAGATACTCGCTATAAAAGCTCCCCAACATTGACCGTTGGTTCTCCTCAACTAACTTTCCCAGTCCCCGTCCCCATCTCCGTAATCTTGTATCTCCCTCTATGGACTCTGGTGAAGGCGAGTCCAATCACCCAAGGAAAATTCCGCACCACGATCGCACTCACGGCCTGCACCATCAGTCGTCGAACGCAGCCCGAAGCCGAAGTCGTTCTTCTTCTCGAGCCAGTGAACGTACGTCTGACCGGTGCGAGCGCAATGCAGCCAAGGGCAGTCTACGGCAAGTTGAAGACCCTTTCCAGCGCACCAGTGTGGATTATAATCTCCCGTCTGCGAGCTTCTTCGACACCCAGTCCTCCCCATCTCCACGTAGCGTCGAAGCACGTGGTTTACCAGGTGTACCTATACGACGACAATCTCAGACGAATATGGGACCTGCAGCTCCTATGAAACCGACCAGACACGGTGCACCTGCACCTCCGCCACCTGCGAAGGTCCCCAAACTTCCTGCAGAGGCGTCGACACGCTCTGCCCAACAGCGGGTTGTCACCTCTCCAGCTGCGCCAGTCTGCCTTCCAGCTGTACCGACTCCAACTAATGTCTCCTCTCCGCGACACACCTTTCGACGCTCAGACGCCATGCCTGCTGCGCACGAGAAAGAGGAGCAGCGCGCAACGCCGCCATTACGCTCTCGTCCTGCGACTCATTCTGCGCCTCAGCATGCCACTACAGCAATACAGGCGAAGCTTGCTACCGACATTCCTAGCGTAGCTCATGGGACGATGCCGCAGGACTTGGTTCTCGCCCTTCTTTCACCCTCTAGGCGGCGCGCACCAGCCAAGCCAGAGACGGCCTCTGTACGCTCACCTCGGTCTGCACACCGGATGTTGCCGCCTCTTCCGGCCATGCATCCCGAGAGCCGCCCTCGGGTGCATACTACCCCTGCAACCCGTCCGGCGCATGCCGACTCACAGCCTCGTTCACAACCCCCGTGCGGGCACCGTGCCAATACTCAGCATGCATCCGAGTTGCGGAGCGCTGCAGCTCCGCATGCTGTGAAGAGGCACTTCGACACGCCTGCATTTCACGCGTCGAAGTCCGAACGTACCTCGTGGGGCGTGCCATACAGACGGAGGACGAGTACCACGTGCCCGTCCATTCGACTGCGCGCGTCGGGGCGGCTGAAGCCTCGAGACCTTCCGCAGGTCACGGCACGAACAACGCACAACCGCTGACGGCCGATAATATAGCCAGGGCGCTGCAGGACAATGCTGATTTACAGCTCAAGTTGCTGCAGATGCTTGTTGAGTCCAAATTTATAACCCGAGATTACGCATTACAGGACTTGCAGGCCGGAGGTGGAGAAAATCATCGTGGTACGCCCACCACAGGAACTGCCCCGAGTCTCAGCGCCTTTCTTCGTGGCTTGCACCAATACACGAAAGACCACGGCAATAGCCAGCATCAAGCTGTGCGCTTCGTCAAAGGATTCAAAGAGTCGTTGTATGCAGGGTCTCTGGCCATTGCGAGCTCCGAGGATAGGGAGTTGTTTCTGGAAGTACTAAGGGGGATCTGTTCCGTGACAGGCCACATGCTCATCGCAGAGGGTGGAACTCCAGGGCTATTCGGCACTCGGGACCGCAAGCAGCCTAGTGAGTCGCTCTTCATCTACGTGCTGTCATATTCTCATATCTGTTCAGCCAACACGCGCGTCTCAGAGGCAGGGTCGATTTCGCAGCCCCCGGTCACGAACGGAACGACTGTTGGGCCAACACCCATCGCGCCGTCAGCGCGTGCGCATGTCATGACGATGCCTGGCATGGACCGAGTCCCAGATACACCCCTGGATAGCGTGCAAGTAGCTGTCGCGTCGTCGCTCAAGAAGGCTGGCAGCAACAGCCCTAAGAAGATTAAGAAGCGCAAGCGAGCATCCAGCAGCAAGACAGACCCGAACGAGAACCAGACAGCGTACGGCGTCCTTCCCACTGCGCCCGCTTCTACGGCGTCTGCTATGGGAGCTGCTCCTCTGTCTGCCTCCAGCAAGTCTGGTGTCCAGGCTGCGAGTAGTGGCATCAGTGCGTCTGCGAAGTCGCCAAAACGCAAATCAGCGAAGCATTGATGAGATGGCGGGCTTGGTCAACCACAATGGCCTTAATAATGAATTAAATACAATATAAATTCTGGATCCGTGCAATACAGATGGTTTCAGTAAGCGTAGTGTGGGGTGCATATGAGTGAAGCCGACGGGCACCGCGACAAGGTCGGAAGAAAGGTCCCGTGATCCGATCAATTTTGATGCGCCCTCGACCGAAATTCTTGCAGACCAGAGTCATTGGAGATTGACTCGATACCATCCCGTCTTGCGACGATACCACCATGGCCGACGCTGAGGCCAAGTACGAACTCATCATCCGCCGCCTGAAGGAGGTCCTTGGCGGTGAGTCCATCAAGGCCATCCTCGCCGAGGGCCGTACGCCAAAATGCTACTGGGGTGCGTCCTGATCGTCCTGGTGCTGCAAAGAGCCGAATGTAACCTCCGATACGTACAGGGACCGCGCCAACAGGACGACGTACGTGGTCATAATTGGGACGATGTACGAAGTGGGCGGAGAGTAACGGGTGTACCTTTGCAGCTCACATCGGATACTTCGTCCCTTTGACGAAGATCGCTGATTTCCTGCGTGCGGGTGTCGAGGTTACCATTCTCCTTGCTGGTGCGTCTAGAGTGCATTTCGTGTTTCTGCAGTGCCTAATGTTCATGTATCCTGCAGACGTGCACGCTTTTCTCGACAACCTGAAAGCGCCTCTCGAGCTCGTCGCGCACCGCACAAAATACTACCAATTCGTTCTCATCGCCGTTTTCAAGTCGCTTGGAATCCCCACTGAGAAGCTGAAGTTCGTAGAGGGCTCGTCCTACCAGCTCACGAAGGAGTACAACCTCGACAACTACCGCCTCTGCGCGATCGTTACCGAGCACGATGCGAAGAAGGCCGGTGCAGAGGTCGTGAAGCAGGTCGAGAGCCCGCTGCTGAGCGGTCTGCTCTACCCTGGGCTTCAGGCTCTGGACGAGCAGTACCTGGACTGCGACTTCCAGTTCGGTGGCGTCGACCAGGTACGTGCACCTGCCGTGCGTGCAGCTCTGACATGCTGAAGCCCTCCACAGCGCAAGATCTTCACCTTCGCCGAGCTCTACCTCCCGCGTCTAGGCTACAAGAAGCGCGCCCACCTCATGAACCCGATGGTGCCGGGGCTGGGCGGCGGCAAGATGTCGTCGTCGGACCCGAACTCGAAGATCGACTTCCTCGACCCGCCCGAGGTCGTGCGTAGGAAGATCAAGTCCGCGTTCTGCGAGGAGGGCAACACGGAGGAGAACGGCGTGCTCTCCTTCGTCGACGCCGTGCTCATCCCGATCAGCCAGCTGCGCCTCGAGCGCCTGCACGGCGAGACTGGCGCGGACGCAGACGAGGGCCGCGACGCCGTGGGCGACCAGACGCCGTTCGTCCTCGATGGCGCGCCCGCCGGCACCGTCTTCTCCATCTTCCGCAAACCGGAGCACGGTGGTAGCCTGCACTACGCGAGCTTCCACGAGCTCAAGGCCGACTACGCCGCGAAGAAGCTCCACCCGAAGGACCTCAAGGCCGCCGTCGCGGACGCGATCGTGCGCCTGCTCACGCCCATCCGCGAGGCATTTGAGGCGAACGAGGAGTGGAAGACGGTTGAGAAGCTTGCCTACCCCGACCCGAACGCGAAGCCCGAGAAGGTCAAGAAGGTGCGTACAGAGTGTGCAGCCGCATATATGTGAATACTGAGCGTCCTGCAGGTCAAGAAGTACACGCCACCGCCGCCGGGCAAGGGCAAGAACGCCCAGAAGCCAGCAGAGAACGGCGCCGCTCCCGAATCAGCACCACCTTCACAGGAGGTCGTAAAGGAGGCTGCCGCGGAGCTGGCGAAGGAGGACCCAGAACCCACGCCTGCCGCATGAGCCTGCACCGAGCCTAATGGATATATGCAAAATGTATAATGTAGCGACTGACGTGGTGGGAATACATGTGTATGTACGAGAGCATGCAAGAGCAGAATGCGATAAAACCAGTGGTGCGTGCGGGAAATTCCAAGGTCGGCAGACATGACATGGCAAAGCGGGGCAGGCGCTCACGCGTTCGCGCCGCGCTGCGAGTCGCGCTTGCGGCTGTTCTTCGTCTCGACGCGCACGTACTCGCTCTCCTCGGCGGCACCCTCGAGCTGGTCCGCGTCCTTCTTGACGCCCATGTACGCCTCGCCGAGGATCTGCATCGCGACGGCGCGCAGCGTCGCCTTCGCGCGCGGAATCGACGGGTCCTCGAGCACGCGGTCGCACGTCTCGCGCAGCACGGACTCGATCTCGAGTTTCGCGCCCTGGCGGAGGGTCTGTCAGCGACGATGCCGCGCCAGAAGCGGCTGTACGCGCACCTTGAACAGCGCCTGCACGCCCTTCTCTGCAGCCTGCTCCTCGAGCCTCCGCTTCTCTTCTGGGGACAGGTTTCCCGCGGCCTCAGCCGCCTGGATCTGCTCGAAGACTTGCTTGAGCTCCATGGCGGAACGCAGTGTCGAGACGCTGCCTTATCGTTAGGGTTATAGTCTAGCGGAAGCGCACGTCGACGTACGTCTCGCTGAATACATGGTATTTGCCTTGGACATTATGTACCCAGCCGCCGATGCCAAACAGCGTCTGGTTTGAGGCAAGGAAGTGCTTGGCTTTCGCGACATAAACAAAACCGATGGTTTGCAGGAGCTCAACGCCGTATGATTCCCTCTTCAGGTCCCTTCAGATTGTTTTAGCCCCGAGCTGCGCTGGACGACCACAGAATACGCACTCAGCCTCCAAGGCACATATCTGCCGATAGCTCTTCGTGACGTCAGGATCGTTCGGACTCGTCGCGGATTCCGCAAAGATGCCCAGCTTGCGTTCGAGGTTCTCCACGAGCTTGTCGACGCGCTCTTTCCGTGCCGCCGCTTTCTGGCAGTCCGTATGTATTCCCTCACAGCAGGAGGAGGACAAAGGGAGCGTACCTCGGCTGCGGCCTTGCGCGCCTTCTCTTCGCGCCTCGCCTTCTCTTCGGGCGAGAGGATTTCGCGGCCCTTCGCATCGCGCTGCACGGGCTTGTCGCCCTCGCCCTCCTCGTCTGCCTCCTGGAGCGCCGCCTTCATGTCCTTCGCAAGGCTGATGTGCCCGATGATAGGCACGAACCGCTCTCCGCCGAACATGGCGCCGAAGACCTCCTCCGGGTCGACGAAGCCTCCTTCGGGTTGGGACTCCTTCGAGCCAAACTCATTGTACTTTTTCCGTAGCGCGGGGTCGGAGAGTGTTTGGTACGCAATCGCGATTTCCTTGAAGCGTTCCTCTGCATGCGGGTCGTCGGGGTTCTTGTCAGGGTGAAACTTGATAGCGAGACGTCCTGCGCATAGGAGAGTTGAGCGGGTAGGCAAGCAGTACCTACAAGCACACACGTACGATACGCCTTCTTGATGTCGTCCGTTGTCGCGTCAATCGGGACACCAAGCAGATCGTAGTACCCAGTCTCGAGAGGTTTTGCATCTGTTCCAATCTTTCGGCCCTTCCGAGAGCTATCTTGAGGAGTGTTTGAGCTGGAATTCGCCCGCGATGTGGTGGTTTGACTTTGCGTCCCGCCAATGACCTGGGTAGGATAGAAGGCATGGGAGAAGACGCATTGGCAGCTGTAGCACCGTATACTGAGAAGCGTGCCCGGCCGCGGTAAAGATGCAGGGGCCAGGAATTCAAGTGCACTGTTACAGTGTGAGCATGTCGTCGCAATAAACGGTGCCGAAGGTGGTCGAGAGTTGATTGGTGTGGTCATGGCTTGAATCTCCGTATTTCAATACCGAGCAGTATCAGCAGTCTTGTTCAACGGAGCTGTAGAGCGTGATTGTTGAGTGTTCGTAAATGGCGTGCAGGTATCGTAATGTAAAGCAGAGGAGGAGAGCAGAGAGTCGGCGAGAAGGTGAAGGTTGGCTGCGAAAGCACTTTAGGACCGCCTCGCCTATTTGAGAAAAAGGCGCATCAAAGTACGGCGCGTCAAAATACGCATCAACCAGCACAGGCGGAAGAGACCCCTGTTCCAACCATGTGTTTCGTCTCGACAACTGCTCTGCAGTGGTACAACGTGCAGTTATTTCGATAGTAACTTCGTGAAGCTTTGTAAAGCCTTCCAGAAAGCATAACAGGTGCCGTGCAGTGCCACTTCCGGACAGCCTTGTAATACCACGCGAAATCATACCAAGCAGTTGTTTTGGTATCCACCCGACCTTGCAGTCTCGGTATGTACTTCTGAAGAGCTTCAAGACAGAAAGGCACACTGAATCTCTCGTCACTTCAGTATCAGAACCCTGGAATATTGTTGAGACTGTGGTCCTATTGTTCGAAAGTATAAGTGGCGAACAACCCCTATGCTCTGTTGTGAGGACGCGAAGACCTCATACCAGAGAGAGAACAGGCATATGTATACCTCTTTCTCTCAAACGTGAGTACTCGAAGCACATAGCTGTGAAGCTGAATAAAGAATGCGATCCGAATAAACCCACCAGATTGGCGACAGTTGCCGTCCGGTATTGTAAACCAATATCCTCTAGTGGCCGATTATCATACTTCCGGACAACAGCGCCTTGCATGCTGTGCATCTCCATCCCTTCGAAGCCTGGGCCCTTTGTCCTTGACGTGCCCTGCTCACGACGGGCCTTCTGACCCAATACATATCGCACGCCGCGGAGCTTCGTTCTACACCGCCCCAAGCGACAAACCCGTTTGTCTGTGCCGTGTGCCGATGATACCAGCGCAACGGCTGCCACAAACCAATGTGGCAATGGGTGCTCCAGTAGGGTGGCCCAAGGACGGGTATAAATGGCTGGATATTAGGACGCACTCTCCTCGCCATCCTCTCCAGCTCAACCTTCTCGCACACCTCCCGTAGAACATGGGGTGAGTTGTGTCTTGTAGTATACATTTATATGTGGATTACTGATTTCTGGCACAGAAGCATTATCAGCAGTCTCCAAAAGAGCGACTCGCTGGCTCTCGTCTTGCTGGGCCACACGCTATATGGCACGCACTCCATCACGGCTCGAAGGTTCGGGACTAACATCTTTCTCCAGTCCTGATCTACCCCGTGGGATTCGTCATCGGTGGTGCAATGGTCTTTGGCGGCCTGGCCTTTGGTGCGTGATACTGTTTACTTTACCGCATGTCATCACCTGACTGCCTCACAGCGGGCTGCTGGATGGTCATCCGCCTGCCGTTCGTGCTCGTTTACAACGCCATCGTGGTGTACGTTGCCCTATCGTCCTGCAGCATCGCGGCACTCACGCTGTTGTGCAATTTGTAGGTGCAGGAACGCTTGGCGCAAGCGGAAGCTGCGTCGCCATAGCTTGCTTGGCGTGGAGAAGGCGGCCCAGACGGACACTGTCCCTCTCAGCGACATGCAATCGTGCCAGACTCCTACCACGCAGCCAGACGGCTCGTTCAGGCCGAAGCTGACGGTGAAGACGAGCAACCTCCCTGGCCAGCGTCTGCGGCGCCGATCCACTAGGTCGCTCAAGGCAGAGCTCTTCAGCTGAGGTACTCATTCAAAGTTTTGGTTGACTGCAGCGTGACTGACTCGCGCTCAGATATAGACCATTGCAACTACCTCGCCGATTACTATGCCTTATGGATACTTATGCCCATATGCACTACGCGCCACTCATCTCTCGTTGATGACTATGGACTACTGTATCTGTAGCGCACTACACGGACTCCAACGGACACGAGACACCTTGCACGATTTAGTGTATACCCTGTCACTCTTTACTTATTCCTCAGTTATTCCCGAATGATGCATGTTTCCGTTCCTAACTTGCCGTAGCGCAGAGGTTTCCACCGAGAGTTCCGCCTCACACCATGCAGCAAACGGTAAACGACATCATGGATATGCGAGGTATGAATGGGGGTACTATGAAAAGATATGTATGTATGTGTACGATAAATGCAAAGAACCTATGTGCTCGAAACAATGTGAATCTACATGGATATAAATCCAGGAATCCAAACCCTCCGCCCTCGCTACACCATCTCGGGCGTCTTGTACGCATCGCGCTCGGTGCGCGTCTCGACGGGCCACTTTGCGTCGTCGCCCATGTCGACCATCTCGTGCGACTCGACGTGCACCATGACCTGCGCAGGCGCATAGTCAGCAGTGCACACCGGCGAAGGGGCCATGGACGCTACCTCCTGGTGCGTTGCCGCGTGCGTCGACAGGTGCAGAAACTCGGGCATAGCCGCGCTCTGTCGTAGTCCGCATTAGTGACGGTGGGGCCGGAAGAGGGGGAAGGCGCACCTTCGCGGGCTGCCCGCTCGGGCGCGACGAGTCCCGGTCCGAGTTCGTGTTGAACTTCCAGCCAGCGCGTGAGTTGAGGCTCGACATCAGCGAGTTGGTGTAGAGCTTCGCAAGCGGGAGGTTCAGAGCGAGATGTCTGCGCGTGGGATACGCGTGGGATATAAGTCGTCGCAAAGCAAGGAGACGGCGGGACTCACACCCCGGTTTTCTGTTATGCGATGTCAATTAGTTGGGCTGAGAAGAAG
Organism: Phanerodontia chrysosporium; assembly: GCA_001910725.1. Classification (NCBI taxonomy): domain Eukaryota; kingdom Fungi; phylum Basidiomycota; class Agaricomycetes; order Polyporales; family Phanerochaetaceae; genus Phanerodontia; species Phanerodontia chrysosporium. The sequence goes on from MJGA01000022.1 coordinate 365,530, forward strand.
AGCGAGCGGGACGTACGATGCTCAGGAACAGGATGAGGTCGACAATTGCCCAGAGGGCGGTGATAGCGCCATTCGAGACTGTCACTGTACCCCATGTCAGCAGCCTGCACGTTACGCAGCAAAAGCGTGAACCTACGTCGAATGATCTTGTTCAGGACATCGTCCGTATGTTGGAAGCCTGTCTTATGCCGTCTCTGTAGCATATTCAGCGTTCCAGAATTTGCAAACTGGGCAAGCTATGCATCATACCAGGTGCCATGTCAAAGCGATTGCAATCGCGCTGTCGCAAAGCGCAGTGGAAATTAGCCAGATTGTGCCGGTCTGGTTGAACTTCTCAAAGTTGGTGTAATATTTTACGAAGTGAATGGCAATGGCGACGCCCAATCCACCGCCTATTGCTCATATGAGCTCACGGAGGAGGGATTGACGGGACCCTGCACTCACAACAAGATATGACGGCGGTCACAACGATGAGCCCGGTGACCCACAGGTTATTGGTGAGCACGCGCACGCGCCACGCGAAGAATAACTGAACGAAAGTCGCAATGATGGCCTACTCGAAGTCGTGTCAGACACAGCTCCCTCGGAACGGACGGCAGACACGTACGACCATGGCAGGATCCGTCGCAATGCCTGAACAAACGGGTAAGTCCTCACTAGAAGACGGAAATGCGGTATTCACCTACGCCAGTCTGCCACATTCAGGTTGTCAACATCACCTGCGGAAAAGTGTGAGCGATCTACCGGCGAGGACAGAATCGTATACGAACCGAAGTTGGTAATGATGTCAATGTATAACCAATAGATGTCAAATATAGAGTTGACTAAGTCTGCGACAAGCAAGAGAACGACCTAAATGAGTTAGATGTGAGATGAACTGACAGAGTGGTCATATGCAACGTACATATGCCTTTATCCAGAGGCGATCCCTACACAACATCGTAAGGCTTGCGACAATGAGGGAAACCAGAACACGTACTTCTTGTACGTTGAGAAATAATACCAGACCTGAGCGACCATAATCCCAAACAGGAACACGTTCAGGAAGGCCCCGATGAGCCCTGGACCATGTCTGGAGAGGTTTCTTCAGCGAGCGGAATGTGGAGGCCGAACACACACTCACGCAGCCTCGGCAGGGTTCATCTTGCCCGCCTCGTAGCACCCTCGTGTCGAGAGAAATTAAAGGAGCGGCAGGCTGCCAGGCTGCGTCGCCGCTACGCGCAGAAGTGACAGGAGGGTAGGGGTGGGTGGCAGGCGCGAAGGGAAGGCCTCAGCGGATAAAAAGCAATGTCGCTGGTGTCGGCACGCCTTTTGGCGAGATTGATGTCGAGATCGTGCGCCGTGAGTTGGATATCCGGGGCGTGCCAGGCGGCGAATAAAGAGCCAGGGTCGCGTGCGACAGACACCGGCCGCTCACAGTAGCGCACAGCAGCGGTCGTCAGCACATCCAACGGTGTGCCGAGGGTCTCAGCACGCTCGGCGGCGCGGTGCGTGGCTTTGGAGGGAGCTCGGTGCTGGCCGTCGCGGTTCAGAAAGAGCGGGCGGCGAGGGCAGGGCCATCCGAGTCCGCTGCGAGTGCCTGGAGGCGGAACAGGCTCAGGACGCACAAGCGCCCGGGAGCGCACCAAAGAGATCCGATCGGGCGCATTTGCTTCCGCGCCCTCGTTACCCGCCCGATCCCATCTCGTATGATCGGGCGTCTGCATGCCGTCCCAGGACGGTCTGCTCTCCGTCTCGCGAGCCTGCAAGCCTTTCGGAAACCACCTTTCGTGGCCATGAAATCCCGCAGAGACTGACAAGGACCTCGAGAAAGCGCGGCGGCGTGCGGAGGGCGCAAACCAGGGCATCACCATCATAGCCACGCGGCCTCGCTGCCCATGGTTTTTCCGCCCTCCCAGCGCGATGCGCCCCGCCCGACTTCGACATTGACTTGCGCCCAGACCGCCGCCTCGACGTCCTCGAACGGCGTGGAATGAGTCGTCGGAAGGCGTAGCTTGCTGGTGCACATTCCGAGAGTGCATCATGGTTACCCGCTAGCGGAAGCCAAGGGCAGAGAAGCAGCCATCGGAGGACCGGACGCGGCTGGTGAGACAGACACTCGCGGTGCGCGTGCGCAGGCGCAGTCCGCCTCAATTGGTCGTGAAAGCTTATTTTCTATGTCTGGGTCTGTGCTCGCCTTCACACCTCCACTCTGTCTACGCACGACGGGGCCTTCAAGCATCCCAAGAAGTCCTCCATACAACGTCGAGGCCCTGATGCGACTGTCGCTTTCATTAAACAGGACATTATACCTAAATGGGAGCAGAGAATGGACGAAGACAATCACGAACGTCAGATCTGCTCGTCGGACGACGGCCCAGAAGCACAAACTCCATGGTATTCCGCGGGCCACAAGTGTAATCGTACATCCGTTAGATAGTTGTCCGACGCGCACCCGATGCGCGTTTCTGGGCTGCGCCCTTGCCTCAGACCGCAATGCCGAGCTCGTTTCCAATGATGACTGCGCCCTTCTCTCCGACGAGGAGGGCCGTGGAGTACGTATTCTGGCAGACGCGTGAGAACGGCCCAGCAGCATTCGCGGCGGCAACCGTGACTTACCGCGCACACGTTCGACGGCGGGATGGACAGGTCTGGCGGGACAAGCGTGAGCCAAGCCACGGAGCGGCAGAAGCGTGCGGTGGCCTACCGCAGACTTTGAGGCCCTCGGTGCCCCAGACGTTCAGGTTGTGGTCGACGACGCCGCCCTGCTCGCGCGGCTTCATCGCGCAAGTGCCCATCTGCAACCACATGTCAGCGCTAGCTCACCCCGCCTCGCGAACACTTGCTCACAAAGTGCCACGCAGTGACGACTGTGACGCTCATCAGCACCGGGCCACAGTCGCAGGGAGGCAGAACCGGATTGCTCACCGAACTTGCGGAGGTACGCCTCGAGCGCCTCGTCGTCCGCCGCGCTGTACACGAGCCGCGGGGCGTCGACGGGCACGGGCGCGATGCCCTCGCGGCAGCGCGCAGGGCTGTCCTCCGCGAACTGCGGGTGGTTCGCGGTGTACTCGCCCTCGTAACACGGCATGCGCCGCGCGAACTCGCGCGTGAGCTTGTACCCGAACTTGAGGACGGCCATGTCCTCGGGCCTGGCGCAGCCGGGTCAGCCACCTGCAGTCATTCGTGCGGGACAGGGAGGGGGACGCACGCGCGGCAGTACGCCGTCTCGAAGTCGAGCGCGGCGCTCACGTCGCCCGAGCGGATGTGCACGTGGCCCATCGCCTTTGGGTACGCGGGGAAGTAGCCCATGCAGAAGTACTTGCGCGGCGGCACCGACGTCGGGTCGCCGATGAACCTACGCGGGGTACGTCAGCCTGGGCCTCCGACAGGCAGACAGCGTACGCACATGGACAGCGGGCAGAAGAAGATTACAGGCTTGTCGGGCTTGTCTGCGAAGTATTCCTTCCATCGCTCGGCGAATGCTGGGCCGAGCTCCTGCAGCTCTTGCTCCGAAGGGCGCCACTTGATGCCGGCGTCGAGGCCGCTGTGGGCGCGATGAGTGAAGTTTGAACATCAAACCCCGATGCACGCACTTGTGTGCCATCATCCCCTGTCCGTCCTTTACCCACTGTTCGTGCCAAACTGAGAGAACAGATGAGTCTCGTGTGCTCGAGACGACAGGAGTGAACGCACTGGCAGTCTCCTCGGGATCCCCGCGACCAATGCCGTCCAGCGTGAACGAGTCAGCGGTTGCGAGGTAAGGCGCGAAGATCGTTGAATGGTCTTTGCGTTCAAATCAGCACGGCTCTGATATTACCGCACATCAAGCTACAGCAGACGCACCCTGGTAGTGCTCGCCAACGCCTGGCAGGTCCACGAGCTGAGGAACGCCCGCCTTCTCGAGCACGTCCTTCGCGCCAATGCCCGAGCGCTCGAGGATAGCGGGCGAACCAAACGTGCCAGCGGAGACGACGACAAGCCGCTTCGCGCGCACAGTCCGCACGAGGTCTTTTGATGCCTCAGGCTGGAAGATTGGGTTCGCGACGTACTCGACGCCGACTGCGCGCTTGCCCCTGCACAACCTTAGACACGAGCGAGCTGGCAGCAGGCGTTCCGGTGCTTACTCGAAGATGACACGCTTGACGAGGGTCCCGGTCAGGATCTCGAGGCCCGTGTTCTTCGTGTTGTTGTAAAGATAGTGGTGCGCGACGTCGGAACGCTTGCCCGTCACGCCGTCGATCCATCTGTCAGCGGCACGTTAGGAGCCTGCACGGACCCCCATCCACGCACAACAGCCCACTCACTTCTGCATCCGCTGTCCATCACACGCGTGTCAGTCAGCTAGTGATGGGAGCGCACGCGCGTGACGCACCCCGTAGGCATTCGACTTGTAGATCTGGTTTGGGTCCTCGGTGTGCTCGCGCGCGGGGTCGAAGCCCTTCGCGACCTCGAGGAAGTCCTGGCCAATGTTCGTGAATTTGCCGCCATACGAGACTTTGAGGGGCCCGTCGTAGCCGTGCACATCGTCCTTGCCCGGCGCGACCTGATACGTCTCCGTCTGCACACAGCGTGTCAGGCTTGCGTGATGCAAAGAGCTCGCGGGCGCACCTTTTTCAGGAGGGGCACCAGGTCCCGGGCTCCCCAGCCCGGGTTCTTGTGCACCTGCTCCCAGTCGTCAAAGTCCGAGGCGACGGCGCGGTTGTACATCGTGACTTGCCACGCAGTCCATTTAGCTCTGTCCGTATCGCAGAACGCAATCGCGCGACATACAGTTCACACTCGAGCCTCCGCCGACGACATGCGGGCAGGTGACGATCTGGGGCCGCCCGCCGAGGTACTCGCTCACGTTGGAGACGTGGACCTTCCAGATAGGGTTGTCGGGGCGGAGGTGGCTGAGGCACTTTGCGGGCTGCACGAAGTTGTCGTCCTCCTTCACGTGCGGGCCCGCGTCGATGAGCAGAATCTTGAGGGACGGGTCGGCTGCTGCGAGTCGCCCCGCAGCTACGCCTCCGCTCGTTCCAGCTGGACACACATCGCTCAACACCACAGACCATGAACGTGGATCGTGGCAACTCACCACCAGCGAAAATAATGTCATACTCGTCCAGGGAAGGTGAAGCCATCGTTGCCGGAGTCCTAGAGTCGCAGAGCAGGGGGGTTGGGACTCGGCCTCCGATAGTGGGCAGCAGGGCGTTATATTGCAACCCGTGGCCTTCATTTCCTTTGTCATTTCTTATCACAGTGCATCATCGCTCACGGACCAGCAGGCTCGACGCGTCTGTGTGTGATGGCGGCTGAAAACGTTTCTCCTGTGGCCTTGGGAGCCATCACAGACTAGGCACCGCACTGCTGGGAGTCGCCAGCCTTTTCCCGTATAGCGCGGGGTCGCACGGAGCCGACGCCTCGCTTTGCAGGTCACCGGGTAGCTTTCGCGAGGATGTGGCCAGGTCGAAGTTGCGATGGGCGACTCGGGGCGCGCTTTCGAGCTGATCGGATAAATACGTCCAGACCACAAGAGGTTTCAGCTGACGGCGGTCTATCGCAGAGCTCGTGCACGGCCTCGACGTCCTCGACGACTTGCAGGTCGTGGGCTGGGATGGACGTCGTCATTGCTGGCACCGCGACGGGGCGGGATTGTGCATCAGAAGGTGACGGAGACACCGATCACCCTTCCAGCCGACGGCAACGCGAAAGACGACCTTCGGACGACTTGGCCTGGCTGTCGTCTTTCTCGTTCTCGCCGTGCTGGTCATTGCAGGGCATGTTGACTACAATATCTCGCCTGTACAGCTCGTATTCCGGACCCTTACGCTCCTTTCGACCCCGTACGCCGCGCCTCTGACGCGAATCTGCACTCGTTCAAGCCCTAGCGCGTTGCCATGACCCGGCACCGGCATGTCTTGTCCCTGCGCGAAAATCCGACCTGCATCCTCTGTCCTGAGACCCCGCCCTGTGCCTGCGACCCAGACGAGGTCTGTGTCATCATCAGCAGGTCAGTTTGACTAGTCGATCTCTCCTGCAGGCGGGGCTGATCGGAACGGCACACAGGACCTGTGATAGCTGTGGCTCAAATCAATGTTTGCCTCGGAGTGAGCCCGTCGCACCTCCACCGGCTCCTGGGGTTAGCACCGGTGCAGTCGCAGGTGCAGTCGTCGCGTCTGTTCTCGCGTTCGCTCTTGCTCTGGCTCTCTACTTGTGGTACCGCCGACGATGGCAGCGCCAGCTTTCCCCAGTTAAAGTGGTCGACGAAAAGACTGAAGTGCCTGCGCGAGCCGAAGACGTCCTGCGACGACCAGACCCGAACGCGCGCGCGCCCGTGCTAAACTCGCCCGACATGCCCACGTTCAGAGTCTTCCCCGAGAGCTCGTCGTCCCTTGCACCAGCCAACGCGACTGCAAGCTCCTACGCGGCCACACACGGGCACGGCCGTGCACCTTGGGGCCAGTACCCCGCCTTCTCTGGTGTCAATTCGGACCACCGGCTGTCCGCTGGAACACACCCCCACCTCATATCCGCAACATTTACGCCCGGCGCGCCGTCACTAGCTGGCATCGACGCGGCGCAGGATACCCCGCACTCGCTCCCGCCGATGCCGCCACTCCGTCCATCTACCCGGTCACGAATTCCATCTCCAGAACCGAATTCAAGTCGTCCTGACCGGCTTGACGTGCGGTCCTCATACAATACGGAGACGAGCCTTTCCACCGAACTGTCGAGCATACCTATCGTAGAACCGTCTCATGGCACGGTGAAGCATGTGATGGGGGTTGCAAGAGCAGAGGTTATCCGCACCCCGAAACCTAGTTTGTCTTCCGTTCATCCTTCGCTGCACCTCAACCGTCTCAGCGGGACGAAATCCACGATTGGCGTTACCTCTTCTGAAAGACCACCTCCCCTCCCGACCTCTCGCCTTTCCAACACCGGCTTCGGCGCGATACCAGTACCAGACGAGGAGCGATCACGCGACGATCCGTTCCGCGACCGCAGGACGCCGTCCCCCGTCCCACCGCGCAGCGACATTGCAGGACCGTCCAACAGACGCTCTGTCACGCCGTCGATGGCGACATTTGGCGACACCGGCGAGCAGCGCTGGCCGCAAGTGCGCGCATCGCGGCTGCCGTGGGCGCGCAGGCACGACTCCTCGCGTCCAAACAGCGGCGCGACGTCGCATGCAACGGTGTCGACGCCGTCAACGCGGAGCTCGTTCGGGCTGCGCTGGTCCAAGGCGAGCAGCGCGGCTGGCGGCGCGCCGCCCGCGCTCGCACCACCGCTGCCGACGGACGTGCCGTACACGCCCGCAAGCTGCTCGGGCGAGAGCCCGCGCTCGGCGGCGTTCCCTGCGCCCGCGCACCGCGACACGCTCACGGTGCCGACGGCGCTCGAGCAGTCCGGGGGCGACGCGCTGCACAGCTCGCGGGCGTCCGTGCTCAGCGCGGCGTCGAGTCTCTCCGAGAGCATCCTCTCCGCGTTCCCGTTCGTCCCGCCGTCGCCGATCGGGTCTGTGCACACCGGCATCCGCACGCCGCCGCGCTCGCCGCTTGTGCAGACGACGTTCCCGCGCGATGAGCGACGCGATAGCGGAGCGACGGGCGCGGACGTGCCCTCAAGCTCGCTCGCGGTCGATGTGGCGCGCACGGCCTCCGCGACACCGTCCTCGCGCGGCTCCAGCACCCCACCACCAAGCTCGTCGGGCACCCGCCGCTCGAGCCTCACCGACTCCCCGAAGCCGCTGTTCCTCAACCGCAAGGTGGATCGGTCGCGCCTGTCCATCGATCGAGACGCTCCTTCAAGTTCATGACGACCATGATGCTACACACTCTTTTATTGCATTGCATTACTGCATTTTCTCGGACACTTGTAGTTTTCAGACATCGCATGTTCGTAGAGCTTTCTAGGCAGAGTATGGCAGTATTGATACCCAAACATAGAGACCATATATTGAATGCAGCAATACCCTCCATCTGTAATCGTACAAATCATGAACTTTACGATACAACCGAGATTCTGGCTCAAGCAATTGACTTTAAGAAGACGCCTTGATGATATCGGCAGCTGCGAATTTCGTCAGTCACAATTCAGCGACCTGAAATGAGAAGATGCTGACCTTTTTCAGCGATAAAGTATGCCGTGGCTGCGATATCAGGTGCGTCAGTTAGAGCTATCGGGATAGAGACCTTGTTCTCACATTGAGTGTGCGCGGATATATGCAGAGGTATGACAGAGATATCGACGACCCGGAGGTTCTCCGTACCGTAGACCTTGAGATTGGGGTCTACGACACCGCCTTTCTCGAGGGGCAGCATCGAAAGCGAACCCGCAGTATCTGTCCGGGACACATTCAGAGCGATGTCGGGTCACTTCTGCGAGATACGTACGGCTCATGGAGTACATCCAGGCCTTGATCCATTCTAGCTCGTGCGTCAGGCCAACCAGTCGTACGCTTATCGGCGCATGCACATACCGAGCAGCTGTTCGTCGGTCTGGACCTCCGGGCCGGGATTGACCTCGCGGGCTGCATGTGTGTTAGCTGTGGAAGTCCAGGACAACCTCAGGAATTTTGCCTACCAATCATTTCTTTGAACGGACTGACGCTGCTAAGGCTGCGCACCCACTTGATGATCTCGAGGAGCATTTCGGCATCTGTTGGAGAAGTGTGAGCCACCATCATGCACGCAGACAACAGCTCAAGCCTACCGGCATTGCGCTCTAGGTAGTGCGGGTCGAACTCTGGATCCTCGTCAGGGTTGTTAGACTTGGCATGCTATACGGCGAACGCGTTACTGCTTAGTAGCACTACAGACGCACTAGTGCACGCACGATGGTTCCATAGGAAAGGACGCTGTTCAGTCCACACATCCAGCCCACGTAGCGCTTCCCCGGGGTGGGCGGGTCTACGAAAGATTCAACGATCACTCGCCTGAACAGCCAATGGATAAGCTTACTAGGTCCGGAAAGGAACGCTGGAACCGCTGCAACCTCGCAGATAGGACCGCTCGTCTCAGGGTTGAGACGAGCCAGTTGCAACTCTATCAGCTCCTTGTAGCTCGCAGGAACAGAATCCGGGTCGATTCTGGCGATCTCGTCCTTCGCACGCTGATAGATTTCCTGAGCCTTGTCCGAGACCATGTTTAGAGCAAAATACGCCACGAGATAGAACCCCATGGTAAACAACCCTTCGCCTTGTTTGCTGCAGACAGGCGGTTAGTTGTTGTGGGGCGCCGAAGAATGAATGTATAGGACCCACAGGAGCTCCAGGTTCTTTGCGAAGACCTCTGGATCGCGCAGGAGATCAAACGTCTCCCATGCGAAGTCATCGCGCAATTCTTCAGCGATGCAATGTCGAATTAGACCAGCTGTCAACCAAAGAGGGATATATCACATACCCCAGTTTACAACAGTTGCGATGTGCTCCTGCACGTTCTCGCCAACACCGGGGAGCTCGAGCTTGACAGGGACCCCGATCTTTTCTAGCACGTCCCTGCGTCCAATACCGGACAGCTCAAGTATCTGTGGGGACTTCAACGCTCTGGCGGTCACGATGAGCACATCAGTGAGCCACATAAGCGCAGGCTGGAGGACGTACCCAGCGCTCAAGATCACCTCTCTCGTTGCTCGGGCGGTGTGGACGCTCCCGCCATGGCCGAACTCGACGCCGACCGCAGTCAGGGCGCCCTTTGCACTCGGCTCCGTCAGCACACGATGCGCGTGCGCATGGGTGAGAACAAAGAGGTTCGGCCTGTCCTTGTTGGGAAGGTAGAATGCCGTCGCCGAGTATGATCTGGACAGTGTCTCGCTGTCATAGGTCGTCGGGACCCAGAACCATCCGTTGGGCTAAGAAGCAGCTGAGCACGTCCTATGGCGCGCTATCTACATATTGACACTCACATCGCCGTCATACTGGGGCAGAGCCCGGTCAGTCTGAGTGATGCCGCAGATGCAGGACGACTCACAGGTTGAGGTGCCTGAGGCAACCCGGCATTCTCCAAGGTCTCAATGCAGTCCACTATAGCGTCTGAGAAAAGCGGAGGCGCGCCAATTCCAACGAAGCCTAGTAATTGCCAGTTAGCAAGTGGGGTGTATTTGAAAGGGGAGTGCTGTCCTACCTTCGGTCCCAAACTTGAGCGTAGCGGGGTTGATCTTCATCTTCTTCTGGATCTCGGAAGACGGTGGTTGAAACCTTGACCGACAGATGTAGCACAATAGCGAGGCAAGCCAGGCTATGCATACCTCTCAGCCCGGGTAAGAAACTTCTGGTGAGCCTCGAAGTTCCATCCCGGATTTCCAAGCTTTTCCCAGTCTACAGAAGAGCTCGTTATCTTCCGCTGTGAGCACAGGATAGGCCGGATACCGACCGTCGATATCGCGCGCAGGAGGCTTGGTATAGCCCATAAAGTTGATGGCGGTCGAGCCTCCGAGGCCTTTACCTCGCGTCCAGGTTACGGACCTGCCACCGAGATGTTTTTGCGGAGTCTGCAGCGACAAATCACCTCGGAGGTTGGAAGGAGCGGAGACCATATGAGCCTACCGTCTTGTGGTCCCAGTCGTATTGAGGCTTTCCATAATGTGCGCCGTGCGAAGCCAAACGCACTGGCCCTGAGTTGAACCCAAGATAATTGCTTATATGTGCGAGAAGTGCGTACGAAGTTCGGGGTCATTGAGGTTCGACGGCCCAGACTCCAGCACCAGAACGGTTTTTGAGGGATCTTCTGTCAGACGCGAAGCCAGAGGAAGGCCACATCCCTACGAATATCCCGTTTGTCAGTTATAGATAGCAAAAGCGTTGAGGGTCCTACCCCGCCTCCTACAGATAGTGGTCATTTAAGTGTACTCGTCGCGTTTGAAGTGTGACTCACCGACAATAATGTAGTCAAAACTCCTGCCAATAATCTCGTCGATGTTACGCACGTCCGACATGTCAAATTAGTGACAGGAAAGAGGTAAGGGCTGCTTTGTGGTATTTATCTGGTGTGCTTTGGCGTATTGCAGCTACACTTGTCCTGGAGAGGGCAGCCTATATACGACGGTGGGAAGCCTAACTCACGTATTGGATCTAGACGGGGATGATAGGCGAAACCGCCTGTGCTCGCTATATGCATCAATGTGATATGATCCTGTGTTCGAGCGAGATAACGTGTGCACGGTGGTGTCTGTGGTGATGGCAGTGAAAGCTAGAACGATGTTGTGAGAAGATGCCGAGCCGATTCCTCAACGAGACCACGTCAATGTACCCGTGCTGTTAATATCCGTGGATATGCTATATCCGATAGACGCATATAAGGAGCTGTACTTTCAGGCTCCATACCAAGCCCATCGATAACTTGAGTTTGTTCTTCTCGGATGCGTGTCGCCGCCCCTCGCCGACTTTCAAAGGCCAGCGATTGAGAGCAATGATGTGCGCCTCGCGATTGGACTGACCGGGCTTCAAGACGCTACAACGGGCTCTGCAGGCCGGCTCGCGGGCTCGCGGGCTCTACAAGCCGGGCGAGGGCCGGGCCAAGCTAGCCGGCCTGCAGAAGCTTGCCATGCTAGCGATCCGATCAGGCTAGGTGAAGCTTGAGCGAGAGGGGCTTATGAGACCTGAGGCCTGAGATCGTGCTTTCGGGCGCGTCGTGCGCTCTTTATTTATACCTATTTGTCGCGTATTAACGCCATCCGTCGTAGCTCAAGATCAATCGTCAGTGCTCGTGTCACTCGCAGGCAATACATGGGCTCACGAACTGAATGTTAATGCTTGCCCCCTTTCCTGTGCGCTGGTGCCCTGCGCCGCGGTGTGCAAGATTATGAATATTGATCGTACATTTGAACATCATGATTACCTATCAACAGCTGCTAGTCTGCATGGATCGACAGACATCCTCTAGCTGAACAGCGCGTCGTCACTACCGAAGAGCGAGCAGTATGACGACTCTTCATCCTCCTCGCCATCCGCAGACGGCTTCTTCGCTACATGAACGTCTTCCAAAGTCTCCGGACCGTCTTTGCGCGGCGTCGGCACTGCACCCAGAGGCAAAAGGATTCCTGCCGGAGAGCAAGACGTGCGCGAAGAGGCCACACTCGTGGAAGCAGTTGCAGAAGGACTGTCTCCCGCCAGCGTTGACGATACCGTCGATGCGTTTGCCGCATGGTCATCGCTTGCCTCGGAGAGTTCGTCAGCAAGGAAGTCGACACCGGCAGGGGCAGAGGAAGCCTGAGCCGGGTCATCGTTCCCCTCGCAAAGGGCATCGGCCAGCCAGTCTTCGCTGGCAGGGTCGGCAGGGGCTGCAATACCATTCTTGCTCTCTTCTGCTATGAGAGCATTCGTGAGCCGGTCTGCGTCGATGGCTTCCCCATCATGAGGCGGGAGCACGGGCTCTGTGGCGAGAGAAGACACAATTCCGGCAGTGGGAACGCTCGTAGGAGCTACGTCGAGAAAACCAGGCTGGGGAAGCTTGACCAGAGATAACTCAGAGTCAGAAGGCACGTCTCTACGACTGCTCGCCATAGCAGGAGCAGGATCTTTTGCGGTCCTAGAACTTCCCGTTCGCGGACAAGTCGTTTTCTTCGGAGCATCCTGATCCCCAATAGTCGCCGCAGGCTCAGTCTTCTTGCGCGCCTTGCCCTTGCCCTTCGCTGACGACCCGACACTGGCGGCCTCCGTCAACGGGGCAGTCGCAGCCTGAGGTGTCGCCGCGGACGCAGCCGACTTCGATGTCCTGGCTGTAGCGTTGAGGAGGCCGTGAGCAGTTGTATACATCGGCAATTCCATGGGGCCACCCACCTTTCTTCCTGGTAGTCGTTCTCGAACGGTCAGCAACTAAGCATATGGTAGCGCTATAAGTATTCTACGACGGTGGAGCACTCGAGAGTAGAACGCACGCTCCGAGTCTGAGTCGGCGGGTCGTTTCGGGATATAGGGCTTGAACCTCAGAGGTTTAGGAGGTGGCGAGACATGGCCAGTGGCCGCTGGGGTTCCCTTCACCACCGAGCCAGACGGTGCGTGAAGGGTGGTTTGGGTGGGGCTGGGACTGCCGTCAGGGACTGGTGAATCAACGTGAGCTCAGACCCGCCGTGCAATTTGATACTACTCACCACCCGCTGCCGTGGCGGTTGTGGCGGCCCTACTCGACGAAGCTTCCGCGGGCGCCGCGGCCCCTGGCTGACTGGCTACCTTCGCCGATTTCTTCTTCTTTTTCTTTGTGGCGCTGGCGCAGGATGGGGTTGTGGAAACACTAGGATTAGACGCACCCTTCTTGCCCTGCAGTCGAGCCAGGATATCTCGCTGGCTGCGACTGAGGGCTGATTCGGGACGACCCTGGCGATTCTTCACCAATTCCCATTGCAACAGCGCCTTGTCGACCGCAGGGTTGGCCGCACTGGGTGCGGAAGAGGTAACGGGAGTCTGGCCAGTCGCATCTCCTGAGCTGGCAGGCGCAGGAGGCGTGGCGTTTGCATTCGCAATAGCAGGAGTGGGTTATTCTCTGGAGCTGCAGTTGGTCAATACCACGTTGGCCATAATGTAGGAGGTGGCGCAGGGCGTACCTCTTGGAGAACAGGGGATAGGCGTCGATCGAGGAATTTCCTTTGACGCCATCTTGCATGGGATCGGGGAGACGTAGTGATGGACAATGATGAGCGGCCTAGGACATGGGGTTTTGTCATCGGAGGGAGCCGAACATTCGCACGCTTTCCTGGTATGTGGCCTACACCACTGCTATCCCAAATGGGAGCGATGCCGCGCGTCGTACATTTCACGACCAAGGCAGGTCCATAGGAAGTTCTGATAATGTCTGCTTTAATAGGACTGGAAGATTGTACAATTATTATTGTATACCTTGGTCACTTCAGGATGATTGCGGTGAGCCTGTAGCGTCGTCGGTGCCTTTGCATGCTCGCTGCATCCGTAACCTTGGTGTCACGGATACCTGCTCCTTCGCAGGGCAGAAGGCTACATATAGAGCTGGAACGATTTACTTGTCAACCCGAGGTGTGTATTGGGAGGGGAGTACATGAATATACTCACTGTAAGCAATACTTGCAGTTGTGTAGGATGCGCGGGATGCGCGATTCACAAACAGGAGCCGCTGTCCTACGCTATTCGGAACGAATGGTATATCGATTGTTCATTCAGCGGCGATGTGTACATGATGCAAACCTGTGTTGTCCTTCGAGGGTGTCGAGGTGAGGTTGAAGCAAACCGCTGAAGGCTGTTCGCCATCATCACGGCCGTCTCCCGTGGGCGCCCGAGCAGGGCGCATCAATTGATCGGAAGTTGCAAAGGCGCTGGGCTCCCGAGGCCGCCAACGTCCGAACTTCTCACTCGCTAGGTCTCGCAACTTCGAGTGTTTTCATCCTCATGTTCCTCGGGACAGACGTAGAAAAATACTTTCTGCACCCGTTTCTCAATGTAGGTGAAGAGGTGCACATGTGATAGACTGATTGGCTCAAAGATGCTTACTTTATCAGTGAGAATATCCATAGATTCTTGACCAGGTCACGAACATGTCGTATCGGCACGGGTGAGTGACGCCAGTACAGTAAGATTTTTGTTTTCCATTCTTTTCACATGTCATTGTACTCTCAGTAAGCCCCCTGGACTTCTCGGGCCTCAGCCATTAGTGACATGTTTAATCTGCAGCTCAGAACGCAAACAACTTCGTGCGATCCGTGTCTGCCCGTTATCAGGCTGCCTTGCTGTCACAATCTCAAGCTTCAAACAACTATAAAGTCCAAAATCAAATGGCATAGCGGCCATTCCTCCGCACCGAACCTCGCACTCCAGAACCATGACGCTCACTTCTTCGCTCCTCTCCGCGGTCTCAAGGCTCTCGGAGCAGAACCAGCAGCGTGTGCACAGGCTGCTTGCGCACAGGTCCCCAGTATTGACCTGTACGTCTATACTCTATACAGCACCTACTTTTTCGCATATTTACATTTGCCATAGGCGAAAGTACCCACCAACTAGACAAGCGGCCGTGCTGGTGTTGCTCTTCGAGAGAGCCGGCGAGCTGAGGGTCTTGTTGACCACTCGTGCAAAGACGATGCGCACGCACCCGGGTCAGACAGCCTTACCCGGGGGCGCCAAGGATGACAGCGACGCCACCATAGTTGATGCAGCGGTCAGTAAAAATCTTCCTGGCGCGACGGCGCTGGCACTGACACTTTGACGTGCAGTACCGAGAGGCTATGGAAGAAGTCGGATTGCCCCTGCATCATCCCAATGTTCACACGCTGTGTATCCTTCGGCCATTCGTCGCTTGGACTCGATCTTTCGTGCTCGTGACGCCGGTCGTTGCACTTCTGACAGACCTCTCTGTCTTGTCAACATTGCGCGCTGCAGAAGGAGAGGTAGACTTGATATTTGATCACCCGCTGTCGGCGATCCTCGAGCCTTCCTTGGCCAAGGGAGAGCCTCTGGTACCACTGAACAGCGAGCACTGGCCGTCAAGCGACCCCTTTTATGTAAGCTTCCAGAGGTTGACCTCGTGACGATAGCATTCAACGATGACGTCCTGTAGAACTACGCAGACAGTCGGTGGGCGTGGATGGGCGGGTCTACATACAGGCTGCACCGGTTCCGGACCGCGGCGGCAGCAATCAAAGGTCTCACAGCAGACGTTCTGGTCAGTCTATCGACACTAACTACACCACAATCTGACTTGATTATATTTCGCAGATATTGACAGCTGCAATAGCGTACGAACGGCAGCCGTCGTTCGAGTGGTTTGCTCCAGGTCAATTCGTCGACATTGAGGGCACACTGAAAGCACTGGACATCACGGCCTTCAATCAGTGGAACCGCAGAGAACCTATTATCTCAAAGGATGGAAGCGTTATAGCCAGGCCTGTGTCGTTAGAGTAGTGATGTGGCAGTCGGCAAGTAAGTTGGGATGACACGGTGTAGAGTCCCTGGGGTCCTTGATGTTATCAGGGCCGATGGCACCTCTCTTCCCCACTGAGCCGCGGACGCTCAACACCGTTATGCACGACCTCCGTTATGTTGTTCATGTCCTCCCTATCCTCTTTTCCAATACTCACTATGCCATTACGGTCCTTCAAAGTCATCACCCATTAGAGCTTGAGCATAAAATGCCAAACTGCGGGCGTGACGTTGCTCCTCGTACGATGTCAACTTAGGGGACTATATGTCGCTTGCCTTCCCAAACCGCGCCACGCACAATGTCACCAAACATCTCCTCGACTGGCTTTCTGTGGGCTCTCTGCGCCGTCGCGGTTGTGTTGATCTTCGCCATACCGTCTTTCTCCCTCGTTCTCCTCCCCGCTGCGGTCGACGCTTGGAAGACAGGCCGATTGCCTGATGGCCTTCCCCTGCGAAAGTTCTACACGGGATTCATGCCCCTGGATGTCGTTTTTATGGCGTACGGAGGTATCTTCAGTGCGGCGGTGGACGGCAGAGACGAAGCGACCCACCTGTTCTGCGTGTGGTTCTTGCCGCAGCTGTGCACGGTCTTGTTGTTCACGTACTGGGAGGCAGGCAGAGCGAGGGGAGGTTTAGTAGCTTGGTGAGTACACAGAACGCAGATTTCGACGGGCCCGGGTTTGCTCACGTCTCCCAGGCCTACGTTCGTGTGCATCCTCGCGCAATTCCTCACCGCTGGCGTGGTGCTACCCGCGTATTTCGCGTCCCACATCCAGAACATCCCAATCATACCCGAACCATTTTCCGCCGATGCAAGGATACGTGCTCAAACGGTCCTACCAGCCGTCATCCTAGGATTCCTGGTTCCTTCTTGGTTCCTGGTCTTCCCTCCCCGAGATGCCTCTTTGGACACTATCCAGAAGATCTCCGCAGCATGGCAGCCCTTCCCACTATATATCTACATGCTGCTGCATGCCCTGCACACCTTCAGCTATCGCATCACCGGCCCGAGTGCTGTAGAGCCATCTCGGGGTGCCTCAGTCCTCGCCTCGCTCAAACGGTCATACCAGATCTGCGGCCTGTTCGCTGCCTTGGCACACTTTTACGTATTTGTGCCATCTCTGATTACCACTGTGCCCTCACATTCCTTCGCAAATGTCTTCATTCCGTTCTGGCTGCACCCATTTCTCCCCATGTCCCTGCCCGCCACCCCGCTAGCCGCATATAGACCGTGCAGCCGACTGCTCTTCCAATACGACTGGCTCCTTATGACTACTGCCGCGCTCACTTTCTTCGGGCGCTCGCAAGTGCTCACGCAGACAGGATCTCGCACGAAGGCTCTAGGAGGCTGGACCCTCCGCACGTTGCTAGTGAGCATCGTGGGTGGTCCGGGAGCGGCGTTGGCATGGGCTGCTATTCAGCGCGAAGAGACGATAGCTGCTGCACAGGCGTAGTCGTAATCTAGTGAGTATCTGCCCGTCGTCTGAGCCCTAGTCTCATGCTGAACAATTTCACTTCAACAGTCGATAAAGTCATTTCATTATTATCAGCAACTCATCCAGTTGGGCTCTTCGGATGTAAGATACAGGCAGTTAAAGGAATCCAATAGACTTCCAGTACCCCAACCACTGCATAGCGTCTTCCTCTGTCAACTGTGGAAGGTTCTCTGAGCTCAGTGAGGGTGCGACCTGCATGGCCTGCTCCACAGATAGCTTCGGCAGGCCAAGTGCTTCACGTTTCACCTCCTTTGCATCATCGACGTGTACTTGCACGACCCCGCTGCCCTTCGTGGGCACCGGGCCGCCAGCATGGTGCTCGATCTGCACGTCGCCGCACGGCTGCACGGCATCCAGCCCCTCGAAGTGCTCGAGCAGCTTGAGCGCGGGTTGCGCCGGAGTTCCTCGACCTCCTGGTCGGCGGCATGTTCCCGAACCACTGCGCGCTCGCGCGCAGGCGGCGCAGCCACGCATGGTACTCGACGGGCTGCAGCCGCAGCGCCTGCGCGACCGGCGCAAAGAGCGTGCGCCAGTGCACGGGCCGCGGGTGTGTGAGGTGGTACGTCGCGAACGGGGCGCCGGCCGCGCGGAGCATGTCGATCGTCGCGCGCGCGGCCGCGTCCACGGGGATCCAGGACACCTCCTGAGCCAGCTATGAGCGAAGACCAGCCGCGAACAGGGGCAAGGTACGCACCGCGTCGAAGTCCGGCAGGCAGCCGAGGTACGCGCTCGACTTGACGAGGATCGGGATGTGCTCCGCCGTGTTCCACGCGCCGTTACCTGACGAGCCCGTGATCTGGCCGAGGCGCATGACGATGGTGTGCATCGGCGTGCCAACCTTCGCTGACGTCTCGCTGACTGCCTTCAGGATGCTCTCGCCGACCCATTTGGATTCCGTGTAGCCGGTGTTCAACGCTACTGATGCGTCGATGGGTACCTCAGGTATTGGGTGAGTGCGGCTTACATCTGTGGACAGGTGCAGTCAGGTCCACGCTTCGAGGCGTGTAGGTTGAAGGCATACGGTTGAGCAGCCCTATCGAGCTGACAAAGAGGAGTTGCGGAGGCGGCGAGAACGGCGATGCCAGAGAAAGGTCGACCAGGTTCCGTACACTTCGAACACTTGGTTCGAAAGAGCTCAAGGGCATGTTGAAGTTCACCGGCCAGGCTTTTGGGCACGTCAGAATGACCACAGGCACCCTTCTCGTTTCTCATCACGCACCGTTGTGCAGAATATGCGTGACAGAGTTGCGGATCTGGGTCACAAATTCAGCACCTCGAGGTTGTGCGAGATCAACACATGGACATACCTCTTCATACAACTCTTTTCGAGCCCGAGGTAATCGCCATCAAAGTTCGATTCGACGAAGACGACTTTGCCAGAGTTCACGATTCGATTACTGTCGTACCCGCGATCTTCAAGAACTTGCTTTTGCCGCTCTTCAAGAGGTCTCTGGCCTCGTCGATTTACCGCGTAGACCTTCCTGACATTCGAATCGTCTACAAGCGCGGCAAGAAGTGCGGTGCCGAGGCTTCCTGTCGTACCCGTGACGAGCACAACGTCTTGCTCTGGGCGTTTCGTGCTGGGCGTATGCTTCGGCAAGTCTTGACTGTACTTCTCTACCATTGCGTGCATCGCTCTGATGCGCTGTTTCTCATCCATCGCGTCTTCTGGGGCTTCTGCGCTCACAATCCGGGATAGGTACTGCGTGAGTGCTAGGATGGACGGGTTATGGTACACGCAGTTGCTCGGAACCGCCCTCGTGTTCACGCGCGTCGTCTGGCGAAGGGCGTGCAGGATCGAATTGCGAATCCATGTTGCTTGCAGACTATTTTATAGGGAGGGTCAGCGTGGTATATGGTGATGGTGAGGGGTTACCCCTATACGGACCTATCGCACCCCCGTTGAAACAGATCGTCTCCATCGGCGACAGGGCGCTTCATGACCTCGTGAACGACTGCACGCACGAAATCAAGTGTGTGCGTAGGGTTCCAGGACCGTGGTGGCTGAAGGTGTGCCTGAGTCGTCTCCTCCACGGTAGCGTAAAGCTCCTCGATCTCCGGCCCGTATTCGTTGATTATAGCCGGCCGACGAGGTGTACCTTTCGCAGTGTATGTGAATGGTTTCGACGGTTTCGAGACGATAATCATCTGCTGTACGTTAGATTGGGGAAGGGGATCGCGACATCCCTCCACGAACCTCTTTGAAGATACGTGAATGCTGTGGTGCATAGGCATTGACCTTCTCGATCGTTGGCCTGTTCCGGTCAGGATATCAGAAACTAGGCAAATTTCCAACGACGTGCTATGCACCATATAGCGTTCCTGAAGTCCGCAAGTTTCTTCTCATCGCTTGCGTCGAACTTGTATTGGGGCTTTGGGTCTATCAGGACACCAGGCTGGAATTTACCACGCCCAAACATAATCGCGTTCTGGATGTGCGGGTCCTGGTTCAACAGGGGCTCTGGTTGTATGCGTCAGTGCAAGGGCTGCGCGCGTTGGAGCTGAATGGCGTACCCAAAGGTGCGGGGTTCGTCTAGCAACTTCAAGTCAGGCATCTCATCCTGAAGCGGTGTCGTGCGACGTACCTTCTCTCCCGTACTGTGCATAATCTGCTCGTCTGAGCGGCCACCGATCTTCCACAAGCCCTTCCGCGTCGGGTGCGGTATGAGAATATCATTGGTATCATACCCCGGTACGCCGTTTACAGTGGTGTTCAAGACGGAAGGCACCTGGTGCTCGCTCACCTAGACATGAGTTTCAGATGCACCGTTTCCATGTGTATCGGATGTGCAGCTCACTGTGAGGATAAGCTGTGCGTTTCCGTCCTCCAGAGGCACGAAGTACGTGCCGCACTGCTTCGAAAAGGCGAAGTAAGCCCAGTCCATGCCATTGCCCTTTTCTGCAGGCGAACTCAATGAGAAGCAACCCATACGCGAACGTTCAAAGACGCCTACTAGGTAGGATCTCGTTGATGATGCCGTATTCGGTCCTGGACACAATCAAGTCAGAGAGGAATAGTCTTGAACGCAGGAACAAGAACATACAACCCATATAGAGTGAATATATCAACGCCCTTTGATGCCAGAAGATCCCCGACCTCATCGGCGAGCGGACCGCCACCGTAGAGCTAAATCATTCAGTTCGAGGGCGAAAATAGCGGAAAGATCGTACGCACGACGCCCTGCGTACGCGTGATCCACTCTACCTGTTCCGGAACCTTGCACCATGCCTAATGAACACGTTGGAATCTCTTAGGAGTAGGAAAGGCTGCAAATTCTTGCCTCGAGCATGCTAGGCACGCAGAACAGCAGATCGCTCTTCGTCGCCATCGCTTCGCGGAGTACGTCGTCCGCCGCGGGTACGCGTGCAGGGAATTGGGGCTTGAAGGCAGTCAGCACAAGCCCACACGCGAGGGCCCAGCCGAGCGACGCCATGCCCATGCCGTGGAACATGGGGATCGCCTGGCACGCAAGGCGCATGCCCGTGAGCTCACGCTCGTGGTAGTCTGTACAGAGTTTCATGAGGTATTCGTGCTGCGCAGGATGCGGGACATACATGGCCAGCGGCCGTAGATCAGCGAATTCCAGTGGGCCCAGGAAATTGGCTTCGGAAAGGCGGTGGACCCTGCACGAGAGAAGTGAGCTCAGATGCGGCAAGCTTGCCCGGGCATGGTCTCACCTGATGAGTGTAGAATTAGAGCGGTGTCTTTGAAGTTGTACGTCTCCATTGGCGGCAGCAGCTCGGGTTTGTCATCTGGGATAGTGATATACAGCTCATTAAATAATGGCATGGGCGATGAGGCGGGACGTTGTCCCCGGCTGCTTTCAGCATATTGACCGCCTCAGCGTAAACCTCTTGCATAGCGGACTCGCGGCCAACAAAGACGTGATCGACCTGCGCTTTCGTCAGCAGATGCGCGATTGCAGGAGCTGAATTGCGAGGCGAGATCGGAAACAGCGGATATCCCGTCCTGAACGTGGCGAGGTTCATGGTTGCGTAGGTGATTGTGTCTGATAGATTGTGAGCGGATCTAGCCCTTGTTCTTGGGAAGATATGCGACACTCACCTGCGGATGAGACGAACGCTATCACCGGCCGGGTTTTTGATTCGAGCACCCCGGCCTGCTTCAACGCGTCCTGGACGATCCGTGCGCCTCGATGCACGGCATATTGGGCGGTCTCGAAGTCAATGGTCACGAGGGAGCCATCGTCCTCCAGGTACTCGAATAGCGGGTGCTTCGGCGAGTGTTCTGCCTGCCAGTCGAATTGCTGGGCAAGGCACAGTGAGCCGTCGATCGGCGGGGCCTTGAACGTGCCGCACGAAAGACCCTGTGTGCGCCTCGGGATCTCCGGGTACGGCAGCCGCATGTAGTCGCGCGGGTTCATGGCTGTGGTCATAATGGCCGTGGCTGAAGGAGTGACTCGACGCGGGAGAAATCCTGGGAGGCGTGGGGTGCGCCCTGCTATACATATACCCTGGCGTCTATGCGTGCGTACGCGACGGAACGGCGCGCAGAGGGTTACAGATATGTTGCGTTGTTTCGTCATCGAGGTGATCCAGTGGGCTCAGCCCGCCCCCACCCGCTCTTACTGCGCCATCACTTGCAGGGACATTTGCGTCGTCGAAACGCACGCAGTACAGTCGGGTGTATGTTAATCTGCCATTCTCAAGGTCAGTACTGCAATGCTTATATGCGTCGCTGGCGACATGCGGGGTGAGGGGACAGCCGTGGAGTCGCAGTGTCAGGTTTCCGGCTCTGTCACTTACTGAAACACTTGTCGGATGGCGGGCTCGGCACAGCGCCGGCACGACTGCCGCGTCTTGTTAGACACTTGCAATTGGCCGCCCAATGTTGCAGTATGTGAAACCGAATTTAAGTGAACATTAGATATTGTTAGTCAGGACTACTGGTGAATCCCACGATATCTGGACGTCTTCGGCATGCCATGGACGCTGCGTCCGAGTCGTTTGAAGAGCGGTTTCGTTGCTGATCATAACTATCCACGCACCACAATGCCCCAATAGAATAGTATCTTGGATCATCATACTCCTGGACCCTGCTTACGTAGTTGATCTGAAAAGGAGACAGAGGATTATGGCAGGTGCTAGTGTGATTATATCAGAGCAGTTGACACAGGCATCGTTGAGCACCGTTCGTATCTATCTCAGCACTCACAATAATCTCAGGTACATCCCACGGCCCTTTACAGTATGGGGGCCAGTGCCAAAGACTCCGTTTTTAGAGGATGGTTCCAGCGACGATTCTTTGCCCCGGCGACAACGATTGCTGTTACGTCTGCTCGAGCTCTAGCATCAGGCATTGGTCGCTCGGACGTGATTTGTATGCAGATCTAGTAGGAAACAAATTGCGACGAATGCAGGGCTGCTTGCGGTGGGAAAGTGCGAGAAATTTGACGGTTCCTTCTAGGTCTAGCGCGCGAGAAATGAGGATAGCAAGGCACATGCTGAGTCTGTAGTGTTTTTCTGTGACCTTCTTCGTCTGATATTAGTGCTTTCGCGAGACGTTACTGCTGGGGCATGCTGAGAGTGTAGTAGAGACAGAGGAGCGGCAGGAGAGGTGTTGGACTCGGAAAGCTCGGAGCAACGCTCATGGTTCAGCTAGCCGAAAAAGGCAATACCCTCGTGGCGCCAGAATATATGTTCTTCGGCTATCTTTCTCGCCGCTTTGCATTGCGAGCAATGGACGATGGAGACATGCATAACATTTTCGGCGACGCGAACTCTATGGTAACCGAGCCTGCCGAGTGTGGGTAGTGCTGGTATCGTATGTATAACATATCCGGGTAACCAGCTACCACTGCCCGATGTCCATGACCAATGAACTACATAGAGCAGCTACGTATGATGAGGTCCGTAATTCCAATAGCATAAGTCTAGCGTGCAGTCACAGAACAGGTTGATGGTCCGACCGCAGAGTCAAAGTAAATAGCAAATAATAACGGGAACATGTGGACGCACAGCATCAGACTTGCTTCACGGGCTCTTCACGAATGCCTGTTGTCATGCTCGAGGCCCTATCAGCCTCCACAGACCGACGTGGTCCTTCAGACGGATCTACGACAGTTGCCAGAGTATGGCTGCTTGCCCGGTTTGTCTCGGGTGCGCGCACCTCGACCTTTTCGCCGGCCTCGGTCTTCGTAGCTTCAGCGTCGCCAGGAGGGGCTCCGCGGTGTTCCGCTTCGACGCGATAGAACACAAGCAGTGCGAGGAACTCCACGCCGACGACAGCGAGCACGAACCAGAATGCCGCTGCGCGCCCGGCATAGCCATCGGATCCCCGCTCTTCTGCGCCACGGCATTCTGGATGCTGTTCACCGCCGCGATGCCGACCGCGGATCCGAGCTGCAGCGCACCGTTGAACATCGCGCCGACGGTGCCCGCCATGCTCGCCGGTGCGGCGCGGAAGATGGCGATGTTTGTGTGCGTGTACCACATCAAGACGCCGGCAGCACCCAGGATGAGTCCGGGCAGCACGTGCGAGAAGTACTTGTCGGGCGAGTCCGCCATCGCGAGCAGCACGGTCGCAACGGCGACGATGCACTGCGCGAACAGGAGCACGTATTTCGGACTGATGTGGTTTGAGATGGGGCCGCTGAAACTCGCGATGAACGCAAGGACACCGACAGGGACCATGCGCAGCGCGACGGAGACGATTGACCACTTGTAGACACCCTGCCACAGGGTCGTCATCACCGTGAAGACAGTTGTCAGCCACAGGAATGGAAGCAGCGCCATGCCAAACAGGACCGAAAAGTTGGGCAGGAACCACGTGCGGGGCGGCCTGTACCAGGTATTAGCATCGTGTCCAACACGCGTTCGTGGCGGTCACTTACACGGCAGCTGTGCTGACGGGGATTTGTGCCTCGTAGAAAAAGAAGAGGGTGACGCCGACGACGGAGATTACCAACGGGGCGATGAACTGGGCAGTGCGCCATCCAACAGTCGAGCCCGACGTTATCGAAAAGATGAACAGGATGAGAGCAGCCGTGAGGATGGAGACGCCGACGATGTCGAGTTGCTTCCAACGGTGCGGCTGCGGCTCGTCGATGCCTTGACGCGGAGGGGGAGAAAGGGTCCGACAGAGGATGCCGATGGGAACTGCTACTATGGCGACGAACCAGAATACCCAGGGCCAACTCGCGAATTGGACGAAAATGGCACCAATGATGAGGCCGAGGACATTGCCAATGCCACCACAGGCACCGAAGGCTGCAATCGCACCTGGAAAATGCGTTGTAAATATCGACGAGTTGCTCGCAGACGCCAACAGTACGCACGGGACTGCTCATGAGGGTCCGGGAAGACGTCGACAAGGAGGCTGAGGGCCGAAGGAATTGTCAAAGATGTCGCTGAAGCGCTTCACGATCAGCTGTTGCTTGCGGATGAGACCACAGTATACTCACCCACTCCACACAACGCCCTCAGAACGATGAGGGCGATTGTGTTGCGTACGAAACCAGCACCGATAGAAAGAAAACCC
This sequence comes from Phanerodontia chrysosporium, assembly GCA_001910725.1. Lineage (NCBI taxonomy): Eukaryota > Fungi > Basidiomycota > Agaricomycetes > Polyporales > Phanerochaetaceae > Phanerodontia > Phanerodontia chrysosporium. The sequence continues at coordinate 390,365 of MJGA01000022.1, forward strand.
AGCGTGAAAGCTCCAAAGCAGAACGAACATCCTGTCACCAATTCAGCACCAGCTAAGTACGATATGAAAGAAAGACGTACTTGGGTTATATACATCGCTTATTCTTCCACTCTGCGCCCACCGTCAGTGTCAGGTACGAGATTGGAACGGCAGAGACGTACAATCAAGAGGAAAGACGCGAAGGTGAGTTGAAATGCGCTTATCAACCAGGTAGATTCGCTCTCCGTCATTCTCAACACGACGATGAGCGAAGGGATGGCAGGATATAAGGACGAGCTATTGAAAGCGTCAAGGAAATCTGCGAGGCAGAAGAGGACGAGCAAGAAATATCGGCGTGCGGTCGAGCAACGTTGCGGCACCTCACCGTCGACGAGTGTCTGCGCCGGCGAGAGCACGCAACCTGTCACAGCCTTTTCAGAGGGTCCCATCTGTGCGACTTTTGCTGAAATGCGGATGGAAATGGCAAGATGGACGAGCAGAAAAGCAAAGCAGCCCCAGGCCTCACGTCGTGCGAGGATGTCTGCAACTTATACGAGGCTTGCGGATGCAGTCGCACGCATTTCATAAGTCGAGGACTGCTGCAAAGCTGCCATGCAGTCTCCTCGCCCTGCTGTAGGTGGTAGATGAGCGTTGAGGGACTACGGCCTTCGCACAATATTTCACTCGCCATTTGTGAGCTTATAGAGGGCCGCAGAACTTCGACGAAGCCTAAGTCACTCGCGTGGTGCGGCATTACCGCACTAGGACCGCAGAAAGTCGCCGAAGGATTGGTGTCGAGACCCACCGCGGCATGTTGCAGTAACCGCGTGTTCCTAGAGAACAATATCCCCGTTCTCGACTCAGACCCTAGACAACTGATGTTCCTGCGAGCAGCGTCGTAGTATGGATTGATCGCACGGTCCAAGGGTGCCCAATCGTTGTGGTCTTTTACAGCAGCAAGGCTCCACCTCGGAGGCGTGCCACACCTGCAGTGGCAACGAGGTGAGCCGTAATTCATTTAAACACAGCAAATAAGGGGCGTAAGTTCTCACCAGCTATGTACCTACCGCTACAGCACTGCCTTGATATGACTCACCGACCCCTCGTATGATGAAGTCTCATTGTCCGCGTTCCTCTCGGAGGTTGTGCATCCCCGCCGTCACACGCATTTGCGGCGTGCTACGCCCGCCCAAGGCACACACAGCACACCAGCAGAAGCAGAGAGCTTGTCGTCGAGCCACGTTGCGCGATAGAGACGTAATTAGACAGGAGCATCGCACCAGCGCAGCCCATATTTCCACCTTCCATGCCTCGGACTTTCAGCCACATTTCCCGAAAATACTGCCCTCACTAGCGTGCGCTTCATTGCCGCAAGCTCTGGTGAAGGCTATGTGGATGTGGACAGCGAGGAGCGCAATATGCGTGGGCTGCACGCAGGCGTGCTCTACGAGATGGTGGTGGAAGAAGAGACGTGACGCGACATAACAAACCTTAACTTACTGGGTCTTTCAAACCTTATCATTATCCATTTGAAGCGAGTTAACGGCACTTTCGGTTGCACTATACACAGCCACTTACTCTTGCTTACTCATCTTACTTACAGGCCTGTCTTACCCGGAACCAACACTGTCGACGTTTCGGTATGCGTCCTATCGTATGTCGTTGTCACCACCTGCCTACCTCTGCACATATTTCCCCGTGCGCGATGCAGCGGGCTGCCTCCGCCGACGAGGATGAACAAATACCGTGACGGTGTCATCCAGATTCATTCGTCGGCGATGTTCGTAGTGGGCTAGTCTCAATCTTATCTACCGCGCGTGCGCTGGACATGCAAGCCCGATAGCGAAGCCTCGTTGAAGACGGGCAGAGGAACATTCCGCCTTTCATTGGAGACTGCGTCGGCCGTCTGTCGAAACCGTTACTCCCCGCTTATGTTCGCGTGGGGGACTGCCAGTGCGCCTCAGGCTCGGCCCCCAGCCGATAGTAGTACTCATCCAGGATCCAAGTTTTTGCCTCACCTTTCACATAATCTTTAGCCTATCAGATAGTATAACATATCTAGGATCATTGTGTGAACCCATTTTGCGTATCCCTGTGTAAGCGCTCGTGTGCGGATAGATGGGTGAAGTCGACTCAAGAGCAACCACTTCATCCCTCCACCAAGTTGCATTGCCTTCGTCTCTCTTCGGCTTGAACGTGAACGGCATGCTTCAGTTGAAGCGGGTGGTGAGAAATTGATTGCTGATCTGGGAGAAAGGTTTGTTCCAATTTCCATATCCGTATGTCTCAGTGACATCCAGCCCTGAGCCGTCAGGCGAGGTGGGGCTCGAAAGCCGCCAGCTTCGTGGCGTTCTGATCTTAGTTTCTTGGCGGCACCTACCCTGCACGGATTACACGCCACTCCTCGGCCACTATTCACAAGAGATAATCTGGTCGGACGAAAACTCTATATCGCGTCTAATTACCGAACAACTTTTGGATGTCGGGAGGGGTGCGAAGTGCGTGTGTGTGCTAACTAAACGACGTGGAACGGAACTAGTACTATAGATACACCAAGTATACACTGCAGGGAAAGTCTACGTGCGGAGTGTCGAAAACGGTCTGTGCGTGATTGCGTCTAGGTTCGTGAGATGCGTGAAAAGCCCAAGTGAAAAAAGAATTCGTGACGAGAACTAAAAAAGGCAGATAAGTAGGAATGAATAATGATAGCGAGCACGTCAGCGCGGAGATGGCTTAAACTTGCTTCACCGTCTCCTCGCGGATCTCCTCGCAAAGGCTGCGCTCGTCGGACGCGCGGGCGGCCTCCTCAGAGTGACGGGCCTCCTCGCGCACGTCCTCGACCTTCTCGGAGAAGATCTTGCCGTCCGCTTCAGTGGGCTCCGTCGCGAGCGCCTCCTCGGCCTTTGGCTCCTCCACGCCCTTCTCAGCAGCAGCGGCCTTGGCGGCCTTCTTGGCGGCCTCGACGTCGTCGGGTGGTGCGCCGCGGTGCTCGGCCTCGACGCGGTAGAACACGAGGAGCGAGACAACCTCGACGCCGATGATCGCGAGGAGGAACCAGAACGCGGCCGCGCGGCCGGCGTAGCCGTTGCGGTCGCCGCGCTTCTCCTCGATGCTGCTCTCGATGGAGCTCACGGCGGCGATACCGACGGCCGAGCCGAGCTGCAGAGCGCCGTTGAAGATCGCGCCGACGGTGCCCGCCATGCTTGCGGGCGACGTCCGGAAGATGGCGATGTTCGTGTGCGTGTACCAGAGCATCGCGCCACCGCTGCCGAGAATGAACGCGGGGAGCACGTGCGAGAAGTACTTGTCGGGCGAGTCTGCGGTCGCGAGCAGGATCGTCGCGATCGCGACGATGCATTGCGCGAAGAGCAGCACGTACTTGGGGCTGATGCGGTTCGAGAGCGGCCCGCTGAAGCTCGCGGCGAAGGCGAGGACGCCGATGGGGATCATGCGCAGCGCGACCGAGATGACGGACCACTTGTACACCTCCTGCCAGAGCTCGGTGATGATCGTGAAGATCGTCGTCCACCAGAGGAAAGGAAGCAGGGCCATGCCGAACAGGACCGAGAAGTTGGGCAGGAACCATGTGCGAGGCGGCCTGACACAATTTGTTAGAATTTTGCTTCACAGCAGGGAAACGCTAAAGACTTACACAGCGGCAGTGCTGGCTGGGATGCGGGTCTCGAAGAAGAAGAAGCCGGCGACGCCAAAAACAGAGATGACGAGTGGCACGAGAACCTCTGCCGTCGCCCAGCCGACGGTGGAACCCGACGTGATCGCGAAAATGAAGAGGATGAGTGCAGCAGTGAGAATCGATACGCCACCGAGGTCGAGCTGCTTCCAGCGCTGTGACTGCGGCTCGTCGATGCCGCGACGCGGTGTGGGCGCAAGCCACATGCACAGGCCGCCAATGGGAATCGCGAGGATGGCGACGAACCAGAACACCCAGGACCAGTTCGCGAACTGCACGAAGATGGCACCGATGATCAGGCCGAGGACATTGCCAATGGCGCCGCAGCCCCCGAACACACCGATGGCACCTGTGGCATCGTTGTCAGTACGTAGTCCTCTTTAGGAAGCGCCATGAGTGCTACGCACGAGATTGCTCATTGGGTTCGGGAAAGACCTCAACGAGGAGCGTCAGAGCCGACGGAATCGTCAATGACGCAGCTAAACCGCACAAGTGTCAGTCCCAGAGCGACGTGCCCGCGCGACGGAGACATACCGATACCGCTCAGGGCCCGGAGGACTATGAGCGTGATCTTGTCGCCCACGAAGCCAGCGCCGATCGAAATGCAGCCGAGCATAACGGCGCCAAAGGTGAAGGCGTATTCTGGAGCGCACAAGGTTAGCTCTGCGCGCGCGGACGCACGGAATTGACAAGGAATACGCACTTGGGTTGTAAACGTCACTGATCCTGCCACTCTATGGCCCGCAGTCAGCTTCGGGAGCACGGTGCGGCGGGCTGGCGTGGAAGCACTTACAATGAGGAGGAACGAGGCGAACGTGAGCTGGAACGCGCTGATGATCCAGGTTGCCTCGCTCTCGGTCATGTTCAGGTCAATGACGAGCGAGGGGATGGCGGAGAAGAGCGACGAGTTGTTGAAGGCATCGAGAAACTGGGCGAGACAGAAGATGATAAGGAGGAAGTAGCGGCGGGCGAGCGAGTACCGCTGGGGGACCCGGCCGTCAACGAGGGTTTGCGCTGGGGAGAGCGAGAGGTCGTTGGCTGCTTTCGGTGGAGCTATCATCGGGGCGAGTGTCGTGAGAGACGTGAGAGACAGAAAAAGTGCCGGAAACCCAAGAGAAAGAAAGAGAAGAAAAGAGGAAAAGAAACGAGGAGGTCGTCACTGCGAAAGCGGGTTTTTATGAGCGTACGAAAGGTCTCGGGTGGGCAGCGGGAACGTACCTGCTGACTGATAGGCAGAGGACTTGCGGGAGCGAGACCGCCGTTTATAAGACGCGTTGGAAGCAGCCGTTGGGCGGCACGGTCGCTTTTCTGGTCTGGATATGGATTACAAATGAGCCTCAAGGCGCGACGAGGATTCCAGAACCTCTCACCCACACCGGTACGATGTTTTTCAGCCCACGCTCATTGGTCCGCCCTTGGCCGGAAAAGGAGTCAGAACAGGCGCCGTGCATCGGGCCCGCGATACGCCCATCGGAAAATCCTCGCGCTGCCCATTTACGGCATCTTTACGCGCAAAACGTCGGCCTCTGCTCCAGACCGCGCAGCGGAGCGCGTCCACCTGCATCCACAACGCGCACCACCGTCGCGCGCGCAGCGGGCAGTCCCTCAGATGCAACGGCGGAGATGGCGCGACCCAGCCAGAGCCACGCCGTCGCCACAGGGTGCCTTCGCCCACTCCAACTCGCCGACGTCGTACACCACCAGCGGCGCAAGGCAAGACCGCTGCGCGGGACAATGAGGTTATCCTCTCGTTTGTCATAGCACGCTGCACTCACTGTCGTAGAGAACGTATTCATATCCGGCTAGCAATAGAAAAGGTTATCGATTGCATAGAAGGCTGTATAGCCGATATGGCATCATCACGGTGCGCAAGCTCTTGGCAGAGTTCACCTACGGTCAGAGCCTCTGAAGCTTCTCTGAGTCAAACTGTGCACAACGGGATCATTTTGGACTCCCAATTTGGCGACGAGTTGACAGCAAAGCTTCCAGCAAAGACTGCGGCGGCCGACGAGGAGAAAGTCAGTAGCAATACTGCTGCGCGGGGGAACCGAGGTTATTGTGTCGTGACTCGTTCATCATACTACGTCGAACTCACCGTCTGACGAGGCTCGATACCAGCCACTCTCGAGTGATACCGATTCTTTCGAAGCCTTCGGTGCACTTCCAACCAACTACCGAGGACATCATCGGGGAAGTAGCACATAACGTATACATTCCCAGCTGCTAGCGAGGGCAAGGGTTATCGCTTGCACAGACAAGTATGAACGAACCATGTCTGGTACGGCATCATCGCTTCATGCAGGTTCCTGGCAGACCCACACCCCACTGTTCTGGACACCGGTTTGAGTCAAACTGCGCGTAATCGAGCATAGAGTACTCTCACTTTTGTGTGCCACGTGACAATAAAGCATGTACCGAAAACCGCAGGGGGCGACCAGCAGAAATGTCGCAGTACGACCGACGCGACGAGACGTCAGGCGACCACGGCGGGGAGCGTGGTGAACTCTCGCGGTCCGGATAGGGCACACATGCAGCGACGCAGATCTGCAGGCTTGAGCAGTGGGGCTTCCTGCACGCCGTCAGCTGCCCAGCAGCCCAGGGTGCTGTGAACCCAAACCGCAGCCAGGAATGGCACTTGCACCGAGTGCACGAGGAACACACACATCGCGAGGAGGGCAGAGAGCATAGCGCAGACTCGCTCGCAGCGAGGGCCCTCGCATAGCAGTCAGGGAAGGATGCAAAGCAGCCTTGGGTGTGCAGTCCCCAGGTGGTGGTCGAGAGCAAAGCCGGCGGCAAGCCCATCAAGAAGCTGCGCCGTGGTCGCCCGTGGAACTCGTTGCCCCTAACCCTAGCGCAAGCCGTCTCTTGGTGCTCCCTTGTCTTTTGCTCGAGTGTGGACGGTAGAAAAACCCCAAAATCAGGGACGAGGTGCGTATTTCGTCTCATCTGATCCTCACCTCGCTGTCTCATCCCAGCCAGGAATATATGCCTAAGCACATATTCATTTCCCCTCTCGATGAATCTCCTCTGGTCTCAATGGTCTGTCATAAATACAATAAATACAAAGCTTTCTCCCCTGTTGCAATAGGATGTGCATATAGCATACACTGCGGTCACTTTGAATTTGGACTTGCTTTGGGCGGGCGGCAAGACGCCTCACCGAAACGCTTCCCACCGACACGTGCGCCAAACCCTCGCCTCGCCCGCAGGTGCGCTGCCCGCAGCCTGTCTCCAACCACCACCCACCCGCCGCTCACCACCCCTCGCACACCGCGCCAGCCTCCCCCCAACCTCCTGTAATCTAACACAATGTCTGGCCGCGGCAAGGGCGGAAAGGGCCTCGGAAAGTGCGTGTGTGCATGAGGGCGCGAGCGGGGCGTCGCTGACGGGTGCTTCACCAGGGGCGGTGCGAAGCGCCACCGCAAGATCCTGCGCGACAACATCCAGGGCATCACCAAGCCCGTGCGTCGCGCCGCTGCCTTTCCGTGACTGCCACTGACGCAGGTGTGTGCCAGGCCATCCGCCGTCTCGCGCGCCGTGGCGGTGTCAAGCGTATCTCGGGCCTTATCTACGAGGAGACGCGCGGCGTGCTGAAGATCTTCCTCGAGAACGTGAGCCTCCGATGTGTCTTTGTGTGAAACGCCGCTCACGCCCGGACGTTTTTATATAGGTCATCCGTGACTCCGTGCGTTGAACCTTCATCTCGCCACGCTGACCTCAGACTCTGACGCCTCTGAATGCGACAGGTTACGTACACCGAGCACGCCAAGCGGTACGTCGGCATAACCCATACTGCGAAGCTCACACTGAATCCGCGCCCACAGCAAGACCGTCACCGCGCTCGACGTCGTCTACGCCCTCAAGCGCTCCGGCCGCACCCTCTACGGCTTCGGTGCCTAAATGTGCGGCGGCGCCCCACCATGAACATTTGTCTAGCCTACGCCGGTCTACATTTTGTAGGGCTCGTCCGCCATGCCCGCCTGCGGCTGCACCACGGCAGCGGCCATATGCCTCAATAGCTTCTCTAGTTGTTGTAGCCTCTTGTAGCCTGAATGAGATTATCAGTGTTTTCCTGGTCTTGTGGACGGGCTGTATACAAGCTGCCGATGGACATCTCCGGTTCGCAGGGAGCAAACCTGAACGACGCTACCCTCACTCGTTCTATCACCAACTTCTGGGATCAATAACGGCTTGTAGAGTGATGTATAGGACTGTCTATGGATGTAGCATGCCTGTTCATGTCTAGTCGCTGCGTCCCTGCAGCAGTGTGGGCCCACTCTTCGACGAGTCTGCACGTCATGTACATGGCCGAGGATACGCATGTGGGTCAGACACCCAGTTGCTGTCGTACAGGAAGGAGGGCTGATTGCTGAAGGCTGACGCGTGGGCTAATGCCATAGAATGGACCTTCTTGCGTGTGTACATACTGCCGAGGTTCTGTGGACGGCGGCGGAGAATCTGTGGGCCTCAGGGGTACTTCAGTGCAAGCGCGGCCTGTTCTCCTGGATTGCCGCGGGGACGTTGGGCCTGGGGACCAAAAGCGTTGTAGTTGCGGGGTCGTGGTGCAGTTGTATGCGCGGAGCGTGCGTGTATGTTGGACGAGATCGTAGAAAACGGGGCCAGAGCCCGCGGTCACCGGCCGCCGCCGCGCCAGCCCATGCAGACCCAGTACGCCTCGCTCGAGTCCGCACGGCTCGCGCGCGGCTTCGCGACGCGCACGGTGCGGAAGCGCGGCCGCAGCTCCTCGCGCATGAACGCGTCCGTCAACGGGTGCTGGAAGTGCTTCAGCCTGCGTGTGTCGTCAGCCTCTGCTGATGCCAGAACGAGTGCAAAGCGAAGTGTGGAGGAAGGTCGAGGAGGGGGAGGTGCAAAAGGGAAGGAAGGACGGGAGAAAAACGAAGACGGGAGACACGCACACGAGCACCCCACCGTCGCCACGCCCGACGTCGCGCGCGCTGCGCAGGTGCGCACGCGTGAATGCGAGCACGGCCCCGCAGATGTCGAGCCCCGCGGAGACGTCCGCCGTGCGGTTCCCCGTGCTGTTCGCGGCCATGTCCGAGAGCACGACGTCTGCCCGCGCGCGTGCGCCGTCTTCGTCGTCCCAGCGAGACATGCGTGTCGTGTGTGAGGGAGATGAGGCGGCAGCGAGGAGTTTTGCAACGCGCGCACGCGTCTCGGGCGCGAGGAAGTCCGCCTGCAGCGTGTGCACGCCGGGGATCGGGTCCATGGGGAGCAGGTCGACGGCGACGACGGCGCCGCGGCCCTCCGTCGCAAGCTCTTCCGGGGCTGGGGCGTTCAGGTACGCCAGCGGGTCCTCCTCCACCTCCATCGCCCCTCCCACTCCGCCGAAATCGCCCAGAGGGCCCTTGCTGGCGGCAGCAGACGGCGTGAACGCCCCCCACCCCAACGCGCGCGCCGCAACCTGGCTCCACCCGCCCGGCGCCGCGCCGAGGTCGACGACGGCACGCACGTCCGCGCGCGCGCGCAGGAAGCGGAACGTGGCATCGAGCTCGAGCAGCTTGAACGCGCTGCGCGCACGGAAGCCGCCGTCCATGTCTGCGCCGCCGCGCGCGGCGGGGGCGAGCGGCGAGCCGTGCGCGAGCGGGGCCGGCGAGGCCGCGCTGCGCGCCTTCACGTACGGGTCGCGCTTCTGGCGGGCGAGCCAGCGCGCGGAGGACGGCGGCGGCGCGCGGCGGGCTGCGCTCGCGGTGAACATCGTCGGTGGGCCGTCGTGGTCGTGGTCGTGGTCGGTAAAAGGGCAGCGGGGTAGGCGCGCGCACGTGGTTTTTCCGTGCCCGTTGCGCACGGCGCTTCGCGCACGCACGCCACTTTCTCAGTGATGTCGACGGACGCGGGAGACGCGACGGGGGCGCTGGGCCCGGGGTTCCGCTGGGTCGAGCAGTTCGCGGACGACGCGACGTACGAGTGTGGCGCGGATGGCGAGGTGCTGGAGGAGGTCGAGTACGTCACGCTCGACCTCGGCGTCGTCGAGCCCACGCTCGTGCCCAGCTCGGGCGCGTTCCGCCTCATTGTGCGTCCTTTCCCGCCTTGCTTGCGTTTCTCGGCCCTTCGGCTTCCTGCGCAGGCTGATTCGGTGGGGTCTAGGGTCTTGACACGCCGCGCCCGTACCTGCAGCTCGCGGGCACGCTCTTCGCAGGCGCGCACCACACGCTGCTCGGCACTGAGCTGCTCTTCGCAGACGCCCCCGGTGCGCCCGCCGCTCCCTGTGTGCCTGCTGCGCGTGCTGACGGACACGCAGACAGGCGCGGCCTCGTGCCCGCCGCCCACACCGAGCGGCGCATCGTCTTCCGCGAGGCCGAGCTCCGCGCGCGCGAGCCCGCCGCCGCCGCCCAGACCTCCAACCAGACTTCCAATCAGCATACCCGCAACGCGGCCGACACGAACGACCCCGCCGCGCAAAAAGAGGAGAACAGGGGGCCCAAGGGGCAGAAGGAGCCCGCGAAGCGCCGCCGCCCGCGCACGGTCGCGCAGGTCGTCGGGGGCGAGGACGCAGAGAGCGAGCCGCCCGTGCGCCGCCGCGGGTCGCGCAAGGGCAAGGCGCGTGCGGACGCGGCTGAGGAGTGAGGAAGCTGAGAGCGAGATGGCGTTGTGCTGGGGTTGGTGGGGTGCGTAATGCTGCCCTTTGCGCTGTCTTCCGTGTTGCGAGGGCTGGTGTTGACCGTTATTGCAGATACTGCACTTGTTGCGCGATGACGATACCTGTGCTTGGCTCTCTCGGCCTGTGCAATGCGAGTCGCTGCCCGCTTCTTGTGGTGGGGGCCTGTCGGACTCCCCTGCCAGCCTGTCGTGGTTCGTACCCGCGCTGCTGATCAGGTGGTCACGATTTTGGCTGTTGCAGACGCATATATGCGTCCCGTTTGTGAGAGAGACCGTTTCCTCGCTGATGCCACGCAGTCTCACTGCCCGTCATGTTCCCAGCCTGCATGCAGGCCCCGTCGTGTCCTCCCTCCGCTGATAGCAGTAAGGACCGCGCCACACAAGGCAAACACCTCTCCCAGTGCGGGCCCTGGCACGCCCCACCGCCACATACCCCGGCACAACGACAACTCCCCGAAATCGTACTCATGCAGCGCGTCGCTGGGCCTCGGCCCCAGCGCACGCGTGCGAGGCGCCCTGCAGGTGCAGGAGTGGGATGCGTCTATTGCCCGATTGCGCGCGGCCCCAGACACGCTGAATCGCCGCGCGGGCGTTCGCCGTGATGCACTGATGGTGCTGAACCTTGACATTAAGCCGTGTCCTCCGCCGCGCCGCGTCGTACATCATATATATGCTGGTGGTGGTGAGTGTGGCCGCGTCGTGGGCGGGTGGTCTGCGTGCAGCGGCCTGGCAAAATGCAGCGGCGGCGCTCTCGGCGGGGGCTGGGCCCGACAGCAGCCTGACGTGGAGCGTGCTTCTGTAATGGCAGAAGCGCACAACGTTGCGGCGGGTTCTCGCCCTATTTGATTACTCACGCCAGCGTATATATACGGGCGCGGCGCGGAGCTGCGAGTCAGCTTTCACCTTTCCCCTGTAGCCTCCAGCACCCGCCCATACGTTGATCTGTACCAGAGCGATGGCAATATCGCGTTCGCAAAGGCCGTCGCGCCTCTGTCTATACTTCCTTGCGGCCGCCCACCCTTCCGAGGGTACCCGCACAAGAGCGAGCCGTCGTCCGCGAGAGCCCTCATAGGTGCGTGGACCGGCTTCTCCGTACAGCAATGTCTCACATCTGGCTTCCAGGCCTCCCTTGAGGGCGGGGCATGACCCCAGAGGTCGTCGACCACACAATATGTGCGTTCCTTCCCGTCACCGCGCATGCTGGCCTCTCATCTGCATTCAGACCCGCATGCAAGCTCGTACCCGTGGCTGCGTAGACCTGGTAGTCACCGCTGTGCGCTGTCCAGCACCGTAGCACCTCTCCTGTACCATGCTGCACCATGCCCTTTGATGCCAAACAAGCTCTCCATCCTGTGTGCCGCAACTCAGCGCAGCACCGCCGCTGCGCACGCCCACGCAGGGCTCATGGCCCGCCGCGGGCTCTCCCACACGCACGCGCCCCGCCCCAGCGTGACCTGACGGCTGGCACGGTGCCTCGCACCACGCGCCGCGCAAAGGGAACGCCGGCTCGTGCGCGCCCCGCGTCGGATACCTACCGTAAAAGACCGTTTTCCCCGCGAGCGAGTCCCACGCGCGTAGTCTCGTTCCCATCCGACACCAACTCCGACAGGTAAACCTTGTCGGCCAGTGCGTCGGACTTCGAACTGCGAAGTGCACTGGCTCGTTAGAGCGTCTGGTGTACTGTCGGATGGGGGGAAGCGGGAAACGCTCGTTTTTCCCGCTTCCCCCCACTTTGGCCTCATGCATGTCCGAAAAAATTTGGCAAGATGGGATTGTATAGCTACACTTTAGGAGACCCTACATGTGTAAAATGGGCTTCAAATTCGGTGTGAGGAAGACAGAACGTGAGGAACAAGGGCGAGAGCAAACATGAGGGAATTGATGGCAAAAGATCCTGACCGGGACAGCACATTTTTCAACAGATTTTGGCCTCGATCCAATGGAGTAAAGCATGGTCTATCTACTACTCCAGCCCGATCCTGCGCAAGGGGGGCAGGTAGTAATGAAGTCGAGCAGATCTCTCCGAGAGTGACAAAACGTGACTTTGTTGATGTCAGAACATTTAACGCCCACACTTGAGGCGTCATGGTGCCTCAAGATAAGATGAGGCAAGGCGCCGGATCATGTTGCCTCATGAGGAAAACCTAATCCTCATGAGGCTCTCATGAGAGACGCTCAGAACGTCATGAGGCTCTCATGAGAGACGCCCAGAACGTCGTGAGGCCTTATGAGAATGCGCGTATCTCATGATTGCCTCATGAGGTAGGTTGGTGATAAGCACCAAGCGTCCCTCATGATCTGGGAATGATGCCTCATTAGGCGCCATGTTGCCTTTCTGTTGCACGTGAGGAAAAAGAAACGCCTCAGAATCCACATTCATTCCCTTTGTTACTGGGTTTCTAACTTGTTAGTATTATCAGCTTATCAGTAATCTTGATTTAGCTTACCAAGTAGACTCCGTATTAGTAACACTTACTTACATTTGTTACCCATCTTCAGCTTACCGAATACATTCTTACTTAATTCTTACCTAATGTGTTATTGCCTCAGCTTACTGTAAGCGTAGTAACTCTGCGAAACACAATTTAATTTTAGTATTCAATGTGGTTCGAACCAGTGACTTTGTGACTTACCAAGTTTTTTAGCCCTGCAACAAAACAGCTACGCTACTCACCCGTACTTAGGATGTGCGGATATCCCTCACGATGGCATCTTTTCAGTCTCATGAGGCAACATGAGCCACAGTCACAGCGCAAGTCAGATCGCGGGGGGTAGTGGTCATATATTGAAAAGGAATGGCTTGCGAAGCGGGTACAGAATATGCATGAAAACAAAGAACAAGCTCAGGCCTTACCTTTAGCTGAGAGACGAGCACTTGCGCGAGGGCGCTGAGCTTGAGCGAGGGGAATATCCTCGTCGGACGCTGCTGCCGTTGCCGTACCTGCACGATTCGCTCCTGCGCCGCGCGGCCGACGCTTGGGCTTCGGTTCGCTCGCCTCAGCAACGGCCTCTTTGGCAGGCGCTGCTGGAGCCTTGCGGGGCGCCTTCTTCTTGGCTGCCGCCGGCGCAGGCTGAGGCTGTACAGCCTCCGGAGGCGCGTCCTGAGGAAATGCAGGCTGAGGCGGCGCGAGCTGGGGCGGCGCGAGCTGGGGCGGCGCGAGCTGGGGCAGAATGGGCGGGGAGGGCGTAGGGTAATGGGATGTGGGCTGGCAGTGTGCAGGCTGAGCAGCCTGAGGCGGCACGTTGCGGGTACTCGGGACGTGGTGCATAGGCTCGGTATAAACGTCCGCAGTGTCCACCACCAGTGCCGCAATTCCAGCATCGAGATCCTCAATATCTGCAGGATCAGGGACATTTGGGACAGGCATAGGTGCCGCCTGAGTTGCAACCCGGCTGCGTACCGATGCATTGGAAGGCGCGGCGGAGGCTCTGGACAGAGCTCCGACACTGATACTGGGAGAATGCCGCGACACAGGCGTCACGCCAGTGCCAACGCCAACTGGGATACCGGCTACAGGCTCCACGGGGTCAGACACAGCAGGCTGCGCAAGGCCAGGCGCAGTGCAGGCTGCGCTGGGGGAAGAGGCGGAGGTCGGAGGTGCAGGTTGATTCGCAATCGCATCCAGCATTTCGCGAGCGCGGCGCTGAGCTGGCGTGAGGGTGTCTTGCACGGGCACCTGAAGCTCGACCTCGTCGAGGCAATGGTCTTGCCAGACGCACGCCTTCCACCATTTGCGCGTCGCCTTGATCGCCGGTGAGCTCCATATTTTGATTAGTTCCTTCTTCCAGTGCTCATAGTCCTGAGCGTAGTCATAGCTGCCAGATGTCGTGAATGCGGAGTCGCCGGAGAGAACAAAGCGACACTGCCGCTACGTAAGCTGCACTGCCTGGCAGAAGCCGCAGACCTACTCACAATGGTGAAGGCGAATGCCATGAACTCAGGCTTGATAATGCCGGCAGCTGCCCATATCTCAGCCTTGGTCTTCTTGCCGCCCTTCGTAGGCTTAGGCCTCGACGCAGGCTTGTTGCCTTTGGCTCGAAACTGAGCGCGGATAAGCGCAGACTTGCCGCTCATGCAAACAATGAATATCTGCGTGTATTAATATTTGCGGTATTTGTTACAGGAAGGCGGAGCGCACCTTAACCAGGACTGGGCTTCTGAACATCCACTCGGTTTCCCCCTTGTGGTTGCCAGGGAAGAGAAAGGGCGGCATGGTATCGTCCTTTGTGCCTCGGAACGCAGCGGCGACAGGGCTCGCCTGGAGCTTCTTCAGATCGCCGAAGGGCAGGCCGGGCATATCGGGAGGTAAACAGAGGTGGATGCTCTCCTTCACCGCCAGAACGAGGTGCGACCGCTGAGTATTGGCAGAACCAGTATACTAGATGTTTTGTTATTATGGCTGTACAGTTGAAGATGGGGCTACTTACACATTTGCGGATCCAGTTGACCTTGCCCATCGCTTGCCGTAGAGGCAGGTTCTCAGGCAGCTGGAGGTCCGGCATTGCGTCGAAGATCTCAGCTTGGCTAGCAAGCAGCTTCGATCTGTCATTCACGAAGCGAGCAGGGCTCAGGAGGTCGATGTTGGGGCGCCTTGTTGCGGTGAAGGCGTTGTCGTCAGGCCAGATCTGGAAGAAGATGACCGACTTCTTGCCAGCATGGGTGACAGCGTCGTCGAACTTGATCAGCTCTGCAGGAGGTGCGCCGCCGTCGCGCGTGCGAACCTTCTTCTGAGCAGCCTTGAGCGACATGTTCTCGATGAGCGCAGCCTCGAGCCGCTGCGTCACCTCGACATAGCAAACCTGTAGCTCGGATAGCGCCTGCAATTACAAGGTGAGTGCATTGGTACTGCGCGATGAAGACTGCGTACCTCTCGAAGCTCATCCGCAGTAGCAAGGGACGAAGGCAGCCGAGGAGCCTGCAACAGGGTACGCAAGCGCGGATCCGACTCAGTGACGGCATCGCGCGCAGCATTCCTGGTGTCGTCGTCCTCGCCGTTGCCGCCGCCGTCATTCTCGCCGCCCTCGTCCTCGCTGTCACCCTCGTCTTCATTGTTCTGGTAGGGGTTTCCTTCGTAGCCTTCCTCATCGTCTGAGCTGTCGCGGTATCTTTGCATGACAGGACAATGTTGGGTACGAAGGGGAGTGGGAGAGGGGGTGAAGTTTCGAGTGAGGGCACGCGACGAGGCGATTTATCTGCTCAGAAAGCGCCTTGAACGCATTCTGCGGCGACGTACACTGGAAATTATAGCATTAGCACAGAGGGGAAACGTAAAAAAGGACTCACAATGCAAAGCATGGGTTGTGCTGAAAACGAGGCGAAGGGCAGGATCAAGAGGGCTGACAGTGAGCGGTATTGGCTAAGCCGCCCTTCAGCACATCGTGGGCAGCATGGAGTGCCGCATGGGCGAGCGGGAAAGGGGGAACGGGTAGAATCCGCAGCTGCTGTGGACGCAAGAGGCAAAGTGAAACGAGCGCCTACCGCGCCTTGTGACGCCTGCCGTGCTGCCGCCACATCGCATGTGCAGTGCGTGTACTCATAGCGATGGCCGAGACCACTCATGAATATATGCTACGTAATGCGGCTACAATACACATACACGAAACTACGTCAACAGACCAGCCGCCACCTGGTCTTGAGCCAGATTCTCCATTTCTGACAGCAGCTCCAGCTCATCCGCCCACCTCGTAGACCGCCGCGCAGCCCACTCATCAGCTAGATCGCTGTCATCTGCGCAAAGCTTCGACCAGGAACGAAAGCCATACTCCACGTAACGGAAGAGTCCGCCGGAGGCGTACTGGGCAAATGACCATCTTGATTCGCCCTTGCGGATCGGCACATTCCCGTGAGTAATGCATGCAGATGGGAAAAGGACGGTGGAGCCGGGGGGGAACTCTACAACGATTCCCAGCTGCCGTAAGATGAGGTGACCGCCTTGCTGCGGGTCGAAGTCGCCGTCGCAATAGACTGAGCACCAGCCAGCAGCACGGTTGCCGTGGTCGTTGTGCTCGTAGCTGACAGAATTCGGGCCGAAGTTGAAGGACGCAGCGGGGAAGACGCTGTTGTTCCAGTTGTAATTGAGCTCGGGATACTTCACAAACAGCTGGTCGAGCTTCGTAGCGTAATCCCGATACATCTTCGGCGCAAAGAAGGCAAATACACCTGCAATATAGGTAAGATATACGTCGTGCAAAATGACGCCGTAGACTTACTGCTGGCAAACCCGGCAATGCGGCGTATAGCTGGATTAGCGAGCAGGTGCTTCAGCACTGCCTGGTTGTGCTTGCAGTGGCGCAGTGTGCCCGGACGCTGTGAATGAGTCAGAGCGCGCATACGCAAGAGAAGCGGGGCGGTGACATACCCTTTGACCGCCCCCGTAGGATGTACCGACAGCAATGGTGCGAAACGGACCGCGTCGGTCGCTGAGCTTGAACTTCAGGCCCTTCGCCGCCTCGGCTGCGGCAGCGCTTGCCTCAGTGCGGCAACCCTTCCACTTGTCTGGAGTGCCTGGGAAGCCTCCGAGCACTGCGCAGATTCTCCGCAGTGCGTCTAAGATGACAGTCGGGGTCCTAGATAGAACGCATATGAGGTTATAGCCAGAAAGCGTAAGAAACAACGCACCGGCCATCCCAGCGCACAAGGCGCAACCCCTCATCTAGCAGCTCTTGTAGGCTTTTGAACCCAGAGTGAGTAGGTGCCCGGCGCGCGATCCATGCGCCAAGCGCAGCAGTGGCGAGGTCGAGCATACGGAACTGGTTGAGAACAATGCTCTTGCTATCGATGTATTTGGTAGAGAGGCTTGAGCGAATCTTGTGCCCGCTTGGGCGGATTGCGGCTCGCGCTTTTGCGGCCTTCGCGGCCTTGCTGCGCTTCTTGTGGTTCCTTGCGTCCCCGTCCTGTTGTTGCCCTGCGAGAGCGCCTGCCGCCGCATCAAGGAATAAGTCAGGTATGTCGTCTGCAGAATGTTGACTTGAGAAGGGCATGATTGCGGAGGAGGTGGGATGTGTCTCTGGGGAAGGGGGAACTGAAGACAGGGGTGACTCGGGCTGCGCAGAGTCGAGGGTAGGAGACGGCGGGTACCACAGGTGCTGACCTGACTCTGTGTCGCCGAGCCCGGCTGCTTCTCGTGAGTCCCTCATCTCTACTGCTTCTCGTAGCGCGTCCTCGATGCGGCAGCCATGCAGAAGCAAGGCAACGTGCTCGGGGTCGTGCTCTCCAGGAGTGGGGATGCTGATTTCAGAAGCCTGAGCCGCGGGAAGGTCAGTAAGTGTACCCTGGGTGCGCGAGACCTTTACTGACCATTTGATGGTTTCAAGATTTGCTGGGTCCAAGTGGGGCGTAAGGATGCAGCGAGGGGAAGGAGAAGAGCGAGGGCAGAGCGAGAGGAGAGCGAAGGGAGAGCAAGGGGAGAGCAAGGGGAGAGGTGAGCGAGGCAGAGGCCGGCGAGACCGCGGCGCATGGGGCGTCGTGAAACGCGTGACGCGAAGTCACGCTTGGCAAATTTCCTGCGCATCGCCCGGCCGTGGTCCCTTTCCCCCAACGTCCATGGCCAACGCCTGCAGTCCCGCCCCCTCCCCCTCCCCCTCCCCCTACCTGGGCCGACGCCGCGCCTGGCACATTGCGGGTGCACGCGCTCTCCGACGGGTCGACCGACCTGACGGCTGCGCGGCGTGCCCCCGAGTACCCTGGACGCAGCCGGCCCGCCTCGACAGGGGCCTCTACCTCCCCTTCCAACGCCAGCACGCCCGTACAAGGACGAGTCGTGCCCAGCGGCCCAGCGGCCCATGCACCGACGGGTCGACCGACCTGACGGACGCGTGGCTGCGTCGGTCGCGCCGCGCCCTACGGCCGCGCACTACGGCTGCCTACCCCTCCGCCGCAGTGCACACGAAGCCCAGCGGCCCATGCACCGACGGGCCGACCGACCTGACGGACGCGCGGCTGCGTCGGTCGCGCCGCGCCCTACGGCCGCGCCCTACGGCTGCACCTGCCGGCTGCCTACCCCTCCGCCGCAGTGCACACGAAGCCCAGAGGCCCATGCACCGGCGGGCCGACCGGCCTGACGGACGCGCGGCTGCGTCGGTCGCGCCGCGCGCCCTACGGCTGCACCTGCCGGCTGCCTACCCCTCCGCCGCAGTGCACAGGAAGCCCCGCGGAGCTGACCGGCTCTGCGGGTGCGTATTGCGCGCCGCGCCCGAGGCCCAAGGCAACGGTGGGCAAACGGCGCCCCAGGCCGCCGGAAAGGCATCGGCATCCTACCGCCGCTATGGCGTCGCCGGCAAGCACTCGCGGCGACACCCGCTGGGCCTGCAACTGCTGAGCAACCGGCCGCCCCGCCTATGCCGCTGCCCAATTCCCCTACACGGCTGGGTGCGGCTCAGGTATTGCGGGCGCAGCCGCATCAAGGGGGCGGAAGGCTGTGGAGGGCAGATTGGGTAAGCCTTTAGCCAGATAGACAAATGTGTAGTATAATAGAAATACATACCTGTTGCCCGCCTGCAAATGTACGCCGCGATACCCCGACCCGACCTGCAATGTGACCATGGTCGAGCCGCCGTAGACGGCCGTGGCGCCGCTGCGTCACAATGCGAGGCTTGGCTCTCATGCACGGAGCGAGGTCCTCTGCAGCTGCTCTGCATACGCCTCCGCAGGGCGACCACAACAAGTCACCCCGCACCGCGTACGCCCCGTCGAACGACACCCGGATGGACACGGACATGGACAGCACAAACGAGGCAGGGCTCCCGCGCGAGCTTATGCCAGGGCCGCCGTATGCTGTCATCGACGGCTCCGCGCGATGGTGCGGAGAGCGAGACCCTTGCAGGCGACAGTTGCCTGTGGGTTATATGTTGCGCTAGCAAGTCATCAACAAGGCGGTCCTGGCCGTGGGCAGTAGTAGACGTACCTAGGTGAGCTCCTTGTCTGGTCATACTCGCTGTTCGGTGCCTCCAGCTGCCACGGCATTGCGGCCGAGCTGTGATCGGCCGTGGTGGTGATCGACAAGAGCGCGACCACAGGTGGGTATTGTGCTGGAACGCTGCCAGTCCCGTCGAGGAAGCCCTTGACGTGCGCGCGGCTGGCTGCCTGACACGGCAGAGTATGGTGAGTATTGCTGCCCGTACTGCATCAGTCGCGAGCTACTTAGACTTGTGACGGGGCTTGGCGACGGGGACGGGGCTGTCGCCGCGGGAGTGTCACCTACCTGTAGAATGTTAGTTGTCTCTCCAAATCCCAACTCAAGTTCTTTGCTAGCTCACAAACTTGACTTGTGAGTACCAGATGACAATATGAAGAGCCCACAATCCTGGGTATCTTACAGTGTTGAGGCGCTCTTTGAGACTTACCATCAATCACCATCAGTCAGTGCATCAGCGTCATCAATCCGTAGCGCAACATAGGGTCATAAGCATACAGAGCATGGGATATTTAAATACGGGGTCATGTTAATACACACATTTAAGTCGCATAAACATATCTGAATCCAGCGAATCTACTATAAAGAAGTGATTAGCCCTAGCTGAATCCTCGTACAATACAGCACCTCTAATCAGTGATTGCAGAGGAATAACCCTGCATTGGCTGCGGGGCTTCAGCTTGACAGGATAAAGTCCAAAGTCATGATCCATTTCACGAAGTGGTACCTGTTCTGTTGGTTGTACCAGAAGCAATGGCTCTTTTACGCCATTGTCCAGTTCAACAACAAATGCAAACACAAGCTTGGCAAATGTGGTGACGTCTTGATAATCGTGAAACATTATGTTGTCGTATCGTGCTTCTTGGTAGAATGATGGTGAGCAGCAGAGAAGGTCTGTCTCTGTTCGCCATGTAATTGTTGATGCAAAGTCAACTTCAATAAGTCTACATTCAGTTATCTAAACACCAGGTTAGCTAATCTCTGGAAACTAAGACATGAATCAAGACGCAACGTACTGCCAGGGCTGTTGCCTGAAGCTGCGGGCGGCCTGGAGGATTTTCACGTGCTGCGTACATTTGCCTTAAAGTAAGAAGCATGTTGGCACGAAAGTGGCGAAAAGCAGGGTCTGATTTATATGCATGCTCAATAGTCGAGCAGCTGACAACCTGCTGTCTTGATCCAAGGTAGCGTGGTTCAAATGTAAAGGCTTGCTTGTTTGCTGAAGGCTCTAACAGCTTGCTGCCAGAATTCTCCTTGACAAACTCATTGTAGTCATTGATGCGATGGCGAATAGCCTTTGAGCATAGAAAGAGATGGTCGATTTTGGTCACCTGTAGTGCCAAATACATTTAGCTCACTATGTTAACGTCTGACAGTTATTATAGATGATTTTACCTGGTCCCAGATTTTTTTATTGTTAGTTCGGTTCTGCACCCACTTGCGTACAGGTCCATGGCACTTCTCTGACAGTCTGGTGCTCATGTGTTGTATAGCGCCCTTGCTCTTGATGTCCCGAATGGCATGTTTATGAGTATGCACCTTCGGAAAGTCCCAGTTTTTCTCTTTTTCTTTCACTGGTCGCTCATCATTGTCCAAAATGATAAACTCCTGTAAATTACTGTAATCAGTGCAGCATTGTCATTACGGCAAAGTGGCGTACATCGAGCAATACACTGAACTCTTGAATAGCATCTTCAAGAGCATCAAGTGTTTTCTCCGTTTGTACCTCAAGGCCCAGGTACATGTCGCACTCCAGGTATTTTCAGATAACACGAAGTAGAGCATAACCTGATGGCGTTTGCTGCTTGGTCAAAATGTTGCAAGCAGCATAGATCAGAATCTGGAAAATATTAAATGTCATGTATAACACTATATGATAAACATTATACCTTTGATAGATCCTGATATTTTGTGCCATCCGTAAAGTCTATGAGCATGACAGCATTAAAGTGATGAAGTCCACTCCATCATGGCATCTTTGCAGCACTATAGTGATGCATGTAAATCTGAGCTACATCAAGACCAAAGAAACTGCTTTACCCAGCATCGATTAATTCTCTAAGCTCGCGGGGAAATCCTTTGCGATTGCAAATGATTTTGAAACGACCCCACAAGTGATCCCCAAAGAGACCAATGTGGTATGCGTGAAGGCGATTCAAGGAGAGAGCCTTATATATGCAAGTGTTTGCTATCTTCCAGAATACATTCTAGTTTTATTATAATTGTTAAGTGTGTTTTTTGAACTTTGAAGCAGAATAATCTACATACCTCGGCAGCTCGCAAACCTTGTGCCTTTAAGGCCTCTTCTTGAGCTGCCTTTGTAGGATAGTCTGCCAATACTAGCTCTCTGGCTTTTTCTGTGGTGCGCTCTTCCCAGTCAAGCCACAATGAAACTAACTCGTCATCTGGTACAAGGCATATTGGACAGGGGCACTTTCCCTGCACACCACGTGTAAGTGACATAACGCATCTATGAGGTGGCTATAAGCACTTGTCATTGCTGAGAGTACAATACTAACTTACTGCTCCTCGTAGTCAGCAGATAAGATTTGAATAAAGGGATACAATGTCCGTATTACACCATCACCGCAGCAAAGGGTGAAGCCAGTTCGTGAGTAGCGTTGTATGTTGCCAAGGATTTTCTCAAATGCGGTATGCCAGATCTTCTGCTTGAAGTTCACCCAGCTAGTCTTCTTATGGTCTTTGGGGTGATCTTCAACCTAGTGACAATATAATCAGCACAAAGATGTGTAAGTTGTAGTAATGATATACCACTGGGAGAAACCCAACAATACAGCCTCCTCCATGGCCTGTACCATTTCGCACAGAGCTATCCAGGTTTGCAATACGAGCAATGACAGGGTAGCCCTTAGTGGTACCGAAGCTTGATATCTTGGATTTGTCTGCAAATAAAACGATACCCAATGGTTTTCCGTCCTTGATACCCTCTGCTTGCAATACAGTCTGCCATGAATTATATAAACATGAGCCCAGATTGGCAAAGAGTGAAGCCAGCATAACAAATCGAACCTGAACATCCCACATAGAGCTGCCTGTGCATGGATCCTCCCAGTAATCATACCACTGTTCACCATCCCATTTTGACATGCGCTGGGCATCCCACTCCCAATGCGATGAAAGGCTGGGCTCTTGAATGACAGTTTGTATCCACTGCCACATATCTCGGACATACACATCATATTCGTGGGGCACACCTTGGTATTCTTCCGAAAAAGTATGCTTAACGAACTAGATTACATGAGGTTAATACAGTCCAGCCCAGTGTTTATGATAATGCTGCCTGCATACCGGCGGATGATGCAGCGCCGCCTTCTCCCACGTAACATTCAGCTCATCCCATGAGCCTAGGGTAAACGACGAAGAGCCGTCCCGAGCATGCTGAATGATGTCAAGAAGAACCTTCACCTGGTCCTTCTTCAAGCCGGCATCAAGGACGACCTCTGCAAACTCGTAGTCCTCAAGTGACTTGAACGGTGCGAATGGCATCGCAAAGTCCTCGCCTCGAGGTGGACGGGTGGGGCGGTCATGTGCATAGTCATCCAAGGGGCAGACTTTGGTGCCCCGGCCACTCGCCGGGTGGTACTCGACTCTAATGTGCTCTCCTACGAGTTCGTCCTGCAAATCGTCCTCTCCAGCAGCAGCAGAAGGCGACGGCGATGAAGCCCGAGACAGTGATGGGGCTGGGGACGGCGAGGCAGCTGGGGACAGTGACGCAGCTCGAGGCGGTGAGGCGCTGGTTGGATGGCCAGGAGGCAGCCGGGAAGGAGACTCCAACAGCGTAGAAGCTGCAGGAGGGGATGGCGCAAGAGATGGTTGAGGATCAGGGAACAAGGGGTCAGTGGGGGCGCCGATGAGGAGCGAAGGGTCGTGAGCTAGTGCCGTGAGTAGCAATATGGTCTATTAGCTACCCTCGTCGTGAGTAACATAGACTTTGCGCACCTGCATTGCCAGATAAAACCTCGCCAAGTTCTCTTGCTTGAGCTGCTCGTGAAGATTCGGCTGCAGGGTGCCATCAACGTCGTACTATCGTACACAACAGAGACGAGTATGAGATGTACCAGTTGATGGCTGCTGTTCCCTCATCGGCACGTCCGCGTCGAGGGAAGCATCGACCTCGTGTGTTTGTTTGCGGCGCTCTTTGCACAGTAAGGTTGTCAGCTATAGCAGAAGGGGCGCAGCAAACGACGTACTGCTCTTGCGCCTTGCGTCCTGCTGGGCCAAGACTTCCAATACCTGACGGTCTTGCTCTTCTTCTCGGTGCTTTTCACGGCAGCGGGCATGATGATGGCCGATACCGCCCTCAGCAAACGACTTATTGCATATCTCGCACTCAACGAGGGTGCTTCGTCGTCGCCGTCGGCCCCCCATCACGTTCGGAGATAGGGAATGTCTGAGCAAAGTAGATTAAAGGCGGATAGCGAGGTGAGTACACAGGCGACGTCCATTTGAGACCATTGAACCTACCAGAACTTGAGGAAACTGATAATTAGGAGGGCCGAAGACTATGGGAATAAGGGTATATGGCGTGCGGACGAGGGGGAAAGCAGTTGGTCGCAGATTGAGAGCCACGGTTCAGTGCGCTCGCCCAAGGATTCTCAAGAGCGCCTCATGGGCCCCGCTGAGGCTCCTCATTGGCTCAAGATAAGCCCAGGAGATGACGCTGAGGCTCGAGATCATCTCACGAGGCCATCGTGATGAGATCGTGAGGCTTGAGCGGCGAATGCCGAGGCACATTGAGGCGCTAATCTCGTGAGGCGCTTTCAGAAGTTCTGACAGACGACACTGATTCGAACTCCGCCAGTCGCGTCTGGGACGCGTCCTGGCTTGCTCACGGTGTGCATCCTCCACCCTTCGTCTGGCCGCTCTGCGAGAGGCCCGTGAGGGCTGACCTCTGTCCTTACTGCTCTGTGTTCCCTGTCGGCTCTGATCGCTCTCCAATACCACTATTTTGCACCCTAATCATGACCAGTAATGCCGACGACAATGCCTCACCTACGACGCGCCCACGGAAGAAGACATTAACGCAACGAGAACGAGACGACCTTTATGACGCAGCATGCGCATGGCTTCGGAGTGCTGAAGGCAAGCGAAAGAACAGAAGTCCGGATTTTGCTGGTGCAATGATGAAGTTTCCGGGACTTCACTACAAGACTCTCCACAATAAGTTCAAATACAGTCGGAAGGGGCGTGTAGAAGCACACGAGAGCCAGATGTTACTCACAATGGCGCAGGAGGGGACTCTGGTTGAGTGGATCCGGAAGGATGCAAGGCAGGGAGAACCATGGTCTCGCATGCAGCTGCGGTGTTGGGTCAAGGAGCTCTTGGGACGGAAGAAGCTACCAAGTCCCGATTGGGTACGCGCCTTCCTGGCGCGGCACAAAGGTGTCTTGAAGCCTGGCCGCTCGTCAGGACTCGATCCCAAGCGAGCGCGCTGCTTCAATCCGACAACAATCGCTGAGCACAACAAGGAATGGAGTGAGGTGCACCACACGTACCGCATCATAGCTAATTTCGACGAGACCGGACAGGCAGAGGGCGGAGGACGTGCGCAACGCTCGCATGAGGTGCTTTTGGAAGTAGGCGGCGGGACAAGCTACCAGATTCGCACCGATATCATGCGGCTAATCACCATCTTCGAGTGTTGCTGCGCGGATGGGTCTATCATTGACCCAGGCTTCGTTTTCTCTGGCAGTGACAGCTCCTGGACTATGGAGTGGTTCGATGGCCCCTTGGCTGACCGGTGTATTTCGTGAGTAATTGTCATGTTTCGAATGAAGGGCGAAGCTTACCCGTGCAACAGTGTCGGTATTACCTACAACGGATGGACCAGTGACAAACAATGTCTTGATTGGTTCGAGCGTTGCTTTATTCCACAAATCCGTGCGAAAGCGCTGTCGCCCGATGAGAAGATCCTCCTTGTCTTCGATGGTCACCGCTCTCACCTTACGTTCGCACTGTTCGTTCTCGGACTGAAATACAACATTGACTTCTACCTCTTACCGGCGCACTGCACACATAAACTCCAGCCACTGGACGTTGGTTGCTTCGGACTCACCAAGAGAAAATTCCGTGAGCGCTGCGATGAGGTGCTGGCAACAACAGGACATGCACTTGGCCGAGACACATTTATCAAGGAGTACATGTGCATCCGTGACGCAACAGTGACCCCGGACGTGGTGAAGGCGGCGTGGAAGAAGTCAGGGCTTGTCCCTTTTGACCCTAACCGCTGGACCGACAAAGACTTCGCTCCGAGCCGCCAATGGTCAACTCAAACCTACCTACCCCCCTCATACCCGATGCCCCCATCATCCTCTTCACTGCACTCTCCATCTCTTCCCACCATCTCCTCTGCATCTGAGCACACCTCTGAGCCTTCTGGTTCAACCAGCGCACCTGGAAGCACAGTGCGTCCAAGCCTCGAAGAAGAGTCTGGACACAGCGGTGAGCCCATCCCGTCATACACGCCTTTACCCAGCCCACGAACTGCACCATTCACACGCACTCCTATTCCGAATGGCATCGGTTCGAAACGCAAGATCGAGATTCTCGAGAGCGATCTCACGGTGCTCGAGGGGGCGTTCATTGACACGTTCAAGCAGAAGCAGCAAGCGGAGGTCCACTGCGCCTCTGCTCAGCGTGAAATCAAGAAGCTGCACACGAAACTCTACGCAGAGAACGAGCGACAGGCAAGGAAGTCCAAGAAGTTCAAGAGCAGTCGGAAGGGGGCGCTAATGAGGGCGGACGCGATAGCTGAGTACTTGCGGGAGCAGCAAGAGAAAGAGCAGAAGGAGCGGGAGAAGGCCGAGAAGGAGGCAGTGCAGGCGCAGAAGCGTGACGAGGACGCAGTGCGACGGCGAAAGCTCATTTCTGGTGAGACTCAGATTAAATTCACCGGTGTACTCAGCAAGAGCAAGAAGAAATCCGAGCTCGAGGACATGTGCTGCCTTCTTGCACTCAAGATGGATGGCAACAAAGAAGCCCTCATTGACACCATCAAGGCGACACTCAGATCGAACCCTCAGTACAGGAGTGACCCGCGTTTTGCAGGCCTCTATCCTGCACTGGACCGTGAAGACGCATCTCACACTGCTGCGCAAGAACCCATGGCAGTGGCAGACCTTCCCCCCATTCCTCAACCCGTTCCGCACCCTAGCAGTCTCACAGCGCAACCCGCAGTGGCAGCAGCGCTCACCACACTTCTCGACACCGAAATTGACAAGGAGAACATTCCGCCTCGTCCAGCAAGCGCCCCGCTCGGCTTCTCCCTTCCCTTCGAGAGCGTTGATGAGTTTATTAGATCTGTCGCTTCCCTTTCAGCCCCTGCGACTGGGGTGTGAGTAGGTTTCTACACGACCGGCAAAGCCATTCACTTTGAATGACTTAGCAGATGGGCTCAGAACACGACACACTCCTTATTTGTCTAGAATAAAAGAGCTCAGTAGTGTAGCTTACACATGTACATATTCAACAAATTATTCTACAGCCCTACAGCGGTGACGAGCAACTACAGCTTCGAACGTTCGCGGTCGGTAACGGCGTCGGACTGCGATCCGTGCTGGATGCCGACGCGATGCCGGGCATGTCACACCGTGACTGATTTCCCGCTTCCCCCCACCTTAGAGGCTTCTCACCAGCACCTCTCGCTCTTCCGCAACCTTAGACATAAAAAAACGATAAAATCTACAGAGATACACAAGAGTACTTTGTATCCACCGCCGCACATCCGAAGACCTCTCGGGACGCGGCAGTGGTAGCTAAGTGTAAGCGCCTGACTTTTCCCGCTTCCCCCCATCCGACAGTACTTGGATCATCGGGGTGTGGGTGTCCCGCACGTGACCACAGCCCTTCTCCTCGTCCATCCTCACCGTCTGCTCCTGCAACGCTACTCGCTTCTTCCCTGCTCCAACTATCGCCACATGACCCTCGCTGAACATGCCCCACGACCTCCCTCGGGTTCTATCATTCCAAGTTGAGCTCACAGACCGGTATAGTGGGCACTGCGGCACACACTGCTCCCAAGACGCGCCCACCCGCCCGGCGTGCAACCAAGGAGGACGCAGAGAGGGCTACTATACCTGCTAAGAGCTGCAGACATAAAGGTGTGTACGCCACTCTTATCCAACATGTCTGCAAATACTCCCACCCGCAGATGATGCAGACCTCCCCGCTCCTTCATGCTCTGCGGCACTGCGACACACCCTCTGGCTGCTCCCGGACCTCGTCTGATACTTTACAAGGTACAGCACAGATGCTTTTCTGACTACGAGCTAGAGCTTAGGCCGCCCTAGTCTCAAGGACACGGTACGAGAACGACTTGTGCACACGGAAAAATATGCTAATATCTCCCAGCCTTTTCCTTATGGATGGCGTACACAGCATCTCGAGGATGTGAGAATGCCCTCCCATTGGTCAGGAAGTCACAGCACCCTGACCTATGCCCATACCATTCAGGTCTTGCACTCGTGGCAACCCAGCAGGCTGTATGCACATTCCATCTTGCTGAAGTCGTTATATGCGAAACCTTAATATTGTACCAATACTTTTGCAATTCATATTTCTGCATATTTATTACACTCCGGGATCAGAGATGAGCGTGACATATACATGAAGGCCGCGGGAAAGCCACGGGGGAGAGGCACAGGGGAGGACGCGACCGCGCTCTCAGTCGCACGTGTCGAGGTCACGTGCGGGACACCCACACTCCGATGATCCAAGTACACCAGACATTCTAGGGGGAGACTGCACATTTCCTTTAAATGTCCGAAGCAGTCTCCGACCGGCGGAGTCCGGTCGCCCTAGAATGGCTGGGTACGAGACTACCACGCGCGCCCCGCGCCCCTTTCGCCATTCAATCGCGGGCGTCTGCGCGGGCGCGAACCACAGCACCTGCCTTATGCGGCGGCCCCCGCCCCCCCCCCCCCTTCCGCGCAGACCCTGCAAACGGGTTGCCTTTCCGAGTCATGCTCGTGTCTCGACGCGAGAGCAGCAGAGCTCTGCCTGTGGACGAAAAGGACGACAAAAAGACACGACGCGAGCACAACCTATTCCAGATTTCTGCAGTCGAACGCGTGCGTGATGGCCACTCTGGGCGTTCTGCACGCTCACGAGCCCCGAGCGGCTCCCAGCGACGTCGACCCCCCCCCCCCCCGCAGGGCTTGCGTCCCCTCCAGATTGCTGGCCATCCAGAGATCTGGAGCGTTCCGCGCACACCTGCTGGCAGCATCACGCACCGCGACGCAGGGCTCTCCGAGGGCTCGCCACCAGCAAGGGTCCGCGTGCGTAAGAAGGCACCGACGGCAGGGCCGCGTTGCCCTCGTGGCAGGACACACACATCGTGGCAACCCCCGCAGTTCAGCGGCATCCCGCGGCGACAGACGCCAAACACGGTGCGCTCGTCCGAGCGGTGCACGTGCGCGCCAGATTGCGGACGCGCCGCGATGGAACAAGGTTATAACAAGGTTAAGCCGTGACGTCGATGCGTAGACTGTCAGCCTGCGAGACTTGTTACCGGACTTCTCACTGCGTCTTGACTCCAGTCACTCTTGGTACCCCCTCTGGGCTCTTGTTGCTTGCCTGCTCCGGCAGTGTGCGGCAGTAATAGGAGGTCAGATGAGGTCTTCTATAACGTCGCTGTGCACGTCGTGATATGCCTTTTTAAGTCTACATGAGCCAACTGATATTATGTAGCTAGGGTTTGCTCTCTGCGATCTGGACCGTCTCCGAAGATTCAATTGCTATCTTCTCCATCCATATTTGTGAAGGCTTTACTGTGCCTGTCTTGAATAAATAGTGATCTTCTCTGAATCAACAATGTACTCCATCACAAGCTCCCACCGGGCGCGAACCAATGCACTGCTGCCTAGCCTACATGTCTTGCTGCGCCCGCATGAATACAACAAGTTTGGTAGTGATTCTGATGTGGTCTACATGTTCAAGTGAACATCCCACTAACAGGCATACAGCGAAAGCACCTGCCGGTTTGTCTGGAGACACCCTGGGTGTTCGCACTACACTCACGAACTCGGGCACGGCATTTCTTGCGCTGGTGCTCCCGCGCGCACGAGTGGGCTCGCGGAGATTGGTGCACGGGCGCATGCGCCGCTCGCGCGAATGGCAGACCGTCGCCGTTTCGGAGTCGCGCAAAAGGAGTGGCAACACGAGGCAGCCCTGTCCGTCGGACGTTTTTTGATCCCCTGATGACACGGACACGGACCGAGCCACGCGCCGTGGGCAGATTTACGGACGCTCGGGTCGCGACAGACGTACATGCGCTCTGGCACGTCTTCGGTCTTCCGCCTTTGATGCTGCAGCGTGCAGGCCGAGTTCGCACCGAGGCGGCGTCCCTCCCCAGATTGCTAGCTATGTGATGGATTCCAGAGCAGCTCGCGCACAATACCCGTCCTGCTAGGGCGCACGGTGTCCTCCGTGCGGCTCCTGGCACAGGCGACACAATACCCGCCGTCTGCACTGCACGGGCGCCCGCTGCACACACCAGCAGGAGAGTCCGACGCGTCCGCCCGGGCCCTGCACTCCCTGCAATTGGCTCTGCGGCACCTGGCAGTGCAGAGGTCCTTGGCCTGCCGCCATGAAGAGCAGACAGAGCGCAGGCGCAGGGCTGGGACGCTTCCTTCGTCCGCGCACGTGACTCCGCGGCAGCGCTGCTTTGCCGAATGCGGACACGGCGTCAATGGCTAGGTGCAGCCGCGCAGCGAACGAGGTTGGCGGACAGTCTTTCGTGCGCGCACACGCCGCCCGAGAGGACATGGGAGATTTCTGGCTCTCTGCCCAGCGCCCACGCCACGTCTTTCTGGCTGCTGAGTGGTAGATATAACGGGGGGCCGCATAGCGCGTCCTGCAAGAGCCCCCCGCCCCGTGATCCCGCGTTTCTGACGCGGCTGAATACACAACAGAGGCCCGCAGCGCGCGCGTGCGCACGAAAAATCAGCAACGAAACTCTCCACGCGCGTTGGTTTTCGTAGGACGCACTGCTGAATCCCGGCGCGACGCCTCGGGGCGGGTTATATAAAATTCGTGCGCGTGCAGCATCAGAATTGCACGCGACGACACTCTTGTGCTAATCGTTTGTGCACGGTTATACGGTGCGCCCCTACGCCTACTCGGCTCCGATGCCCTCCCCCAAACAATACAATCCTCCAACCGGGGCCCCCGCAGACACCAGCCGGGCGAGCGCGCCCGGCGCGTCCTCCGGCCCCGCGACCAACCGCACGCCGACAAGCAGTGACGACGCGGACGCGGACGCGTTTGCCGAAGCAAAGAAACACGGATGGATGCCCTGCCAGGTGCAGGGCCTCGGCGCGGCGCGCGCGACGTACCGCTTCGAGGGCTCGAGCGCGCCGCCGCCGCCGCCAGTGCGTACGTCCCCCTCCCTCCGCTCTTTCGTCTCCTCCTTTCCTCCTCTTCTCCTTCTGTCCCCTCCTCCTTTATCCCTCCCTCATTTCCTCCGCCGTTGCGCCTGGCTGACACGCCCCCATTTTTGCTCTGTCGGACAGCGGCCGGCAGCACGCCGGCGGAGCGGCGGCTCTTCACAGGGCGCGAGCCAGAAACGCGCGAAGCAACGCCCCCGCAGGCGGCGGCATACCCGACGATCAAGTGGCGCCCGCCGCTGTGCGGCGTACCACCGGAGAAGACCCCGCGGCGGCCCCCCGCGCAGGCAGCGGGAGGCACGCAGAAGCGCAAGACGCGTGCGGGGCGGGAAAAGGAGGTGCATGCTTTCTTTTTTCTGTTCGGTCGGTGGCGGTGTGCTGAGGACGTGTGCTCGGCCTGTTAGCACGGGCTGCGTCCGCGCCAGTGCCGCGCGCCCCGGGGCGCCCTCGACGCCAGACCCTCCACGCGGGAACAGCTGGCCTTCCGCGCCCGCCGCTCCTCCCGTCCTCGCTGCGGTGCGCGATTTCCGTAATCCACCCACGCCCGCGCGCGCTGCTCCGCTGACCACCCCGGTCACACCTGCAAGATCAGCTCCAAGCGCAAGCGTCGCGCCACACGCTGCACCAGCTGCCGCTGGCTCCGCGCCGCCAGAGGTGCCCGCCCGAGGCTCGCTGACACGCCCAGCTCACATCGCCAGTCTCGTCCCGGGCCCTGACGTAATCTTCCCGCCGGCAGCCTTCTACTCGAGGCTCCCGGCACGCCCCGCCACAGCCAACACCACACCCCCCTCCCGCGCCACGCCGCCCCCGATCTGTGCGTCTGCTTGGCCAGGCGCCGTCGGTCCCGCTGCGGAGCAGCGGGCCCCCCGCGACTCGCTGTTCTCGGACGACGAGGACGGCGACGGGGGCTAGCGTGGGCGGCGGCGCGGCAGGGGAGGTGTTGCCACGGAGGGCGGCTCGAGAGGGCGTTGCCGCGAGCGGCGGGTCCGTTCCGCTCTCCCTCTTGCGCGCGCCACAGCGGTTGGCGCGGCCTGCACGGGCACGCTGGGCGTGCTTGCGGCTCCTGATGGAGGAGCGGCGCTTAAGTTTGGAGGGTGGGTGACTGTTTGCGTGTGGTGTGTGCATGAGTGTCGACCTTTCTTTCTCTGTGGCTAATATACCATGCTTCTTTTCTGTGGATGATCGGATATTTCTCTTTCAAAGCCGCAATGCTACCAGCTTTCTGACGCGTTTGCACACGTGTTGTTTCTAGCGAGCAGCCGTGATGTGCAAGAGGGCATGCAACGGTGAACAGGCGCCGAGACTCGTTACGCCACTTACAACACGGTGTGGCGCGTCAAGCGACCAATCTGATGCCACCCACGTTCGGCCGTCGACAGATTCAAACCGCGTGGTTCAGGGGGTGCGTCGGGATAAACCGCCCCTATCCATGACGAGCTGCTGTGCAGCGCGCCTCGACAGACTCGCGTCGCGAAGTACACAAAAGAATCATACATTAGTCGCTAGTGCTATATGAGAGCGGACGTAGCCATCCGACACCATCAAGACAACAACGCAAGCTAGAATATCTAGAGGGCACGACGAGCGATGAGGCAGCGAACGGGGAGGAGACGAAGGCCAACACGAGCTGCGGGCCCTCCTACTTTCGCTGCTTCTTGTTTTTCCGGCTGTGGTCCTCGTCCGCGGGGTAGTCGCGCTTTCCAGCACGCTTGTTCGCGACACGAAGCAGCGCGCGCTTCATCTCGCTGTCCTTGAACTCGTCGAGGTTGAAGTACGTCGGCGCGTACTCGAGAAGCCTACACGCCTCATCAGCACCGCTTAACGAATAAGAGCACCGGTCCCACTCACCACTCTGGCTGCACCATTGTGACCGTGCGGATGTACGGCCGCGTCGTGAGCACAAACTCGTTGAAGATGACCCACTCGGGCTGGGCGTCGAGCCCGCAGCTCGGGTGCAGGGCGACGACCTGGTTGTCCTTCACGGTCAGGTACTGGTTCTTCTCGCCCTCCCGGTGCGCAACCTGCATAAAGTACCCGCAGACGAGCGCTTTCCGCACGTTCACGTACAGCTTGCGCTCGTCCTGCGTCGACACGAGCGCGACCTCGTACCGTTCCATCGTCCGCTCGAGCTGCTGCCGCACGTTCTCCGCCTGCATCAGCGCTCGGCTCGAGAGGTAGTTGTTCCACGCCCAGTTGCGGTCGCTCTTGTCTGTGCAACACATGTCAATATCACATTCAAAAGCTTATGGCCCATACGCTTACTCTGTTGATAGTTGTTGTACACGTTTAGCAGCGTCAGGTGGTCACCGTCCGGGACAGTGTACATCTGCTTCGCCGCATCGGCTTCCTTGCGCTGATTTGGTGGACGGAGCCAGACGTTCGGAACTACCGCACCGTCAGTATAAAGAGTACATACCAGAAATAATAGACGAGCTTACCAGACAACATAGCAACAATGGTAAGGATCTCGTTACTGCAGTTGAACTCTGGACTGACGATGAGCATCTTGGCCATCTACAGAGATAGCCTCAGCGACCGAATCCTCGATATAAGTTTCTGCATGAACGCACCTGAGGATCCAGCGGGAACTCGGCCATGATACTTCCCAGCGGCGTGAGGTTGCCATCGTCATCCAGCGCCGCAAGGTAGTTGAGCAGCTCGAGGGCACGCATGAGCGTCTCGGGCGCGGGTGCATCGACGTAGTCGAAGCGCACGAGATCCTTGATGCCGAGCTTGACGAGCTCGAGGACGGTGTTCGCGAGGTTGCTGCGGAGGATCTCGGGGTGCGTCTGCTCCTCGAGCTCGGTCATGAAGTCCTTCTCGGTGTACAGTCGGAAGCACTTGCCGGGCTTCGTGCGCCCTGCGCGGCCTGCGCGCTGCTGCGCCGACGCCTTCGAGATCGGCGACACGAGCAGCGACTCAACGCGGATGCGCGGGTTGTACACCTTCTGCTTCGAGAAGCCCGGATCTACGACGTACACGATCCCGTCGATCGTCAGCGACGTCTCTGCGATGTTCGTCGACACCACGACTTTCCGCCCCGGAGGGCCATCTGGCGTGCGCGGCGGCGGCGGCGGGTCAAAGATGCGCTGTTGCTGCTGCGGAGGCAGTGACGAGTAGAGGGGTATGCAGACCAGCGGTCCGACAGAGTCAGGATCCTGGTTCAGGAGGTCGTCCGCCTCCATTTTGATCTTCCGACACGCGTCCTCAATTTCCTCTTCACCAGTCAAGAAGAGGAGGATATCGCCAGGGTCTTCGGCACGGTGGATCATGAGCACTGTGCGGATGGCGGCTTCGACGTAGTCGGGTTCCGGCTCTTGGGTGTAGAACACCTCAACAGGGTGTGTTCGTCCAGGAACCTTGAAAAGCGGTGCCGGCTGACCGGGAACCAGGGAGAAGTACTTTTGGAATTTAAGGGCATCGAGTGTTGCAGACATAACAATGATTTTGAGATCGGAGCGGCGCTTGGCTAGCGCCTTGAGGAGACCCATGAGGATATCTGTCGCGAGTGTGCGTTCGTGTGCTTCGTCAAGAATGATAGTGGAGTAGCGCTGGAGTTCTGGGTCGTTCATAGCCTCACGGAGAAGCATACCATCGGTCATGTACTTCATGAATGTGGTTCCTGGTTCTGTCATGTCCTCGAAACGGATCGAGTATCCGACCTGCTTGCCAAGGGGGACTGCAGACCATGTCAGCAGGCGCCTTATACTACCAATAGTATGACGCACCATCCATTTCGTCGGCGACACGCTTTGCGACGGACATGGCGGCAACTCGACGGGGCTGGGTACACGCAACCATCTTGCCCTTCGTATGCGGGAGGTCGGAGTAACACACAAACTGTGGTATTCTGCACGGAAGTTAGCGTAGCTCTCACTTTGGAATGCATACCTGAAGGCCTTACTGTGTGGTCTTGCCTGAGCCGGTCTCACCGACCATGACAATAATCTGGTGCTTGTTGAACTTTGCCGAAAGTCAGCTACGCTCGCTTCGAATTGGACCGAGGGGTATCGTATGCCTGACGCAAACTCTGACCTCCTCTCCTCGTGACGATGTGTCCAGGAATACTCACCATGTCGTAGAACTCTTGCATCTGAGCGAACACGGGCAGCTTCTTGCGGACCTCGAGGATCTTCTTGTACTGCGCGCTGTGCGGCTGCTTCGTAAACGGGTTGATGTCGCCCTCCTGCATTCCAAAGCGTGAGCACATGTCAGACCTACAGTCCCGTATGGGGGCGCACCATAGCCTTTGTGACCTGCGGTGCGTTAACATTGCGCGGCAGGAAGCCGTACAGAGGCTCGCCGGCGGGCGTCGCCTTCTTCGACACAGGCGGGGCCTTCGTGTAGGGATTGTAGCCGTCGGTCATCGTGCAACCAGGAGCAGGAGAGGGGGGAGGCGACCGAGGTCGGGCAGGGGATGGTGAAAGGCAGAGGCGAAGGGTCTTGACGGGCGCCTAATCCAAAAACCTCGAGTGTGTCGGACGCGCTTACATCAGCAAACCTTTCCTTCGCTCCCGCCAGTGACTCTCGAACTTGTGGCGAGCAGAAATCCCAACGCAAGTCATGCGCCAGCACTCTCATGAATAAACAATGGCACTCATGACTCGCTCTCCTAAAAACTATACGGCCACGGCCAAGATTGCCTGCACAATGCCGATGCCCGTTTTGTTGAACTGTCAGAACCAAACCCTCGTCGACGTTGCCGCGGGCCTGACTGACTCGCCTGCATATGTCCGAGTTCTTTGTAACAGTGCCTCTAGTGCCACCGCACCGCAGATATTGCAGTCTGTCCCTCTAAGACCTCGAGGCGCGCCTGCACACAGGTAATTTGGGCGGCCCTTCGGGTACTCGTGCACTGCTTCCCCGCCATCATGCAGCGAGCCCAGCTCGACATATGGTCGCCTATTACGCCCTACATTCCACAAATTGCATGCAAAAGGCGAACCCTAGGCCTCTAGGCCTCTGCCGCAACGTCACCCCCGAGGCGGTGCCCTTTGTCCGAGTGCGGCTTTGGCAGGTGCCAGTGGTAACCGGGCCTTGAGCTCCTAAATCCACAAAGACACGGGTTTGCAACGCTGCGCTGGGTGTGTCTTGTGGCCCTCTGTGGTAACACAGCCGCACAGGTGAGTTGCTTTGGGTCCTTTGTTGCTTTTGTTTCGATGACCTGTTTGCAGGCCACTAACGCCACAGAATGCACGGCGGCCTAGCATTGCCTCCATATACTCGTGCCTATATAAACACACTCGCCTGTGGGCGACTTTTTATCATACTCATCCCCACATTTGCGACATACTCATGGGGTACGTCCCGCATGTATTCGTCTCCTACGCCAAGCTGACACCGTTCTGCAGCATCATCGTCAGCATCATCGGGCAAGCCGTCGGCACCGTTATTGCAGGTGCGCCACACGTCTCTTCTGTACGCCTCTATGCTGACCCTTCCGTGCAGCCGTCTTTGGCGTGCTCATGATCGCGCTGGTTGCGCCCCTCTGGCTCTGCATGGCAATCGCTGGCGTCTTCGCGCTGTGCTTCGGTGTGCACCAAGCCATGTATGTGTTCCCTGCAAAGGTTCATTCGAGCGGCATGCTGACCCAAGGCACAGGAAAATCTGGAAATCCATGCCGCTCACAAGCGGGCGTGATAAAGGTTATCATTAGCGAAGGGGGTGTGTTTCGCAGAGCGCTGCCATGGACGCTTCATTTGGTCTCGGACTACATGCATTTTTCACATTCGTTTACTCGCATATATGGACATTACTATGACACTATGGACTGTCACAATCTATGAGGATCCTACCATCTTGCTACTGTGCCACAAAACAAGAGGCTTGTTGGAGAGGGACTACCACCTGTCATACACCTAGGGGGTCGGATAGGAAACCAACAGATCCTGCGAAAATATTCTGATTCATCAAGCTTTGTAGCCCTTCCCTTTCTTCTTCTTACCACCCGTTGCCGGAACAGCATGCTCCTTAGCCCTGCCTTTCTTCCCCTTCCTCCCCTCCGCGCCCTTGTTCTGGCCCTTCTCCTCATGCTTCTTGCCCCGTTCCCCTTCGACTTTTCAGCTGCACGGGGCACAGACACACCCCCACGCATCTTCGCCCCATCCACCCGCTCATGCTCCTCCACCAACCCCGGCGCCTCATCCACCGGCACGACATCCTCGCCATCCACACACACGCCCTCCTCCTCCTCCTCCTCCTGGGCGGGAAAAGGCGCTGCAGCAAGCGCGCGCAGCGCTCCCGCGGCAGCGGCGGCGGTCGCGAGCAGGACGTCCGCGAGCAGAGCGCGCCCGTCCGTGCCCGCGGCGGCCGTCGCTGCCTCCTCGGCCGCGGCGCTCATGCAGCGCTGCACCTCCGCGGCGAAGTGGGCCGCGCCGTCGGAGCGCGCGGTGCAGGCGCTGCCGAGGGCGGAGAGCGTGGTGAAGAGCGTCGCGAGCGGCCCGCTGCTGGGTGTGTGTGCGGGTGTGAGTGCTGGGGCGGCGGGGCGTGCGGGCGCTGCGTGGGCGTGGTTAGGGACGTGAGGCGGGGCACGGGTGGGAGCACTTACTGCTGGGCGACGCGCCATCGACAACGTTGGGTGACGCGCCGTCGACAGCCTTCGCCGCAGTCGAGGCGGGCGCGGGAGCCATCTGGTCCCGCACGTCCGACTGTACCGGTCGCGCCTGGCCGACGCGTGCCGACACAGGCACTGCGTTGGCGCCGGACGCCGGCGAGTCCCTACTCTTCTTGTTCTGTTTGCGCGATACGCTGTGCAGCTGCTCGGGCTGTGTGGCAGGCGCGCTCTCAGACGTCTTGTCATCCGCCGCACAGCGCGCATCGTTGGTGTTGTTCGTCTGCGTATCGGACACGTCGGGACGCGGTGCAGCGCAATGTGGCGGTCCGTCCCGCCGGCGCACGCCGCTGTCTTTCTCCTTCTCAAGATAGCGTTCGAGCTCGGGCTCCCGGGCACGCTGAGCATGCGCCCTCTCGAGCTCGTCTTTCCTTTCCGCCACGTCCCGCTCGAACGCGGCCTGCTTCTCGACGTGGCGCACGAGACCGTCCGCAAACGCGCGCACGGCGTCCTCACGCAGCCTCTGTGCGCCGACCTCGTCGCGCTGGGGCGTGTGTTCGACCTGCGTCACGGACGACGCGGTCGACGGGCGGCTCGGCGGCGTGGACTCGACTCGCTCGCGCGCGGCGAGCGGGGCTGCAGCTTCGAGCGGGCGCACAATCGGGATGGGGCACGGCGGGCCTGTGCGCACCAGCGTGAAAGTCGGTGCTTGCGGATCCAGATGTGCCGAGGTCGACAGCGCGGTTCCAGTTCCGTGGTGGAGAGGGGCGGCGAGTACAGGCGCATACGGGTGGTGCGTTGCGCCCGGAACATCTGCAGCGAGTCGTCAGTGCTACTAGCTAACCCACAGAGGCGCGCTACTCACGTATGTTCTGTTGCGGAATGTAGGAGCGATACGTGGTATGCGTGACTGGCTGCGCAGGATACCGAACACCGGCAGGCGCACCGAACGGCGCAGCACGCGCAAGAGGCGCGTAGGGCTGTGCGCCGTGGTACACAGCGTCGGGGTGGCCGTTTCCTGCCTGTGAGTGTGGAATGTAACTGGGGAATTGGAAGAATTGCTCGCTCGGCGGTTGCTGCATGTTTGGCGCTCTGGGTAGGTGACAGGACTGCGGGGTTCGCTGGGGGTGGACGGTGGAGAACGTTGGCTTGTATACTCGTGCGGGTGCCAGAAAGACTAATAATGGCCTCAAATCATGGCTGATTGGAGCCATTATAGTACATGCCACTCGTTAGCATGGCTTGCCGGCGCGTTCCGCCGGGTGTATGCCACCGAGTCAAACAATGAAGGAGGCTCACTGACGTCTTTGAACGGAAGGGGGATTGAGGAAACATCGCGTCATATCGCCTGAAAGCACGCATATGCCCCCAGGTAACGCATGCTCTTTGCAGGGAGGCAAACTCAGTAGACTGGAAAGAAGCTGCAACAACCAACGTACATTGTCTCCTGTGATGCTTCTCAGAAACGGTCGGGATCCCTGAGGAAACTTTTTGTCACTTTCCTCCACCTCTGATGAACACAATATGAGCAGTAAGCAGTCCTGATCAGTCAGTGAACTAGTGAACATGTTACGAATGACTTGACAATGCAATCTCGGCTCGAATCAGCACGAGAGCTGCTTGACGACTCCGAACTACCTGTAGTCACTGGAGTTAGCCCTCACCTGTCGAAGCTTGAATTTTGAAACTTTAGACTGAAGTCCGCGTGGCGAGAACAAGCAACCTGAACCACGCTGGTACCCGTTTTTGGCGTCTTCTGTGTCTAATCTACGAGGAAGGAGCACGTGATGCCTTCTTTGGGCCTGTTTCTGCGCCAATTCTGTGTGGCGCCCGCGAGCTTAGGCAATCCGAGTCGCGCCACGCCCACACGGACCGCGCCAGGGCGAGGCTGCGCACGCTCTGCCAGGGGCTCCGCTCGCCTCTGCTATATAGGCCCCCCTGCGCTCTTGCGGAAATTCAGCACAAAACTTTGCATAAAAACCTCTGTAACGACCTCTCTCACGACCTT
Source organism: Phanerodontia chrysosporium (assembly GCA_001910725.1). Lineage (NCBI taxonomy): Eukaryota > Fungi > Basidiomycota > Agaricomycetes > Polyporales > Phanerochaetaceae > Phanerodontia > Phanerodontia chrysosporium. The sequence goes on from MJGA01000022.1 coordinate 429,528, forward strand.
TCACGAATTCTTCACCAATAATGGGGTGCGTCTCCTGCTCATAGCCTGCCCGGCAGCGTGCTGACACCTCGACGCAGAATCATCGTCTCTTGCATCGTCGACATCTTTGCGTGTCTCGGCGCCGCCGTTGTCAGCGTCGTCGAAGTCCTCATCGGCGCACTCGAGTGTGTCTTTGGCGGTATGTCCCCCTAGCTGCTCCCCCGCGCACGCGCCATGTCACCCGGTTTGACGAGCCCTTGCCCAGCAATCTTCGCGGCTATCCTCGGCGTGCTGGCGTGCGTCGGTGAGATACTCTGCTGCGGGTGCGTCGCCCTCCGCCTCGCGCGCGAAGAAGCGCACGCCGGACGCTGACACCGTGTCTTGTATCAGGTGCCTATGACCGCGGGCTCCAGGCGTGGCGGCGCAGCCTGGGGCCGCCGCGACGTGCGGTGTCCGCGCCGGAGAAGAGCCATCATTAGGATCCCACTTGCGGATGTATATGATACCACGGACAGCAAATAATTCGACACGCCCTGTGGCCGCCGCGCTGCTGTTACAGGGCCCATTTCGCAGCGAATATTACGCGTGACGTCAAGGGACGCACCGCGACACAGCACGGAAAATGCAGATGCCTCCGCTGTTTGGGCATGGCCTGCCCCGATCGCGGGGCGGGCGGGCGTCCGCGGGCGTATTCGTGCCTTCACGAACGCTGCTTGCCCTCCACGTTCGCCACCTCGCCATGGGGTATGTCGTCCTGTTCGCGCGCAGACAGCGACTCGCTGACCCAACCTGCGCGCAGCGCCGCAATATCGTCTCTCGCCGGTGCGGCACCCCCTGCGCATGCTCCCTAACGAGACACAGGCTCACCCTGAGAGGCACCGCCAGACGCGCTCGCATGCGCACTCGGCAGCACGCTCCTCCCCGTCCTCGAGGTCCTCGCTGACCTCGCCTCCTGGCTCTTCAGCGGTGCGTGCGCCACGCCTTCCCCATCCCGCAGCGCGCGCTGACAGCGGCTGCACGCGCCCCCAAAGGCGTGCGTGCGTGCGCTGCCGGCACCGCGGAGTGCCTCAGTGCGGTGCTGTGCTGCCGGTACTTTGCGAGGTGCGTGTAGCGTGCGTCTGCGCGTGTCCGAGTCTCAAGCTGTCGCGTCGCGCAGGAAGGATACGCTGCACACCACCGGCGCTGTGTACATGTGAGGGGTGGCCCGACATGCGCGGGCGGAGGTCGGGTGTACCATTGTTCGGGTACTCATATGTTCCAAACAGAACGACGCTTGCCATGACCGTCTGTGCCCCTGCGCCCTCACATATGGATGCTCTCGACACCAAGCCAATGGCGTGAGGTTGAAGATGCGAGACACTAGTGTCGCTGGGTGTGCCACTTTCAGCTTGGATCGAATATCCCCACCAACACCGCCTCTCACAATGACACGGGATCCAATATATTCTAGACTGTTTGCAGTTTATCCTTCTACAACATATGCAAGCGGTGTCATACATTCAAAACGAAAATCTTCCTACTTCTACGGCCTGTCCCGCCGAGTGCTAATGCGATACAGAATGCTGTTTTGAGCTGCTGCTCTTTTGTGTGGGTGCTAAACGATACAAGACAGATTAAGATAGATCTTTGCGGCTAGGGATGTGAACGTGGTAAGAGAGAAACGTATAGGAGCTTCAGCCCATGACGCTCGCGAGCAGGGCCATGCGGATCTAAGTGTAGACGTCAGGACCACAAGTGATGGCAGGAGCAGAAGACAACGTACGAAGAGACCGTAGCGCATCTGACGGAAGTAGACAGCACGGCGAGAGTCAAAGTCGACCTCGGGATCGATTTCTGCAAGAACGACCAGATGAATACACACAAGCTGCACTAAAGAGCAGGAGCAGCTTACCGTTGACGCGGGGCAGGGGGTGCATGACAATCATGTCCTCCTTGGCGCGCGCGAGGAGCGAGTGGTCGACGCGGTACGCGTCCTTGACGCTGAGCCACTCGGCCTCGCTCGTGAAGCGCTCCTTCTGGATGCGCGTCACGTACAGCACGTCTGTCTCCGCGAGGCAGTCCTCGAGCGACTCGTACACGTTCACAGTCACGCCCGCCTTGCGCGCCGCAGAGACTACCGCGGCGGGCATCGCGAGCGACGCCGGCGCGACAAAGTTGAGGCGCACGCTGTACATGCACAGCAGCGTCACGAGGCTGTGCACCGTACGCCCGTTCTTGAGGTCGCCGAGCATCGTGATCGTGCGTCCGTTGACGGTGCCGAGCTCGGACCGGATCGTGTACACGTCGAGCAGCGCCTGCGTCGGGTGCTCGCCGATGCCGTCGCCGGCGTTGATGACGGGCACGGGGGAGAACTTGGCGGCGAGCTGTGCACTGCCGACGTCGGGGTGGCGGAGCACGACCGCGTCGGCGTAGCAGCCGAGCGTGCGGATGGTGTCGGGGAGCGTCTCGCCCTTGAGCACGGACGAGGTGTCGACGTTGACCTGGACGACCTCACCACCACAGCGCTTCATCGCAGCGTCGAACGACGACGAGGTGCGAGTCGAGGGCTCGTAGAACATCGTGCAGAGAACCTTGCCCTTGAGGATGTCGAGGATACCGTTCCGCTCGACCTGCAGCTGCATCTCGTGCGCAAGCGAGAAGAGATCGTGGATGTCCTTGTGCGTGAATTGCTTGACGGACAGGATGTGTTTGCGGTGGAACGCAGGGTGAGGCGTAAGATGAGACAAACCGGAGGGCACGTTGAGCGGGCCGTGCAGGGTCGAAGGAGGAACAGCGGGGAGCTGCTGCACCTGCTGCGTGGGGCTGATGACCAGGTTGGAAAGCTCAGGCTTAGCAGGAGCAGACGAGACCGAAGTTGCACGCTCCCTCGTCGCGTGGACAATGACAGCGCTGGAGACGTCGCGGCCGAGCGGGTTGACGTTGAGAACACCGTCCAAATACGCGGTCTGGCCGTGGACAAGCACGCGGTGGACAGCTCCATCCAGAACGCGCGTCTCGGCCGGAGACCACGCCTTGCTCCTCTTTCCGAGCATGCTGGACGCCTTCGTCTTCCTGCCAACGATAACCTCGATGTGCGTGTGTGCCTGATCAGGAAGGCCGAAGATGCGGATGGGGTTGTCATGCAGACGCAGCTGAACATCCTTCAGAGTAAGGCGACCTTCCGATACCGCAGTCAAGAGAAGAGGAAGCGTCTCCTCAACACCAGACCACGCGCTGGCATCCTTGCCGAGAGCCTTGGCGAGGCGGAAGGGAACGTTGCCAGTAGAGAACGCATCAATGGCCTCCATGCTCTTCCAGAGCGCCTTCTGGTCCTCCACAGTCGGGAGGCAGTCGACGCCGCCGAACTGCTCTCGAGTGAAGAACAGGGAGAAGACGGATACGTCACAAGTGACATTGAGCTGCTTGCCCTTGCTCAGCGAGATCAGAAGCATGTCATCCTTGTTCTGCACGTCCGTGACGTGGACCGAGCGATTGTGCAAGCCAGCGAGCAGGAGGATGGGCGCGAGGCGCTCGCCCTTGGCGTTCGTGACAATGAGCTTGTTGGGCGGCCACGAGTTGAAGTGGGCCGCGAGACCGATCATGTCCGTGAAGTCGGCAGGGATGAACAGGGACTTGGCGTCGCCCTGGAGGTCCTCGTCGAGAGTGTTGACGTTGGACGGCATAGCGGTAATGCTGAGGGCGTAGTTGCAGTAGGCGCTAGCCGCGACATTTGCCTGGACGGTCTTGAATGTCTTCTCGTCGGTAATAGCACCGGCCTCACCGAAGGGCAGCACAATGGCGGTCGAGAAGCCACCACTAACAGATGCCTTGGTAGCCTCGACGAAGTCCGCCGGGGTCGGCTCCATGAGGCCAGGGACGAACGAAGAGACGTTGATGAGGCCTGGGAGCGTGTACGTGCTGTGCGATGTCTTGTAGTCGATTGGGGAGACGTCCAAGGGAAGGCGGCGGACGAGGGCCTCGAACAGAATCTTCGCGACCTTGACGTTCGTGATCAGAGGCACGGCAAAGTCGACTGCCATACGACGCGTGCGGTAGCCCTTGCTGGCGTAGCTGGCAGGGCGACGGAAGTGGTTCTTGGACGGCAGGTTGATATACATATCGATCAGGTTGTTCGCCAAGTGTTGCGTGAGCGAGTACTCGGCCTTCTGCTTCTCGCTGCTGTCCTCAGGAAGAGTCTCGAGGTACTAAGAAACATCAAATCAGCGAGGGCTCGTGGAAGCGTAAACATGAGACGTACCTTGCACGGGATGTTGTGCTCAGTCAAGAAGTCAGCAGTTCCCGAGGTCGCGAAGATTTCGTAACCCGCGGCGTGCAGCTTCTGGATGGACGGCAGCAGCTCGAGCTTCTCCTTGTACCCGCCGATCGAGAAGAGGATGTTCTTCTTGGGAGGACGATGCCCGTGGAGATGAGCGCCTTGACGTACGCCTCATACTTGTCGTGCCCAAAGCACGCGACTTCACCTGTGGAAGCCATCTCGACACCAAGCACGGGGTCGGCGCCAGACAGGCGGCTGAACGAGAACTGCGGCACCTTGACACCGACGTAGTCCGACGGCAGGCCCGCGTCCGGGTACGGCTCGACGGGCATGCCGAGCATGACCTTCGTCGCCATCTCGATCGCGTCGATGCCGGTGACCTTGGACACGAACGGGAACGAGCGCGCGGCGCGGAGGTTGCACTCGATGACCTTGATCTCGTTGTTCTTAGCGATGAACTGGATGTTGAACGGGCCCGTGACGTTGAGCGCATTTCCGATCTTGGCGGTCGCCTCCTCGATCTGGCGCACGGTCTGCGGGTCCAGGTCCTGCGGTGGGTGGATAAGCGTCGCGTCGCCAGAGTGTACGCCCGCGTTCTCAACATGCTCCGAGATGTAGTGCATGACCATCTTGCCGTCCTTCGCGACCGCATCCATCTCTATCTCCTTCGCGCCCTCGATGTACTTCGAGATGACGACCGGGTGGTCACGCGAGACCGCGGTGGCCTGCGAGAGGTAGCCCGAGAGGTCGTCGGGGCCAAAGACGACGTTCATCGCCGCGCCAGAAAGGACGTACGAGGGGCGAACGAGCACTGGGTAGCCGACAGACTCGCAGAAGGCGTGCGCCTCCTCGAAGCTCGACAGCTCCTTCCACTTTGGCTGGTCGACACCGATCTCGTCGAGGAGACGCGAGAACTTGTAACGGTTCTCAGCAGTGTCGATCATCTCGGGGGAGGTGCCATAAATCTTGACGTTCTGGCGGTGGAGCGGCAGCGCAATGTTGTTCGGCGTCTGGCCGCCCATGGAAAGGATGATACCGCGCGATGCTTCGACGTCGTAAATGTCCAGGATCGTCTCGAGGCTGATGTTCTCGAAGTACAGGCGGTCGGCCTCGTCGTAGTCGGTACTGACAGTCTCAGGATTGTAGTTGACCATGACCGTAGGGAGACCGTTGTCGCGCAACGTACGGATGGCGCGGACAGCGCACCAATCGAACTCGACGGACGAGCCAATGCGGTACACACCAGAACCGAGCACCATGACGCCACGGTCGTTGAACTCGACATCATGCTCGACCGCATTGTAGGTCGTGTACAGGTAGTTGGTGAACGCGGGGAACTCGGCAGCGACCGTGTCAATCTGTTTGACGAACGGTGCGATGCTGTACTCCTGACGGAGGCGGCGGACGGCGAGCTCGTTCGAGCCCATGCACATGGCGAGCTGACGATCCGAGAAGCCGAGCTGCTTCGCCTGGCGCAGAACCTCAGGAGTGATAGTCGAGACGTTGTACGAGCCGAGCTTGATCTCGGTCTTGAAGATCGCCTCGAGCTTCCTGAGGAACCACTTGTCGATGTTGGTCATCTGCCAGATCTTCTCAACGGAGTAGCCGCGGTGGAAGGCGGTCGAGATGGCGAAGATGCGCTTGTCGGTAGGGTTCTCGAGCTCCTCGTCGATATTCTCGACGAAGTCGTTCTAGGAGCGACGGACGTTAGCCCAGCCTCTCATACAGTAAATCCAAGTTGCCTACCTTCGCGAAGCCAAGGAACTGGTCGTCGATAGCCCGAATGGCCTTCTGGATGGTCTCCTCGAAGGTACGTCCGATGCTCATGACCTCACCGACGGACTTCATGCTCGAGCTGAGGAGCCTGCTGACGCGGTGGAACTTCTTGAGGTCCCAGCGCGGGATCTTGACGACACAGTAATCCAAGCTCGGCTCGAAGCACGCGCTCGTGACCTTCGTCACCGAATTCTTGATCTCGTTGAGCGGAATGCCGAGGCCGAGCTTCGCGGCGATGAAGGCGAGCGGGTAGCCAGTCGCCTTCGATGCGAGCGCAGACGAGCGCGAGAGACGCGCGTTCACCTCGATGATGCAGTACTCCTTCGACGTCGGGTTCAGGGCGTACTGGATGTTGCACTCTCCGACGACGCCGAGGTGGCGAATGACGTTAATCGCGGTGGTGCGGAGCATGTTGTAGTCCGCGTCCGAGAGCGTCTGCGAGGGGGCGACGACGATAGAGTCGCCGGTGTGGATACCGAGAGGGTCAAAGTTCTGCAAGACGTCCGCTCAGCTGCTATGCACTAGTAATAGAAGCCACGGAACACTCGCCTCCATGTTGCAGACAGTAATGCAGTTGTCCCTGCAGTCACGGACGACCTCATACTCAATCTCCTTCCATCCTTTCATACTCTTCTCGACAAGCACCTGCGGGCTAGTTGCGAACGCCTTGCTGCAGAGCGCCTTGAGCTGGTCATCGTTCTGCGCGAAGCCAGAGCCGAGACCACCGAGGGCGTACGCCGCGCGCACGATGACGGGGTACCCGATCTCGTTCGCGGCAGCGAGCGCCTCGTCGAGCGTCGTCGCGGTACTCGACTGCGCGCAGCGCTCACCGATCTCGGCCATCGCATTCGCGAACAGCTCGCGGTCCTCGGTCATGATGATCGTCTCGATCGGCGTGCCGAGCACCTTGCACCCGAGGCTCTCGAACTCGTCCTTGAGCTTGATGCCGACGTTCAGCGCCGTCTGGCCGCCGAACGTCACATAGATGCCATCCGGCTTCTCGTACTGGATGATCTTGCGCACGAACTCGGGCGTCACCGGCAGGAAGTAGACCTTGTCCGCAAGGCCCTTGGACGTTGCGATCGTCGCAATGTTCGGGTTGACGAGAATGGTGTAGATGCCCTCCTCCTTGAGCGCTTTGATCGCCTGCGAGCCAGAGTAGTCGAATTCACCGGCCTGGCCGATGGAGAGACCGCCGGAGCCGAGGATGAGCACCTTCTGCACGTCAGCGCGGGGTGTGCGCTTCTCGTTCTCCTCCTTCGTGCCACCGGGCATGGTGATGGGCACGAGCGTGTTCGTGGATGCGCAGTCAAGGATGTTCTGGATGAATACGTCAAACAGGAACTCAGTGTCGCGCGGGCCGGGCGTCGACTCAGGATGGAACTGCACGGAGAAGAACGGCTTGTCAACGCAGTAGATACCCTCGTTGGAGCCGTCGTTCGCGTTCTTAAAAAGCTCCTTCCAGCCCTCGGGCAGCGTCGAGGTCTCAACCTGGAAACCGTGGTTCTGGCTTGTGATGTAGCACCGGCCGCTCATCGCATCGGTACAGGGGATGTTGTGTCCACGATTACCGTACTTCATCTTAGACGTCTGCGCACCTGCTGCGAGGGCGAGGAGCTGGTGGCCAAGGCAAATACCAAAGATGGGGCGGTCCGCTTTCTCCATGGCGCGACGCAGCCTCTCAATGGTCGGCTTCACCATTGCAGGGTCGCCGGGACCGTTCGACACGAACAGACCGTCGAACTCCTCCTCGGACGGCGCCAGGTAGTCGTAGTCCCATGGCACGACCTTGAGCTCGACGCCGCGGTGCGTGAAGCAGCGGATCTGGTTGTACTTCATGCCGACGTCGACGGCGACGACTCGAAGCGGTCGCTTGCCGGAAGGGTGCATGCGCGGCGCGCCCACGGGCTGGTACACGCGGGCGACCGGCGTCGAGACGACCGCGACGAGGTTCTTCGTGTTCGGGTCGCTGAACGGCACGTCGATGTAGTCCTCGCGCCAGGAGCTCAGCGGCGAGGGCGTGCGCGAGGCACTGTCAATGCTCGCGGTGCGCGCGTGACGTGCGGGGGCATCGGGCTTGCGTGCGAGGATGCGCGCGAGCGTGGAGCCCTTCTCGCGGAGCTTCTTAGTGAGCGCACGGGTGTCGACGCCGTAGATCGCAGGTACACCGCTCTCCTTGAGCCACTGGCCGAGCGACGAGGAGGCAAGGAAGTGGCTGTAGTCTTCAGAGTAGTACCCCACGACGACGGCGGCGACGTGAATGCGGGACGACTCGAACTCGTCGGGGATCTTCTCGGGGTCGGCGCTCTCGGGGCGCGCTGGCACGCCGTAGTTGCCGATGAGGGGGTACGTGAGGACGAGAATCTGCCCCTCGTATGACGGGTCGGTCAACGACTCGGTATATCCCACCATGCCTGCGAGGCGCGAAAAAAATTGAAAAAAGTGAGAAAAAACGCACAAGAGCGCAAAGCGCGGCGCTGCTCACCGGTCTGGAAGACGCATTCGCCAGCAATGCTCTTTCCCTCCGCTCCGAAGCTGATTCCCCCGAACGCAGTGCCATCTGCAAGCTCTAGAACAGCGTCAGTAGCGTTTGCAGTGTCGCGCGCGGTGACCGGCGGGGCGGGGACACCGTGCGGGAGCCCACTCTGGACGCGCATGAGGGTGGGGCGGGCAGGTTCGACAGCGAGCGATCCGGGCATGTTTGGTGTGTATTTTGTGTCGAAGATACGGGCCTCTTCCTCTCCGCTCGCGCCTTGCAGGGATTCGAGTGGAGAGGAAGAGAGAGAAAAAGAAGAAAAACCCATCCGCACACAGAAATTATAGGAGGTCACATGATGCCTGATGGCATCACATGATGGGCGCCCAAACAGCAATGTCGTCATCCTACAGTACTTTTTGACGGGACTTTCTCGCTCTCTGGCCCTTTCCGATTGGCAGAGCACCTTGTGAGCTGCTTGATATACCGCAGCACTCGGAGACCACAATCCCAAGACATCTACCGGCAGCGCACCGACCATCCCTGCACACCGGCACCGTCACGGTTGCCCCACCGCTCCCACCATCTATGAAACCGAGCCCACACAACTGCACGCGCGCCTCGCAGAAGCAGGCAGAGCTTCTAGCCCCTCGAGGCAGACGGGGCCTAGCCCGCGCCAGGGACGCCGCCACCATCGATGGTCGCGTCGATGCGCGGCCTAAACGATCGTAGCGCGCAGAATTAGTGCAGAAAAAATAATATGCTGGGGAAGCGATGCGAGAGGACAAGACTGATAATCTTTTCCCCTTGAGCTCTTTAGTCGTCGTAGCGTGCATATCTCTTGGGCAGGGCGCGAAAATGACACCTGCAGCGGTCCAGCGTGATCGCGAAGCGTCTCTGGCTACTGCAGGCCCTGCTTCAGCGAGACCGCAGTCCTCTTCGAGGGAACATGAGCCAAACAGACGTACAAGTCAAATTGTCAGCGAAGCCACGCCCGGGCCCTTTCTTGCAACACACCAGGGACGGCACCACGAAGGCCAAAAATGCATTACTTCGACACGTATTAGACAAGGAGCCCTGGCAGCACGGCCGTAACGCCTGCCAGACCCTACAAAAAGAACAACTACGACGACAGGCAGCGACAATGTGCATGTATGTATATCTACGCAAAATCTAGCTTAGATGGTATGTACGCGAACCGAAAAGCTACAGCTCTCAGACACACAGCACAAAGTACAGCGCAACAGATAAGTCAAGATAAACATATAGGAAAGAGAGCAGCAGACTCCCCACGAAGAACGAGCGACGACAAACAATGATTTCTGTTTGGTGTTTTTGGATTTTCTCCTCTGCAAACGGTGCCCGCCACGCCCCAGGCAGGTCGTTGGGCGCCCTGCAACGCAGGGGCCGTGCGCACGAACGCGCGAGACGAACAAAACGTCGTATATCAAGACAGAATTTCTTGAACCCACCCACCCTCCCACATCCACCGCTCAGTCGTCCTTCTCGGTGACCGGCTCCGCGACAGCGGGGACGTGTTTGCCAAGCGAGCTCGCGCTCGCGGCGTCGTGGGCATGCTGCTCCATCTCGAGCACGTCCGCGTCCGCAGGACGTTCGCGGGCGGCGTCGCGCGCGAGCCCGGTGCGGCCCGCGATGAAGCGCATCCACGCGGGGACGATGCTCCCCGGCGGGATGACCCACGGCTCGCTCGCGTCGTAGTTCGGCGGCGCGAAGCGCTCGCCCGACACCTTGCGCAGCGCCCACGCGAGCCCGTTGATGAGCACGAACGAGATGATGCCCGCGATGACGCCGTACGCGATGTTGTACGTCAGCGGGATGATGATGAGCGTGAGGAACGCGGGCACTGCGCACGCGAGGTCAGACTGCGCTGCACAGACGCGCGGGGAAAAGAAGCACGCACCAGAGTCGCCGACATAGTCCCAGTTGATATCACGCACGTTGCGGATCATCAGCGAGCCAACGATGACGAGGGCACCGCCTGTAGCCCAGGAGGGGATGCTCGCAAAGATCGGGGCGAAGAACACGCTGATGAAGAACGCGAAGCCTGTCGTGATCGCGGTGAGGCCCGTCTTGCCACCCTCGGAGATACCGGTCGCGGACTCGATGAACGCGGTGACAGGGGAGGTGCCCATGAGCGCGCCCATGCTGATGCTGAACGCGTCAACGCAGTACGCGATCGTCGAGTTCTCAAAGTCGAGCGTCACCGGATCGCGCAGGCCCGCGAACTTGGCCATCGAGTACAGCGTTCCAGTCGTGTCGAGGATGTCGACGTACAGGAACGTGATCAACGCGTACCACACGCGGCCGTTGCTGTAGTTGTAGTCGAGCGCGTTGCCGATGCGCTTGAGCGGACGGAAGGTGACGACCTGCTTGAAGAAGTCGAAGGCCTGGTCGCCCGTGTCCGTGTGCGGGAAGTACGTCACCGACGTCGGCCGCGGCCAGCTGATGATGCTCGTCAGGAAGATGCCGATCAGGATCGCGCCCTTGACACGGTAAAGCATCAGGAACACCGTGAAGACGCCGCCGACGAAGATGCCGAGCCACATTGTTGGCGACTGCAGGACGTGCGACGCGCAGTAGTTGGGCAGATCTGGCGACGTGTAGTACTGCGGCAGACATCCACCAAGACCGACGAGGTTGGTCGTGTCACCGCCAATGACGCCGAGGCCTCCTCCAGCTATAGAACAAACCTGTCAGTTCTGTTACAGCGCAGAATCCGGCCCCGCGGAGACGTACACAAGCCGATGAATCTGTGGAGCACGGTCAGCCTGCATGCAGGGGGGCGCACAGTGGGTACTCACGCAATGAACAAGCCGATGCCAGCACCGACGGCCATGACGAGCGACTGCGGCATGATGCGCGCAAGCCATTGCCGGAGACCGAGAAGAGAGAGGAAGAAGAAGAACCACCTAAGAAGCATGAGCGATGCGCCACCCATCACGAAAGAAGACAGAAAGCGCACCCCTCAAGGAAGACCGCAGCGAGAGCCTCGCGGTACGTGATGATGCCGCTCCCGTGGAAACTGGATGGGTGCACGTGCCGTCAGAGGGGACGCTGTGCATACACATCAAAGCATATTGACATACCCAACAACCGAGTATGTGAACTAGAGCACAAAAGTGTCAGCGCAAAAATTCATATCGCGGGAGGGGTATCTGGCGTGCATCAGACGGACACACATGGTGTCCGCGGATAGCATGGAGTGCCGCTGTCGCAGCCGCATGCACGCCCGTCCGGCATAACCAGGCGCCGGTAGCACAGGCGGGCAGCGCTGTTGGCGGGCGCAGGGCGCAATCGCAGGAGAAGCAAAGCAAAGCAACAGCGGGCCCGCGCGCGCCAGCACGCCAGGAACAGCAGCGCCAGAAGGGGGGCATGACGGAGCAGACGACTCACGTATGCGTTCAACCCGAGTCCGGGCGCCATGCCGACTGGGAGGTTCGCGAGGAGGCCCATGAGGAACGACGCGAGCGCGGAGACGGCGGCGGTACTCGTGATGAGGTCGCGGCGGACGTCGGCGACGCACGACAGATATGTCTCATCGTTCACGCACAGGTCGGGCTGCGTGCAGACGCAGGTTCCGCCCGTGTCCGAGATGATGGAGGCGTTCACCGAGATCTGGCGCGGCGTCAGCAGCTGCAAGGGGGAGGCGGGGGAGGGGCGAAACGCACGATGTACGCCATGGCGGCCTGGAGGAGGGGTCAGCATGCGACGACGCGGCGTGGGAGAACACGACGCACCCATGTTGTGAGCCCTGCACGGAGCTCGGTCTGCAGGGTCGCGGGGAAGTCAGGACCGGCGGGCAGAGAACAGGACGGCGACGCACGAGAAAGCGGGAGCCGACGCGCTCCTTGGGGTGTCCAGAGCCCTCGAGGTGGAACCAGCGCCCTACGGGCGAGTCCGCGACCTGTGCACAGAGGCAGTCAGCACGAGCAGCGGTCGCGAGGGGACGGCGGGGGGACGCACGAAGGCGTTGATCCTATGCGTGAGGGCGATAGGCATCGCGGGGATGTGGTGGTCGTCAGAGAGAAAGAGGGACGATGAGTTTGTCACACGAGGTGCGAAAGGCCCAAGCCAAGGCTCGCCCGCCGGCTTTTTTCAGGCGGGACGGGTGGACAGAGATAAGGAGGAGCCCTCAGGACGCCACAGCATGGCTCCCATCCGGTCCCTCGGCGCCAGAGATTTTTTCGATCGCAGGTGAGTGATCGCCCGCGCTTATCGCCGTCCGCCCGCCCGTCCCGCCCTTGTGCGCCTCCGGCCCTCCTTGCGCCCGTCCTCGCGCACCCCGGGCCCGGAGTGCGCCCTCGGACATCATCGCGCCCGCCAGGCACGCCAGCCCCGAGCGCAGAGCGCACAGCACACGGCGCCGGCGTCGGCGCGGCGGCGTCGAGTGTCGGCGCAATGTTCAGCCCTGGCCCTCATCAATCCCAACTGGCCAATATGTGGCACCGAACGAACCGCGCACCGGGACCTCCCGTCGCGGGGGGTGACAGCCGCAGTCGTGCGTTTACCCAGGCCGCCGACCGCGCATGGTGGGGCGTGCCATCGGACACCATTCGCAGTTTGCCAGCGTGTTCTGCTGGCTGGACGCTGCGGCCAGCGGGATCGGTGCGGAAAGGAGAGGCGAGCGAGTCTGGCAGGGCGGGGAAGCGCAGGGCGGGATCGGGGGCGGCGGCGGGGATCGGACGTTACTGATGTCATCGTCGCACCGACGGGGAGCGGCGCGCTGCGCGGACCACACCAGGGCGCAGCGCGACGCGCCTTTTTCGGCCGACAAAAAAGGCGACACGCACGCCACGCCGCCACAGCGCGTCACAGTGGCAACAAAGCGCGCCGAGCCGCCAAGGGGGCTGCGCGAGGCGCCTCGGCGGCACCACACACACACACACGCACGCCAGCAGCGTCGAACGGCCCGGGCGCGCCAGGACGCGGACGCACACCAGGGCGTTCCTCGCCCGTCCTGTCTCGTCATGGCCGCCGCAGACGGCCCCGCACCCTGGCCCAGGGCTATCCCAAGCTTGGCCTGGGCGACAGAGAGCTCAAGGAGAAACGAGAGGGGGAGGACTTGCCCACAGAGCGGGCAGACTTGGCCCGCAGAGGCTCCTCGCTCGGGACACTGGCTCTCCCGTCCCGACTAACTTAGGCAAGCCTGCTCGCACAGAGCGCGAACGGGTTCTGTCACGCAGATACGTCCGCAGGTGCGCGCACACGGACGGGCTATCTGAGCAGCGCAAGTGTAGACCGTGATTTATGTGTGCACGCTGCGCGCACTGCAGTTTCAATGTTTTGCGCCCAATGTGCTTCAGACAATCAGAGATGACCATCTCTAGGCTCCATGGGGTGGTGCCAGAGATGCAAGGCTGCTATATACGCCGCAGACATCTTTTACATGTCCTGCATGTCGTCGAAGACTGGCGGTGCAAGTGTCGGCTTGCTTGGGACACCTCGATCTAGGGTTAGGGGCAAGAGGGTCTGCGGAGACCCTTGTGACCCTGGTGCACACCATCAGGCGTCCCCACGACGCATCTACTGTTACTGTAGCGTCCGCGCGATGCCTCCCACGCGTACATGCATCCAAAATCCACCGACGGCGGCCAATTAGTACACCCGCAGAAGCCTGCGCTCGCGCTACGCTACAACAGCCCAGATCCACCAAGAAACGAACAACAGGGAAGATGCTAAATGCACAACAATAACAAAATGCGTGGGCTAGGAGTACACCCCGGGGGTATCGAGAACTGGACAAGAAACGAAAGAGAACGAATAGGATGTGTTTTGCAGACCTGTCCCACAGAAGGAAGGGCGGGGCCTCCGAGCCTACGCCCCGGTGCCCTTGAACATCTTGTTGAGCCCGCCGGGCTCCGCGCCCATGATCTCCTCGAAGCGCTCCCTGAAGCGCGCGACGGCCGCATTGAGCGCGTCCTCCTGCGCCTTGTCCTCGGACGCGACGCGGTGCCCGTTGTCGAGGCACCACGCCTGCGCCTCGCGCACGAAATGCTCGAGCTCCGCGACGCGCGCCGCGCTGAACTCGGGCTCGCCGCTCCCGCGCGCCTTCGCGAGGTACGACGCCGCGAGCGTCGACATCCCGCCCAGCACCGACGTCGCGATCGACGTCTGCCGCCCGCTCGTCGCCGCCGCGACCCCCGTCGTCAGCGCGCCCAGCACGACCTGTGCGCCGATCGCAAAGTTGAGCGACCAGCCCGTCGCGCGTGCTGCCAAGTGCGCGTCAGTGCACGTGCAAAGGAGGGGAAAGGGGGTCGGGGCGCACCGCGTAGCCTGTACGTCTTCAGCTCTTGCTGCGCATTGTGCAGCGTCGGTTTCAGGCGCTCCTCGACCGTCTTCTCGCGCTGCAGGAGAGAGCTTGGGATCAGTACCGCGGTCGACATCCGGGGGGAGCCCACGACACACACACAAAGACCACTGCGCGATATATGCGGCCGGCGCGCCACCGGTTAGGCCCACACGGGTGCACGAACGAACAAGGATATATAACACTCTAATGTATGGCCTTCCCCGCTACGAAGGCAGAACCTTCTATGGCTTTCCCACGTTCGTCAGAAGTGCTGCGCTGAGTGTAGACGCAACACGCGCAGAGGGCGTGCGCCGCACTGCGTCCCCTCCCCGCTTTACGCGGCGACGCGTCGCGCGGGCGATCAACAGATGCGAACAGGCAGCTAGGGTCCAGCGCGTTATATGAACGCGACATGAGCGCCATCACGCGTGATCCTTTTTTCCCACCCTTCTCCCGGACATCCCGTGCGCGCACCAGAAGAAACGCGAAGAACGAGAAGCAGCCGCTAGGCTAGGACGGAAAACCACGCACCATCGTCGCGAAGCTCCCGTTCGAATTCACGTCGACGACTGAGCGGCGCGACGCGCGCCGCGAGTAGTGTCCGTCCTGCGCGGGCACGCCATGCCCATACGCCGCGTCGACGCCGCCCGTCCAGCCGTTGCCATTCGGCGAGCGCAGCGTCGCGCACTCGACGCGCACGCGCGTGTCGGCGCGCTCGCGAGGCACGCGGCCCTGGGCTCGCATAGTTGAGCGCGCGCGGGGGGCGCGCGAGGAACTCGCTCGGCGTTGCGGTGAGCGCGGGTGTCGCGGGGTACGGGCCCGCCATGACGAGCGGCGTGAAGCGGTCCGTGTGGGTCTGCACGGACAGCGGGCGCGACGAGGGGCCTGCTTCGGGCGCGTCGTACGAGAAGCGCGGGGACGGCGAGCGCGTGTTGCGCCGCCGCGGAGGCGGGCCAGCGGCGGGTGGTGTGGGCCCCTCGGGCGGCGGGAAGATTGGCTTCGGCGGCGGCGGGGGTGCGCGCAACGATGAGCGGCGCGAGCCGAGGATTTCTGGCACGTCTGCGGGCACGAACGTGGGCTCTGCCGGTGCAAGGGTGCGCTTTGCGTTGCTGGGCTGCTGCGAGGGTGGATGCGCGCGTGGGCGCGGGGCGCGACGCAAATGGGGGCGAGGGTGCGAGGGTGGGTGTGGTGCTCGAGCGGTGTACCGCGCGCGGCTGCCCCGGGAGCGGCGGGGGCGGCGGGACGGCCGTGTAGTCGACGATGACGTTGATGGACGGCGAGATCTCTGCGTCCTGCGGCTGCGGCGGCGTGCTGGGGAGCACGTTCACTGCTGGGCCAGGCGGCGTGGCAGGGTCAGCAGGGGCAGCCTCGGGCTCTGCAGTGGGCGCAGGCTCGTCGGTGGGCGGCGGCGGCGGGGTGGCAGAGTCAGCAGGGCCGGCCTCGGGCTCTGAGATTGTCGCGGGCTCGTCGGTGAGCGGCGGCGGCGGCGGCGGGGTGGCGGCCCTGGACTTTGTCGACGATGACGACGACGGGGTGCTGTCCATGGCGGGGTGCTGGCGAGGGAGAGAGGAGGACGGGCGCAGGGGCGGGGCGGGGCTGGAGTTTTATGGCTCGTGCATGTTGTGTGCAGGAGGGTTCATGCGACGGGCTTCCATGCAGCGAGTGGCAGGCGCAGATGGTGGTTTAGCACGGAAGCTGCGTGGACGGACACGGCAAACGCCGTGCGCGCGCCTGGCGGAGGGTGTGCCGCGGGGTTTCCTTTCCGGGCGTGCAGTCGGCCAGCGGCTGGCGCGGATCCCGCCGAGAATTCTGCGGCGACAGAAAACGAACGTCCGCAGATATCAAAAGGCCGAAATGGGCGTGGGCAACCCGACGTGATCTGTTCTCACACGTCGACGACGCCCCCCACCTCGTCGCCCGCACCCGCGATGGCGCCCCCGTTGTGCCTGCCAGCGAAGCCCGCGCGCGGACAGCACGACTGGAGCAGCACAGGAATGGCTAAGGTATGTGCGTGTGAGCCGGACGTCGCGCGCTGACAGGTTGCTCGATCTGCAGGAGCGAGAGTGAGGATGGCCAGTCCGCCATCTCCCCTGACTACGGCCTAGTCAAGGGCAGTGGCGTACTTGTCTTCCTCGCCGACCACGCATCCTTCCATTCCGGGAGCCCTCTGCGCAGCCCGCCTCCTGCGCTTCCCATCCGTCTGCACCCGGCTCCATGCGGATATCAAAGCGGACGTGCGGCCATCCCGGGCCCCGCTCGTGACGCTCTCGACGCTTCGCCCGTACGATAGGCGCAAAGAGAGGCCTCGAGCGAAGCACCGGGCCCCCGCCGTCGCCGACGCATCTCCTGCGCACACAAGGCCCCGAGCACTCTCTGCAGGCACAAACACAAAACCTTGCGTCTACACCAGCTTCTGCTTCCGCCCACCAGTCGGGATCTGCGCCGCCCCCGCTTTTGAGTGCTGCTGGTAGGGAAGCGTCGCAACTGCGCTGTCGCCGACAGTCGAGTATATGACCGTGCGAACGCTCATGCAAGGTTTGCCTCTCGCGATGCCATAACACAGGCCGAGGCCTTCGGATGCTATCTGACTCGGTTGGGACATGACATGACATCTCGCGTTGGAAACAGGAAATCCGAACATTGAACGCAAGGGAAAACACAGCCCGCCATAGGGCCCCGCGTGCGCGGCTCCGCCGTTGCGACTATCCTCAGAGCGCCTCTACGCCGCTCCTTCCTCCGGGCCCGGCTGGGGCCTTTGTGGCGTGATCGCCATCAGAGACCGTCACCTGCTGCCGCGCCCGAATTATAGCTCCCGTATCTGCTCCTTATCCGCTCCTTATGTATTTTCCTTACAGCCGTTTGCATAATTCCGTGAAATCGCATGTTGCGCTCAGCGCTATGTTTGGCTGTGTTTGACCGCACACATGACCTGAGAGGCAGCTCAGCCCTTGCGTCGCTACCCACGTCCGCAAAAATAATCATTTTATTCCTACAAGCCATTTGTACTGCTATTAATGTATGTACGGCAATTACAACAAAAAATCTTTGAGAAGACAGCCTTCCGGCGAGCTTAGACCTGGTTTCGGACAGAGGCGCCTAAGTTACTTCCACGGAAATTCGTGAGCGCTAAGCCTCACTGTTCATTCCCTCGGCTTGCGTATATCGCTGCTGTCCTGTGCATAGTTATAACGTGCGGGATGGGTTTGAAGTGCACTAGAGAGCATAGGAGATTATTACTGTGGTTTTTCCTGGTCCACAGGCATAGTCAAGGGAGGATGCATTTCGAGGTCATGTGCAGGTCATGTGCAAGGACAAGCAAGGCCAAACAAGCCGTGCGCAACTTGCGATTTCACAGAATTATGCAAACGGCTGTAAGCACAGAAACCACAAAATTATATTGACATGTGCGAAACGATGTTCAAGGAGCGAGACCACACCAGAAAGGCATCTGTACTTCTTGTGAGCTGCTTGTGAGACCTGCTGCAGTGTCCAGGAGCCACAAATATGTCTCAGACTGTGTCACTGTTACTGCGTGAGTGGATTGCAGAGCGCCATAACACTTGCAGTGAGGAACCGTAATATTCGACTTATATACCCGAAGAGACCCGTTTGACACACAGGCACACTCGCACAAGCAAGCATCTCCCTACTCAGAAACTAATACAGGGTGACAAGGGATCTAGGCCTTCAAGCGTGATAGCTACTTGCCCCATGAGGGTTTCCTGCGTCCACCCTTCACAACCTCCCCACATCTCCTCAAATTGCTGGCGTTTCTCAGGAAAGGATGTATGGATGATGGTTCGGACGGCGCGCTTCGAGGCTTCCAGCGCACCTAGGACCCAACTGTGGCTGGCGCGTGTCAACGACGGCGTGAGGGTGACCAAGGCGTGAACGCACCCGTGCCGCACACTGACTGCCTCGCCAGCAAAGTGCAGCCTGCCCTCCGCCGCAGGGCGCGTGAGGTGCCGATACAGGTGCGCGAACTGGCCGGGGCCAAACATCGCGAACGCCCCTGCACACACGGACATCAGCGGCGCCCCCGACGAACAGTGCGCCGCGCAGGCACACACATACCGAGCGCGTGCGGGTCGCCGTTCCAGCTGTGCAGCACGGCCTCCTGCCACTGTTCCTCGAGGAAGCGACGCCCAGCCTCGCGAAGCCGTGAATGGCCACGAGATCGTTGATGACCCGGCTCCTGACCACCGGCGCGCCCTCGGCGCCCGCGAGCCCGGCCCACGGGAGCGCGTCCGCGCCGACGGTGTAGCTCACCATGAGCACCGTGCACGGGGAGGGATCGTCGACGCCGTGCGACGGGTACACGACGCGGCGCGCGGGGCTGTCGCTGGCAGACTGCCCGCCGACGATCGCGCCGGGCGCGCCGAGGGACCTCATGAGCCCGTCGTCCTGCCACCACGCGGACGCGAACTTCACGCCGATCTTCGTCGCGGCGGCGTACGCGAGCGCGCGCAGCGCGGCGCCCTGCGGCGCGTCGAGCCCCGCGCAGCGAGCGCCACCATGCGCAGCGCGGGCAGCGTCGTCGTCGCGATGACGTGCCCGTAGCGCGCCTCGCGCGCCTGCCCGCCGTGCTCGCTCGTCACGCACATGTAGCCCACGCCGTGTCCGGTGCGGGCGTGCCGGACGGCGGTGACGCGCTCGCGCATGTGCAGCGTGTGCAGCAGCGGCCGCTGCGCGAGGCGCGCGTGCAGCGCCGCGGCGACGGTGCTCGCGCCGCCCCTGGCAGTGGGGCACGCAGGCGCAGCGTGAGCGGCGGCATCAGGGGCGGGACGGCGGCGGCGGCGCACCTGATGCAGACCCACTCGACGCCGCGCGGCTCGTACGCGAACGCCAGGCTCTCGAGCACGGTCTCCGTCAGCGCACGGTCCAGCGCCCCCGTCGCGTAGCTGCAGGTCTCGCACCACTCGACGACCTCGAGCGGGTACGGCATGAGCGCGAGCTGGTCGAACTCGGCCCGCCCGTCCGCGCGCAGCCCGGACATGTAGGCCCTGGTCGAGTAGCGATCGTACTGCATCATGGCGTCCCAGCCGGCTGTGCTCGTGCCCCCGCTGTCCACGTCCTCCTTCAAACTGGCCCGGAACGGCTCCAGGACGTTCGCCATGTTCCCGTACACGCCCAGGTCGCCGTACTTGGGCGGGACGGAGCGCAAGTCGATGTTGTAGTCCTGTGGGACAATCGGCTTTTCGGAGCGCTGCCGCCGGACACCGTTGTAGTGCAGCATCGAGTGGCTATGACGATCCTCGAAGAGGAACTCGAGCTGCTCGAGCCCGAGATCGTCAAATAACTGCATGACCGGCTGCATGATCGGCGTCTTGGGGAAGCGCATGGCGCCGAGATCCTGCAGTTGGTGAGCTAGGCGTAGAGCAATGTGTGGAATGTACTCATAATGTAATCATTGGGGCCCGCCCCTTGAAAATCCTTGTAGGTGTGCAGACGGCCTCCGATGCGGTCGCTGGACTCGTATATCGTGTAGGGAATGCACAACGACTGGAGGATCATGCCAGCGTACAGCCCACCGATGCCGCCACCGATGATCGCGACCGGCCGCATGTCGCTGGCCAAACGAATCAGGGGATCGATGCAGTGGAGGTACTTCTCGGCGCTGAGCACGAAGGGCTGCCTGGCCTCTGCGGCGCCCGCGGGCGGCGCGCCGCGCTGGTATTTGGCAATGATGTTGTGCGCATAGTGGTTGACGGGATCGTCTAAAGCATGCGGAGAGGGAAACAGCGTCGCGGAGGCCATTTGTCGGTGCCCTCGCGGCTGGATTGCGGGGCGAATGAGAAGGGGAGCCGACGGGCAAGCAGGACTCATATGCTCGTCTTGCCCCCAGAGCATGGGAATCCACAAGCAACCATGGTAGGTCCGTGCGGCATCCCGTAATGGATATCCAGCTAGGGTCCTCGCGTTAGAAGACACAGTTGATGATGCACCGTATGATGGCCAGAAGCGTTTCCGTGGACGGCGGCGGCCGGGAGGAAGTTCCATCTCATGAGAACACTGAACATTCAGCATCGCAACGGTGAACGCTACACGCGACGCAGTCTGACAAAGTCTTACCTCTTCAGAGATTGTTCAACCATCCACGAAGTCACAATGTGAGGCATGGAGAGCGGGGCTAGACGACCTGAAGCCGCACGACGAAGGAATACTGGTGCAGTCCACTGCATATTCTCGGTGACTGCATGCCAGGCAATACCACTGCATCTTTGAAAGTGCAGGCATGTAGCTAGAGACAGTCTCCTGCAGGCAAGCAAAGTTCAGGCTCCATCCCAGAGACCTGCACCGGGTTCTTTGGGATAGTAGTCGTCCATCGATATTAACACCTGCATGAGGAGCGATTTCGCCGTCCACGCTTCAGGCATGCCCCACTCCTTCTCGAACGCAGCGCACTTTCCAGGAAAGCTCTCGCGGAGGATCGTCTCCACAGCGCGCTTCGACGCCTCCATGGCGCCGACGACCCAGCTGCACGCGGCCCGTCAGCGACACTGCTGCGCTCCAGCAAACAGGGAGGGGGATACGCACGCGTGCCGCACGCTGACCACCTCTCCGGCGAAGTGCAGCCGGCCCTGCGCCGCAGGGCGCGTGAGGTGCTTGTACAGGTATGCGAACTGGCCGGGCCCGAACATCGCAAAGGCGCCTGGCGAAAGAGCCGGGGTCAGCAACGCCCCCGCACGCGTCGCGTCGCGCAGCACACGCACCGAGTGTGTTCGGATTCGTGTGCCAGCTGTACACGACCGCCTCCTGCCACTGCCCCTCGAGGAAGCGCCGCCCGGCGTCGTTGAAGCCGTGGATGGCAACGAGGTCGTTAACGACGCGGTCCCGGACGACCGGCGCACACTCGTCGCCCGCGAGGCCGACCCATGGGAGAGCGTCAGCGCCGAACGTGTAGCTCACCATGAGTACCGTCGGCGGCGTGTTGGTTTGGGCGCCGTACGACGGGTACACGACGCGGCGCGACATGTTATCCGTGTACGACTGCCCGCCGACGACGGCGCCGAACGCGCCGAAGGAGCGCATGAGCGCGTCGTCCTGCCACCACGCGGACGTGAACTTGACGCCGACCTTCGTCGACGCGTCGTACGCGAGCGAGCGCAGCGCCGTGCGCTGCGGCCAGTCGAGTCCCGCGTCAGAGAGGTCCATCACGCGCAGCGCCGGCAGCGTCGTCGTCGTGATGGCGTATGCGTACTTCTCCGTGCGGGCCTGCCCGTCGCGCAGGCTGGTGATGCTCACCTGGTTTTCGGCGTCGTGGTGGCGGATGGCCGTGACGCGCTCGCGCATGCGCAGCTCGTGCAGCGCGGGCTTCTTCTCGAGGCGCGCCAGCAACTTCTCAGCGATCGTGCTCGACCCGCCCCTGCCAGACGAGACCCTGCGTCAGCAGCAGCACCCGGACGCGTGAACAGCTGCAACGCACTTGATGCAGTACCACTGGACACCGCTCTCCTTGTACTCGAACGCGAGGCTGTCGAGCACCGTCTCCGTCAGCGCGCGGTCGAAAGACAGCGTCGCGTCGCTGAAGGTCTCGCACCACTCGACGACTGCGAGCGGGTACGGCATGAGCCCGAGCTTGTCGAGCTCGGGTCGCGCGTCTGCGCGACTCCCAGCCATGTACGCCTTCGTCGAGTACTTGTCGAATTCGTTCATGAGTTTCCAGCCGGCGTTGTCCCTGTGAATGGAATCCTCCTTGAGCTTCGCCTTGAAAGGATCTATGACGTTCGCCATGTTTGCGCCGACGCCTAGCCTGCCGTACTCGGGCGGGACTTCCTTCGCGTCGATCTTGAAGTCCTGGGGGAGGATCGGCGCATCGGTGCGCTTCCGACGGACACCGTTGTAGTAAAGTGTCGAGTTTTCGGTGAGGTCGTCAAAGTAGTAATTTAGCTTTTCTAGCCCCAGGTACTTGAAAAGCATGAATACTGGCCACATGATGGGGATATCGGGAAAGCGCATGGCGCCTAGGTCCTACAGAACAGTGTTTCAGTCAGCTCGTGTTGATCCATGAGAATTATACGCACAATATAGTCATATATTTGCGCCTCATTAAAGTCCTTGTAGGTATACAAACGACCGCCGACGCGGTCACTTGCTTCATAGATCGTATAGGGGATGTGACATGCCTGGAGAAGCAGCCCGGCGAAGAGCCCACCAATACCACCACCAATGATGGCGACCCTCGTCGTGGTGTGGAGAGGTGGAGGGATAAGAGGAATGTCGCCGTGCAGGTATCTTTCCACGGCCTTTTCTAGCTTCGGCTGCATATCAGGGGCGCCGAACTTGGAATGGTAGTCCTTGATGATATTCTGCGCATAACAGTTGGCAGGATCGTTCGCGGCATCCGAAGATAAAGTTGCTGCGGGTTGGGTCATCTGGATGTGGTGTGGTAGGCTCATGCTCGATGTTTAGTGCGTACACGATCGACGACTAGATAGTGAGACGACGAGACTTTAATACCGACCCGTCCCGCATACCAAGCGCGTGCTCGGGACGACTCTAGGTTGCGTGCCCCCGTGCGGAGTCCCGCGAAGTCTAGTGCTGATATCCAGCTAGGGTCCCAGCGCCATAGCTTTGCTTCTGTGGTTCCTCACGAATGAAGCCAGCGAACGCTCTAGCTCGTGAAACATTAAGAGTATATATTAGGATCGCAAAGATGCCTAATATACGTCAGTCTTGCAGGGAAGCTTGCGTAGTTATACATGAATCATCGCTGGTGCTGCTGTGAAGTTATAACCAGACAGTATTTGCAGGAGTGTTGGACTAGATCGAAGCTAGATGAGGCCCGTTCAGAACAGGCTCCAGGCAGACCGCAGACGAAGGGGACTGACCAGTCATGGTGCGGTCGAAGAGGTCTTCTGTTCTCGTGCTGACGTCTCCATTGCATCTTCAATGTGACAATGACACCAATACTCCATTCGCTCTACTCGGGTCCTGAGTTAGCTTTCAGGGGAAAAGACAGAACCCACTTGCCCATGGGAAGTCTGCAGGCCTTGAAGTAACCTAGAACAATATTATACGTATCAGATCGATAAATGCAGTACGATGTCCATAGCCGTTCTCACCAGCATCGGAGTTTATCCGCAGCCAATCGTGCCAAAGGCTCACTCATCGCAGTTTCCGCGAACTGATGTCCTCGTGAACTGCGCGTACGGCGAGCGTTCTTCGTAGCCATTCAACGCGTCCCCTCGCAGCGACGATGGTGTCGAAGGAACGCCATGCTGCTCACGTATGCGCGACATATAGCCCAGGGGCGATATAGGTGCAGCGAAAATGGCTGCGGGACCGAGTCCTAGTGTCATTCTGAACAACAATCCCTCGAGGCCATGTCCTTGCTCGTACTGTACTTTCAAACATTCAAGAGCAAAGCGGACAAGGGCAGCCCGCGTGGCCTTCCTCGGACAAAGCTTGTAAGCCATGGTGTTGCTCCGACTGGGCGCGCTGCATGGCTCTTCTGCAATGATCATCGAGTAGCACCGTGCGTCATAAGGCGGACGCATGCCCCCCCCCCCCCCGGGTCACGATGAAACCTAGAAAATGTAATTCTCGTCAAGATATGCGCGTTTTAACGAGCATAGAACCGCCGAGCAGTCGCACCTAGGTTGGTCAGTAGCATCCTCGGAAGCCGCAGTGCACGCTGCCCAGTTGTGTGGATTCATGAGCTGGCGCATTCTCCAGAGCATCCGAAGCGTGGTCAATCGCGCTTTGTCAACGTCCCTCGTGCGCAAGGGACCACCCTAGAGCGTTCCGAGTACACGCCGCACATACGTACGAGCGACGACAATTCCAGAGTCATGAAGGAGCTTGGGACCAGGACGTTGGAGACGCGTTGGAACGTGTTGGGCACGCGGTGCCTCGCGGGTGCGGGATCTCGCAAGTCGTATCCGGAATCGTACCGATTGGATGACAGTTGAAGATCTGCACATAGGAAGTTAGCTTCGTCAGACCCAGCAGATGCTGCAGAATCTTATCGGAAAGGCCAATCGCCCGCAGGCAGATGTGGCACAAAGGCTCAGCCAGGCCTCAGAGCGCCACCTTTGAGCCTGCCGGAGCCCGGCGACGACATTCAAGCAGAAGGTTGCGCAGTGCTTACCAAAGTCTGGTCGGTTGCAAACGACAGTACGAGTGGGGTAAAAGACTGCAATCGCCGAGCTGAGATGTCTGCCGGGTGGCCGTGCCTGGGAATACACCGTGTGGTCTTGCCCAGCTAGTGCCCGAGATGCACACGTTTTACGACAAGGATGATTCTCGATGGCAACGCGTTGTGTACACGTTGCATAGACAAGGCCTTCTGCACACTAGCAAATTGTATTCTTCCTGTGGCTCTTGACCAACTATGGTACCGAACTCGCTCAGCATTGGAGACGCTTAGCAGAGCTCACCAGCGGGCTCCCTATCTGTTATCCCCATGACCATGCCTCGAGGCGTTCCTAGGCTGCAGGCACAGCTGGGTACGTAGGTACGCGGTGCACGAGGCGTCCTATGCGAGCAAGTCCGTTTGAGGTGGAGCGCACTCGCCGCGAGCCCGACACTTGGCGTGCCGTGCACAGGATGAGGCGGAATGGGAGACACAGGAGGTAGCAAGCACACGAGCATAAGGAGGCGTCGACACACGTTTGGACCTCAATGTTCGGAAAAGTCAGGCGTGGAAAGTCTGGTATTGCAGAGGTCTTGTGGTGTTATTCCGGCGTCGTGGCACGATGTGAGGAGAAACAGCAGTCGAGGAGGAGGAATTGGTCAGGAAAAGCACGAGTAGGACGCATGTTTTGTCATCGGGGGAGGCTCGTCGCTGTGCTCGCCCGGTCTGGTCAAGTCTTTGTGCGGGAGGCGCCTCCGGGTTCACGCGCCGACGGCACCACTTCGCGTGGCAAGCGACAATCGTACCACAAGCGAGAAAAAAAGATTATGTTCGTATTTCCACATTTTATAAACCCCAGACGTCTCGCTGGCTGATATCCCACACCCCGGCCTTCTTTCCACGACCACCACCATCTCCTAATCGCGGAGACAACGGGGTTCACGATGTCGAACACGACCGCGACGCCCTACCATGACGCCGGCCTTCTGTACGCCAACACCGACTTCTCCAAGCTCAGCTGGCTCGAGCTGCAGTGGGCATCATGGTACCTCTGGATAGGCAACCCAGTCCTCGCGACCGGTCTCGCCTCCTTCCTGCTTCACGAGGTTTGTCTTGCTTCTGCTGTTGCGAAAGCGCGCTCCTGACCGCGTCGTAGGTCGTGTACTTCGGTCGTTCCATCCCATGGATCATCATCGACGCGACGCCGTACTTCCGCAAGTGGAAGCTCCAGCCCAACAAGATCCCGACACCAGGCGAACAGTGGGCCTGCACGAAGCAGGTCTTGTTCAGCCACTTCACCGTCGAGCTCCCCGTCATCTGGCTCTTCCACCCCATGGCAGAGTTCTTCGGCATGTCAACCTGGCAGGTACCCTTCCCGAGCTGGACGGCCATCCTCCCTCAGGTTTTCTTTTTCTTCGTGTTCGAGGACATGTTCCACTACTT
This sequence comes from Phanerodontia chrysosporium, assembly GCA_001910725.1. Taxonomy (NCBI): domain Eukaryota; kingdom Fungi; phylum Basidiomycota; class Agaricomycetes; order Polyporales; family Phanerochaetaceae; genus Phanerodontia; species Phanerodontia chrysosporium. Next base: position 455,845 of record MJGA01000022.1, read on the forward strand.
TGGTACGTACACCACAGACGGCGCATATATTCTCAGTCTAACGGCCCCGTAGCGCATCAGGCACTCCACTGGGGCCCTCTGTACAAGCACATTCACAAGATTCACCACCAGTACCCTGCACCGTTCGGTCTTGCTGCCGAGTACGCGCACCCCGCTGAGGTCTTCATCCTCGGTACTGGCACGATTCTCGGCCCCATCCTCTACTGCATGTTCCGCCACGACTTGCACATTTTCACCGTCTACATCTGGATCACCCTTCGTCTGTTCCAGGCTATCGACGCACACAGTGGCTACGGTAAGTTATACGTGTCACGGGGTGTCGCGCAGTCTCTGACAATATCCCAGACTTCCCGTGGTCCCTCCAGCACTGGCTCCCGTTCTGGTCCGGCGCCGAGCACCATGACTTCCACCACATGGCTTTCGTCAACAACTTCAGCACTTCGTTCCGCTGGTGCGATCGCATCTTTGGCACCGACACGAAGTACCGCGCCTACCGTGCCCGCCTCGACGCCGCGAAGAAGGCCGGCCTCTCCCCCGAGGAGTACGCCCGCATGGAGATCAAGCTCAACGAGGAGGCTGAGCGCGAGGGTATCGTCGCCGAGAAGATCGCCGAGAGCACAGGATTCGGCGGTGCATGGCAAAAGACCAAGGTGCAGTAAGGTGCACGCGTTGGGACATTCGCATAGACATGTAAAGGGGGAAGTACGATACACACACGCCGACGATTTAATGTCCATGTAACAATCTCTTGTTTTGCTATATAATACCCCATTCCATCGGATTCACTGTTGCCCGTCTGAAGGCGAGGATGGCTGTATTTGCGTCATGGCGGTCGGTCGCGGTGTGACTGACCGGGGATCCCGATCGAACTGTGAGCGCCAGGTGTTGGCGCATCTTGGATCTCGACCGTGACCTCGTCCTACTACACCCTGCTCCACGTACCTCAACGCAACTACAAACACGCTTGGTTTAGGGCAAAATAAATGCCCTGCCGTCTTTGAAAGCGCATAAAGTGTCACAATCCCTTGAAAGCTTGACGAGACTTCGAGTATCGGGCTTCATACCGCGCCGGACTTGCGTTCCACGCTGTACCATCGCTGACGAGGGGAATCTACCACGGTGCGTGCTCTTCGCTAGGTGACTTGACACTCCAACAACCTTGGCTGCAACACCGAGAATCCTGTGCCTGGAGTACGCTGTAGCCAAAGCACGTCCAGCGGGATCATGTCACGTGACTGGCTGCAGAGTCTCGTGCCTCGATACTGATGACAGCGGTTCTTTCAGGTCATCCAAGAGACTTCAGCCTACGTCTAAAGAGCTGCTGTGATGATATTGGATCGCGCTGCCTTGCCACCCGAGGTGCTGAGCCTCATCTTCGACGAGACGGATACACAAGACCTACCTTCCGTCCTGCGTGCGAGCTCGCAATTCTACTCCATTGGTTACTCTTCTCTCTATCGCGAAATACCCAACTGCAAGACCGGAAGAAAGCGTGTACAGCTGCTGCAATCGCTCGCCCGCGCCGCCGACCCCGCGTTCCACCCGGCCCGCCTGCCCTCGCCCGCACTTGCAGTGCGGCTGCTGAGCCTGGACTTCCACTCGAGCAACGTCAACGGCAACCTACTCAGACTGGTAAACCGGGCTCTTAGGGCTACAACCAATCTTCAAGAGCTGTTGCTCGAGTTCTCAGCGGCGAACAGCTTCGAGCCGACGTCGTGGTGCCTTCTGGGGACAACGTTCCGCCTGCGCCGGCTGTACACCTCCGTCGGGCTCGACGGTCCGCTATTCTCCTGGCTCGCACACCCGAACCAGCAGGACATCACCGAGCTCAACCTGCGCGGGCACCGCATGTTGCGCGCCAAGCGCAGCGGCAGCGGCGCGGTGCTGCCACCGGATGCGCTTCCCGCGCTCGCGAGCTTCCGCAGTGTGCACCTCGACAGCGCGTCCGTCGCGCTGTTCCTCGCGGGACGCCCGGTGCAAAGCGTCGGGCTCACGCTCTTCCCGTTTGCGGCCGAACGCTCGCTTGACGCGCTCCGCACGACGAGCACCCCAGTGCGCCGGCTCACGGTCCTCTGCCTCGAGGAGCCCGCGTCCGACGCGCTCGTCGCCGCGATCGCGGCACGCCTGCCCGCGCTCGAGAGCCTGCACGTCGTCATCCTCGCGACACCATTCTCTGCCGTGCGTGCCCGGGACGCCTCACGCCGCTTGTTCTGCTGCTGACTGCTCGTTTTTAGGAGAAGCTAATGGCGCTCGCGCCCATTCTCGCGCGGTTCGAGGCGCTGCGGTACATCACGTTCATGGCGCCTGACATGCCCGGCACAGACAAACTCACGACCGACAGTGAGCGCACTATCGTCACCGTCTGGGCAGAGGCCTGCCCGACCCTCCGCACCATCATCCTGCCCATGGGTCAGGTATGGTACTCTGAAGACAAAGCGTGGCGCTGTTATGCAGATGCGCAGGTGACGCGAGCTGCGGTTGAGACGGCAGACGAGCAAGAGACAGAAGATATCCAGGAGACGCAAGATGAATAGGAGAAGTGAGGAAAATACAGAGTCGTACAGTTCATTGGCGCATGGCCTTACCCTCGGCTGTCGTGCACATGTAACTCCAAAAATACACACTCTACCGAGGTTTCTCAAGAGCTCCCTCCGATTATCTTATCTAGTCCAGTGGATGTCGACTCTTAGTGCGGCCAACGATGTTATATCCTGCCGCACCATATTTTTCACGTCCGAGTCGTGCGCTCGTGGAGTGTTACGGGTTCTGCAACTGAGTCGTCTTCTGTTACGAGGTCGCTGCATGGTATCCTTTATCTCAGCCATGGCTCTGGTCCTTGTATATGCATCCAGTTCGAAGACCTGTTCAGCATGGCAAAAGCGGCAGGAACAAAACACTAGCAAAGCGAGGATGCAACGAATAAACATTGATACAGAAAGCGCGTGAGGTACAACAATTATCGACACGAGTGTTCACGATGATGCGAGGGGCCGTACAGTAGAAGAGAAGGTCCGGAAAGCGACAGGGCGGGCGGGCGGTTTTGAGTCTATTGGTAGATGAAGTTGTAGCTGAGGTTGAAAGGGATTAAGCATTGTGCGAGCTTCAGAGGATGTGAGGACGTACCGGGACAAGAGGTGTGGAATGGCCGAGAGCTGGGGCCCATAGCTGAACACAAACCGTCAGATGCGGGTCGTTGACATGGGAGGTCGGATGGCTTACCGAGCAGCGTTGTCATACAGTTCGAAGAGGGGAATGGCAAGGAGTTTCATGTTCTTTGGGACAGCGAGGACTTCTGCGAGGGGAACTCAGATGGAGCCACACATGGACAAAGGTCTATACGCACTGCGCTCGGGCATCTGAACCAAGAACAGCTTCTTGCACTCCTTGGGCTTCGTTATATGCGCCGGGATGAATGGGTACTGCAAAGAACAGCCCATTAGCTGGCTTTTTGAAACCGAGTAGATCTCACACGCACCATGAAAGTCTCAAAGTTCGGGCGCCACCACTGGGCGAGACAATCGCCGATCTCCCAGTCGTTGTCGACGCCGTGGCTCGCGTTGAACTGGCGCGAGTCCTGCGGCGGGGCAAGACGCTCGTCGAGCCGCTTCTTAAGGCCCTCAATCTCGTCCTCGCCGGGCTTGAGATAGTCGCCAGGGAGCTTGAAGAACGCGTTCGCGATCTGAAGCATCAGGATGTGCGGGTGACCGTGGTCGTGAACGACGAGGACGCCCTCAACGGTGCGCCGCATGCCAAAGTCCTCGTAGTTGTTCTGCAGACGCTGCAAACGCGCGGAAACCGACGGGTCCTCTTCTGGCTGCGCCTCCTTCGTGCTACGCGTGGGGTGAGATGGGGAGCGTGCGGGACACGGGTGGGCGTACGCACCTGAAGGTGAAGTTCGACAACGGGTATCTGCGGGCGAGGGGTTTCGTGAAGTGTCCAAGCTGTGATCCAATGGCATACTCACAGTGCAATGGTATTCGACATGGCGAACGGAGAACGAGGGACGTGAACAAGAACAGATGAAGACGGCAAGCCGTCCAGAAAGCACTCGTCGCTCGCGAAAGCGCCCACTAGGCGCCAAAGGCCAAAGGCCACTGCCCAGTCACGCCACAGAAGTAACAAGTCCCTGTCATCATGCGTCATGCATCATGGACTGACGGTGCTCGCTTCGCCAGCTACTACGCAGTGAAGAGTAGATCCGCACATGTTCTGAGTCCATCACGGGCACGAAATACATCCAATAAACCTCCGGTATATACGCGTACAGTACACAAGTTCTTTGAAGTAGTCGTAGACAACTCAGGGGACAGTCTTCAATGCCTCGTCAAAGTCTGCAATGATGTCCTTGATATTCTCGATGCCAACCGAGACCTACAAGGCCTGTCAGCGCGCGAAACGCAATGCAGAAGGCTGTGAACGCACCCGGATGAGATCAGGCGTGACACCTGCCGCAGCCTGCTCCTCCTCGTCGAGCTGTTGGTGCGTCGTCGTTGCGGGGTGGATCACGAGCGTCTTCGCATCGCCCACATTCGCGAGGTTGCTTGCGAGCTTCAGCGAGTCGACGACGCGGCTGCCGATCTTCGGGTCCTCCGCACCGCCCTTCACGCCGAAGCTGAGCACGCCGCCAAACAGGCCCTCGCGGAAAAGCCGCTGCGCGACCGTATGGCTCGGGTGGCTCGGCAACCCAACGTAGCTCACCCAGCTGACCTTCGGGTGCTGCTCGAGGAACCGTGCGAGCGCAAGCGCATTCTCGCTGTGCCGCTCCGCGCGCAGGCTCAGCGTCTCGAGGCCCTGCAGCAGCAAGAACGCCGCGAACGGGTTCAGCGCGGCCCCGAGGTCGCGCAGGACCTCGACGCGCGCCTTGATCGCGAACGCGAGCGGGCCAAACGTCTCGCTGAACTTGAGCCCGTGGTAGCCCTCCGAGGGCTTCGTGAACGACGGGAACCGCCCGCTCCGCGCCCAGTCGAACTTGCCCGAGTCGATGATCGCGCCTGCGATGGTGGTGCCGTGACCACCGATCCACTTGGTCGCACTGTGTACTGCCCGGAACTCAGCCTCCTATCACCGCGTGGCTCGTGAAATGCAACACACCGACGATGTCGGCACCGTGGTCAATAGGCCTGACAAGGTAGCCACCGAGTCCGAAGGTGTTGTCGACGATGAGAGGGATGCCGTTCGAGTGTGCGACTTCGGCCAGCGCAGGGAGGTCGGCTACGATGTACTTCGGATTTCCGATAGACTCCACATAGATCGCCTTGGTGTTCTCGTCGATAGCCGCCCGGAAGTCTTCGGGGTCGGTTGAGCGCACGAACTTGACAGAGATGCCGAACTTTTTCAGGAATACTGTAGAGTGTCAGCAACCAACACTGTGAGCATGTTTCGATACCGACCTTTGAACTGGTTATAGCTCTGTGCATAGACTCATCGTGAGCATTTTGGACGACAGGGATAATGAACAGACGCACTCCACCGTAAAGGTACGACGACGAGACGATATTGTCGCCTACGCTAGCAATCGTTGCAATTGCCATAAACTGTGCTGCATGGCCAGACGCGGTTGCAAGCGCAGCAGCACCGCCCTCGAGGGCCGCAATACGCTTTTCGAAGACGTCCTAACGAAAAGTTATCACTCGCACCGCAGAAATGCAGGCAGGCAGGAATAAAACGCACCACCGTCGGGTTGCCGATGCGTGAATAAATGTTTCCAAAAGCCCTACACAGATTTAGGATCCAGGGCGGCGTGTGCGGTTGTAATGGACGCACTTTAGGCCAAAGAGATCCGCGGCATGTTGAGAATCATTGAAGACGAAGCTCGTCGATGCGTAAATTGGCGGAGCACGCGCGTTTGTCGCAGGGTCGACATCCTGACCAGCGTGAAGCTGCAGGGTCTCGAACTCGGGTTCTCTGCGGCATCGATGCGTCAGTGAAGCACAGCACGGGGGAAGTGCGTCCCCGAAGAAGCACCGCACCTGTAGAACTTGTTTGCCATGCTTACGACGCGTGCGGCCCTGTGCTCGGTCTCTGGCTCGGTGGCTTCGGTAAGCGGCCTAGGGCTCGGTGAGGGGCTCGGTGAGTGGGGAAGACTGGAAGTTTGGGAGATGCGGAGGTTAAGTATATAAGGCAGCGCGAATAGGCTGGAGGAGCTGGGCGAAATGATCACGCCATCCGCGCATATATACCCCTCTGCAAAGAGTTTTGCAGGCGATTGGTTCGTTCCTGGGCAGCCGTCTGATGTCCGTTGCTGCTAATGCAGTTCGCAGGGTGTCGCCACGGATGCATGATCATGGCATAGGTCGGGTTAGAGGATGCCCGCCGGCGGAGGAGACAGGTTGCGACATGCCAGGGTCTGCTTGCGAGCTCGTAAGTGCGATCGCGTGATCTCGATCTTGGCGCTCAGCTCGCCCTCTCAGGTCTAGCCGCGTCGAGAAAACCTCGTCAGACCACCGTGCAGCTCACAATCGACACAACCGATGGCATTCAAGCTGTGTAGAGGCGCATTTTGCAGTGACGCATTCCCGGTACGTTCGGATTTACCTATCAGAATCGTGAACTTGTCGAGTTTTCGCCGACGCCACGGAGAACAGATGCACACACTACACGATGAGAAACACGTTCGATAGAACTCAGATCCAGTCCGAAGCTAGCTTCGTCGATACTTCCGCTCGTACTGCGCTCACGACGCATCACAGCGCCCGGCACCGTAAACATCGGAGCCTGCAAGCACCTCCACTGCTCCTGTCTCGCTTCATGGCAGGTGATATTACCTCTTGTGTCGTCCTTGCTTCGTATGCAGCTAATATAAGCCTACCCGTTTCTCGCTTGATATGACAAATAGCTTGCCAGCGCACTACGTAGAATCGCTGGAAAGCGCTGTCCTTCAGCCACAGCGACCCAGACACTCAGGACAATTCATATCACGAAACAGCCATTTCTTGTCGCTGCTGTATACAGCTCTCCGCCACATTTCCGTCCTTCGCAGGTGCGGCCGCAAACGAAGTTCGCAAGGGTTTCATTACTCCGTAGATGTCCTTGGCGCCGATACACCAACACCCAAACTGACTCTAGTATTGTGGCATCACCCCAGCTCTGTAGATGCTGCTCGTGAAAGCACAACACTCCGTTCTCTGAGGTCGAAGAATGGTAAGCCTTCTCTTGCTGCTTAGGTGATGTAACGATTTTACTGGACTGCAACCCTCAAGGATACGCTGGCGGAACGAAGGCCCCGGGGTCCTGGCTTGTTTTCTGAGACCTAGCGCGCGCCCGGGTTCTAGAGGGAACGCCTTGTGGTCACCGAACGAACCTGAGGTCGCCCTCCGTGTTCCGCCATGTCGCAGCTGGTGTCGGAAAGCCAGGAAGACAGTGTCGGTCAGTCGCCCCCACAGCCTCCTGCAGGGGGCTGCGCTCTGTCAGCACCCACTGCAGTCACAACGCGAGGTCGACGACGCCACATGGGGACATCGCCCGTGCGTAGTCATGCCTGCGGCGTTTATCCGGTGCTTCAGGACCGGGCACGCAGTTGTTGAACCATGTTGGGCCCCGTCGGAGATGCTCGAGCGCGAGCGCTGGACGCCACGAAGCAGTGGCTTGGGCGCGCAAGACTCCGACTCGGCTTCTCCTCCCAGTGTCCGCCATCGCGGGATACACGGCGAGCCACATCTGACTGAGCAGACAACGATTCCCGACGTTCGCAGTACAAGTACACTATGATACATAAGTTCCAGACTCGTGTCCGTGAGCGGCACGCAGGTACGTACGCTCATCGTACGTGGTACATCATGCCACCCGCGCCCCTGAACTTCTGCACGCGCTCCTGCTCCTCTCTAGCCTCCTGCAGCCGTGCCTCCTCGTCCTCCTTGCTCGGGAAGAACCCTCTCGCGTCCCATCCGCGTCCCTCCTCGCCCTCACGCATCCATCCGAGGCGATTCGCCGTGAGGCCCGCCGCGCGCACGAACAGCGTGCCATCGAGGACCTCGGCGCCCGTGAGCCCGCCCGCACCCTGCGACGCGACGACACCCTCGAACGCACGCGCACGCGTCCCGCCGAGCCACTCCGCAAAATGATACAGCGCGCGCTGCGCCTTGCAGAGGTGCTCGTTCGGGTGCACGAGCGTCGTCTGCACGAGCGCGAGCCACGCGCTCGGCGTGCGCTGCGTTTGCGCGTCGCCCGGCGGGAGCGTGTCCGCGGCCGGCGCTGGCCCCGGCCCCGGTGGCTGCGGGTGCGCCGTCGTGTGCGCGTAGAACGCGTCCACGGGCAGCGCGGGCCGCCCCCGCGCAACGTAGAGCACGATGCTGAAGGCGAAATACGTCTTTAGCAGCAGCGCACCCGACTTGTGCGACAGGACGTTCAGCAGCGAGGAGGTGAGGAGTGCTGAGGTGACGAGGTGCATCCTGGAGTTGTTCGATGAGTGCTGAAGCCAGACTTTAGATGCCGTAACTTACAAGAAGAAGTCACCATTGAACTCCTTGTTCTCATCTTCGCCGAGCTCGCGCCCGGCCCAGCCACCGACCGCGTATATTACCGTGTTCATCCAGACGACCTCCTCGAATTTGGCGCGAAGTGTCTCTGCGTCCTCGGTGACGGTTCCGAACCAGCTACAGAGATACTCGAGAAGCTTGACCCCGCCAAGGCGTACGACGCGGTTGACGCTGTTCTCGTCTGCATCAGGCGGGACTGGGAGGTCGACATTGCGTGGCTCAAAGGCAGGATCCTTGGCAACCTTTGCGAGGACGGAGAGCGCATGAACGGCATTTCCCTGCGAACCAGATGTAGACATGGCCAAAGAAGCAAGCCTAGACATCAGGCCTGTCGCGGTCGCACCAAAGAGTTCGGGCGTGAACAGAGCGTCTGCTTCGCTAGCCTGGATCGCCGCTTCCGATATTCCTAGCAAGGGGTAAGTCGAAGACCTCTCTACACTGGACAACTACTCACCTTCAGCTATAAGACCAGGCAGACTGAACTCAGCGCCATAGCCTGCATGAATGAGCGGGTGTAAGAAGCCTCCCAGGAAGCGGCTCAGCATGAGGGGCTTGCTGTCTGCGGCATTCTTGGCAGGCGTGAGGTTTGCGTCGATCGAGAAGACGTAGTCTTCTAGCACTCGCCGAATGGCATGCCTTCCTGCGCTCTTGTCTAGGAGCTTACGAGCAAAGAAGGCGACGTAGGCCTGGTAGTACCTAGCGCATACAATGGACACCCAAAACGGTCTCAGGGTACTCTGCTACGCACCTCTCGTCCCCTAGGTAGTCCTTCCAGTTTGTGTCATCGATGACGACCTTTTGGATCGCCTCACGTGTCTTCCGCGCCTCGTCAGTCTCGGGCGGGGGAAAGGCCGGCTTCTGGTACACGACATGGGTGTGGTACGCAGCATTCAACAGGCTCGCTGCGGCCCCCATAGCATATATAGCAAGGAGATGGTGAGCTGCATGGCTGCAAAACATAACTCAGCATGCAGCGCTGCGACAAGGAGGCTTTGCACGCACTTGTGGAAATGTTTCTCGTTGAAAAAGATGTGCCAGCGCTGGTGGTTTTCCTTCAGATTGGTGAGCACCGCTTCTGTGCTCTCGCTGTCCCAGCCAGCATGGCGGATGGGCGCGGGCACGACGGCGGGGTGCGGCGGTGCGGGCCACGGGAACCGCGCAGTGAGCTCGTCGGGGGTTGCGTCCATCGTGCCTGGCAGAAGGGTGGGTGTATGCGCAGGTAACTATGCGATGGTGATAGGCCATGGGACGCAGGGACGGGATTATATACTGTGGTCGTGGGTCAGCAGCCATGTATGAGGTCATCTCCCCGCGCGACATGACACTTCGTGTGAGGAGCCGTTTCCGCGCGCAGCACTCGGAGCGTTCTCATTTCCAATGCTAGCGCTCTGCCTGGCCGGGACAGTCTCTGAGCCATACATCTCCATTTCCCAAGCTCGTCCTGTGACTGCCTGTATGAAGTCGTTCAAAAGTCAAATCCTAGCCAGACTGTTCATGGCAGAATCTCGACTTCAGAATAGACTCCGTGACATTGGCGTTGAACGTTGATACTTCATTCTGAAACATGTTGGTTATCTTGTGGCGATAGCCTGCTAGAGATGTGGCGCAAGTGTAATAGCTTGCTAGCGGTCAAGTTACAAGCGCCACGGTGCGCCACATCTGTTCTTCTGGCGTTTCTCGACACCTGCAGCAACGTGCAAAGCCAAGCGAGCGACATCAGCAGCACAAGTATCGAATGGACGTCACCCATCTTCTCTCGCATTGTTCGTATCTAACTCATACACATCATCTATGTCCCGCCTGGCGTGCAGTTTCATTGAACGTGCCGCGTCGCAATGATAGATTGCAGGTTTATCACGAAAATCCCAAACCTTGCCCATAGCTATTTATACTAGTGGAAGGCCAGCATGCGTATACTCAAGGTACATGTTTACATCCCGTGACGACGACTGATGCGGCGGCAGCCTCAAGTCATGTGGTACACTATCAGGCAGCGTCATCGGCAGGCTTAGGAGACTATCGATAGCTCTCCCTGCCACCATACCAACAACAAGTCTGACTCTGCTTGGCCAGGACCCACCGCTCACACGTAGCCTGCGTATCGTCTCCACCTTCAATCAGCTCTCACTCAAAGCATGTCCACTGACGAGGCACCACAGTCCTACAAGGCCCTCTACGACTCACAGGGCTTTGTCATCGTACCCGGGCTGATCCCACCCGCGCTCTTCCCGAAGTTGACAGAGGCGGCAGAGCGCGCCACCGCATGCACGAGGGCCGGCACTTGGCCGCACCGGCGCACCGTCGGCCGCCAGTTCCCGCCATACGACCCCGACGCTGCGCTCGACGTCTGGGGCGTGCAGCACGTCATGCACCCAGCCCTCGACGAGCGGGCCTTCGCGGAGTGGTACACCAGCGACGCGCTCCTGCAAGTTGCATGCGAGCTCATAGGGTGCGAGAGAGCGGAGCTCCAGATGGGTGCGTGGCTGCGTCTGAGGCGCATAGGGGCGTGCTGCTCAGTGCGCGATGCCGTCTGCCAGAGCTCTTCAACATGCTAGTCAACCCCGAGCGCGCCGACTTTGCGCTGCGCTGGCACCGCGATGATGTGCGTGAGAGCGCAACGGTCGACGAGGAGCGCGAAGCACTCGCGAAGTGGCACTACGGGGTTCGTACTACTTCCCCTTGTGATAGGCCTCGTGTGATTAATTGCGTGGAATAGGTGCAATGGAACACGTACGGGCTGCCTCTCTACTTGCTTGCATGTTGAGCTAAAGTGTGTCGTCAGCGCCTTGCTCGAGGATGCCTGCCTGTTCGTCGTCCCTGGATCCCATGCGGAGCCTCGCACCCCAGACCAGCGTGCACATTCCTCAACGCCAGATGCTCCGACGAATCCTCTGGACATGCACGGTGCGATACGTGTGGTCCTGAAACGTGCGTCCGCAGCAAATGCCGAGATGCAAAGATGGCTCACCAGCATGCCCAACAGCCGGCGAAACCGTCTTCTACAATAACAACATTTTGCACTGCGCGACATACTCGCATAGCACACCCAGACTGACGCTACATGCATGCATAGGCTGCACGCGCGGCGGCTCGTCTCGCGCTCGCAACATCCTTCAGCACGGGCTGGCATGGATGGAGCAGGACAGCTTCCGGGAGTCCTTGAACCAGACGGGCAAGGAAATGTTGGACAGGCTTCTGAAGATGAAAAGGGACGCTGATGACGTCGGGTTTTCATTGCAGAACTGACGGGTAGAGTGAAACCTGAATGTCGGGGCGTGTGCGATGTGGAATCCTGTCCAGGTTGTGGAAACGAGCTGATGTACAAGAGAGCAGATAGATAAGATACCAAGTCAGGACAAAATCTAACCCATTTATGCTTCGTCATTCTCGACCAGGCGACCACATATGATGTACTTGTTGGCGAAGTGGTCCATCCAACCTAGGAGGAAGATGTCAGGATGGTTTGAGACTGAAGTAACTAGAGCCAACCTTTCATATTCTCACTGGGCTCTAAGTTAGTGGCATGTTTACACGAGGAATTGTATGGACAACGTACATCTCTTCCGGAGTGAGGTCCTCGAGCTTGTCCAGAGGTTGGTCGATCGGAGTGAGCATTTCTAAACGATGTAATGAGTTTATCGCGGTCTTGATACGTTCTGGACAAGCATACCTTCGTCGAAAGACTGCTTCGCCATACCCCTCGAAGCATCACGGCCGGCGAAATTGGCGTACATACCACCTAGCACTCGCTCAGTCGCCTCACCTGCGAAACACAGCAGCAGCACGCACCGGGGCCGTAGAAGCTCCTGCCCGCCGTCACATCGTACACAACGCCCTTGATCGCGAGGAGGATGCGCGGGTCGTCGCGCCCGTTGAACCGCTCGAGCGTGCGCGGCGTGTACGTCTTGAAGAGCAGCGTCGGCGGGTGCGCCTTCGGCATCCATGTGTACGAGTGCTTGAACTCGCTCGGCACCGTTTTCGGCGGGGACGCCGACGGCAGCAGGATCCGCTGGACGCAGTAGAGAATGTACAGCAGCAGCGCGGTGTTTACGGGCAGGCTGAGGTCGAACGCCATCGTGGTCGCAGTCGAAGGTGTGATGTTTCGCGCCTGCGCGTACTCCCCGCTTTGTCGCCAGACGCGGGGGTCTTGGCTTTCTACACTCACGCTCCCTCTCGGTCGCAAGCTGCCCAGTTCCAGTTCAGAATACATGCTCTCGACTTATCATGATCAAAAGCCGCTCGCAGGATGTTTGCAAGATCGCCAATGTCATGAAATGTTCGGAGGCATCGATGTCATAGCGCTCTGGTGCGCGCCGAGGCCTGCTTCAGCCCCTCATCTCCTCTAACTTTGCAGGCAACACACAGAAACTAAGACTCCATGGCGCCGCGCACAGCTCCGTATGGGACATGGCAAAGCCCCATCACAGCAGACGCCATCGCGCAGGGGGTATGTTCACTCGCTTGCTAGGGATCGCGACACTGTACTAACCAATAACCAGGGAAACAGCGTCGCTGAGATCTTCGTCGATCCAGTGACATCGACAGTATACCATATCGAGAAGCGGCCTACGGAGGGTGGTCGCTGTGCCATCGTCAAGACTGAGGAGGGTGTCGAGCTCGTAGGGAAGGAGTTTAATTGTCGTACCGGTGTACACGAGGTGCGTGCCCCTTAGCACTCAACGCTGGAGTTTCGTTGACCTGTATGCAGTACGGAGGTGCTGCGGCAGCTGCGTATGGGGGCACAGTGTTCTTCTCCAACTTTTCCGACGGTAGAATCTACGCGGCTAAGGAGGGGTCTGCTCCTGTACCCGTTACGCCAGGTGTGTACGGAGCTCTTCCCTGCTGCAACCTCTAACTCAGGCCTCTGAACGCAGAGAGCGAGGTGTTACGCTATGCCGACTTCGCTATCCATCCCAAATACCCCTATATTCTGGTCTGTGTCCGCGAAGACCACACGAATCCTGAGCCTTCCAAAGTAGCCTCATCGCTCGTCACGATCAACACGATGGCGCACACCACTGAGCCCTTCGACGCCATCGCGCCTTTGCTCAAAGGGGCAGACTTCTACGCGGCACCGACCTTCTCGCCCGACGGGACGAAACTCGCCTGGCAGCAGTGGAACCACCCTGATATGCCGTGGGACGGTTCCGAGGTGCACATCGCGTCTGTCGCAGTCGAAGGCGTCCGCGTTCATATCAAGGACGAGAGGCACATCGCAGGCCGCTGGAAGGAGGTCTCCGCGGCGTTCCCGCAGTGGGTGAACGACGACACGCTGCTCTTCACCTGCGACGAGAGCGGCTGGCACAACCCCTGGGTGTACGACGTGCGCACGCAAAATGCGGGCGCAGTGCTTCCGCAGCCGATTTCCCAAGACTTTGCGATGCCACAGTGGGTGCTGGGCATGTCCTTCGGCACGCCTCTGGGCCGCTTCTCGGCCACCGGCAGCGTGGCACACGTGCACGCCGGAAGCAGCGACAGCGACGGATCTATGGTGTTGTACAGCGCGCTGCGCGCCGGCCGCGCCGTGCTCTACCTCTTCAGCCTGCATAGCCGCACGATTGAAGAGCTCGAATGCCCGTACGTTACAGTGGAGTACGTGCGGCGCGTGACCGCGGACGCGGTCGTCTTTCTCGGCGCGAAGCACGATGCTCCCCGCGAGGTCGTCCTCTGCACGCTGAAGGAGTACTCGAAGCCGAAGTACACTGTCCTTGGGATGCACGATGGCAGCAAGGACGCATGGAAGCCGCTCTTTGCCAAGCCCCAGCCGATCACGCTCACGATCCCCCAGACGGGCGAACCCATGCACGTCGTGTTCTACCCGCCCACCAACCCAGACTACGCTGCGCCTCAAGGCGAGAAGCCGCCCTGCGTTGTGAATGTGCATGGCGGCCCGACAGGCATGGCAGACCAGGCGCTGGAGCTCACCACGCAATATTTTACCAGCCGTGGCTGGGCATGGTGCGTTCCACTTTGCCATCTATATCACACATTGTCCGAATATTACACTTCAGGGTGGATGTGAACTACAGCGGCAGCAGCGGTTTCGGCCGTCAGTACATGTAAGCGCATCCCCCACTTCTATCGTAGTGTCTCACTAAACTTTCTCCCAGCAACCGCCTCGCCGGCCAGTGGGGCGTAGTCGACCTGCGTGACTGCGCGCTGACAGTCGCGCTGCTCGCAGCAGCGCCGTACGAGCTGATCGACCCAAAACGCACTGCCATCCGCGGGCGATCCTCAGGCGGGTACACCGTGCTCGCCACGTTGTGCGCGTATCCGGACGCATTTGCCGCCGGCACCTCGCACTTCGGTATCAGCGACCTGCGCAAGCTCGACGAATTCACGCACAAGTTCGAGAGCAGGTACTGCGAGAAGCTCCTTGGCGGTACGGTGGCCGAACATGGCGACGTATACGACGCACGCAGTCCCGTACACAACGCGGATAAGATTCGTTCGCCGCTCTTGGTGCGTCCTCTTGCTTTGCAAGAGTCTGATGCGTGCTGACCATTTTGCAGGTCCTCCAAGGGTCTGAGGACGCGGTTGTCCCTCCAGAACAAGCAGAGCTCATTGTCAAGTCCATCCGTGATCGCCAGGGCAAGGTCGAGTACATCGTCTTCGAGGGCGAAGGTCACGGTTGGCGCAAAGCGGAGAACGTCAAGCGCGCCCTCGAGGCTGAGCTTCAGTTCTACGAGGGTGTGTTTGGCCTCAAGGGGACGGCTTGAATAGTGTAGCGCAGTCTGAAGTGGAACCGGACACCTCACACGAATGGTGTTGTACTACTAGGACAATGTGAGAATCAACAGCACGCGTCCGGCGTGCTCGACATTGTTAATCAAAAATGCGAACTTGCTCATCGAATGTATTCTACACTTCAAATTCTCTGCATTTGCATACAACCGCATGCTCTGAATCTCGTCTAAAGTAGTCTGCAGCACATACAGCGTGTGTACCTTTGTTGAAAACAACAGCACAATATTCACGACGCGTGAGACCGTGTGATCGCCACGTGCTCGTGCGTCCCGAGGTTACTTTTGGGCGGCTCCGCAATCCTGCATAGCACACCGTCCTTGGCCCTCGACCTCCACTCTGACCTACACTCCAGCCATCCACAATACCTCGTTCAACGATGAAGAACAAGAACAAGCAAACGAAGTTCCCTGTCGTATGTCCTGTATTCCCGCCGCCTGCGCTGCGCTCACGATAGCCCTCCCAATACGCCCGCCTCCATAGGCCCGCATCAAGCGTATCATGCAGAAGGACGAGGAGGTCGGCAAGGTCGCGCAGGCCACCCCGTTGTCATTTGTGAGTCGCTCCTTCGGTCGTGCGGCGTATATTGCTAACATAGGCCGCAGCGAAGGCTCTTGAGATGTTCCTTCAGACAATAGTCCAGGAGGCCGCCCGCGTCACTGCCGAGCGTGGTGCGAAGAAGGTCGAGGCGTACCACCTGTGCGTGACCTGCCTGCTCTGCCAGCCCCACGCCCCGCTGACACCCGTACAGGAAGCACGCTGTCGAGACCGTCGAGACACTCGACTTCTTGAAGGAGATCGTTGAGGGTGTGCCCGACCCGTCCGCGGGCGGGACAATCGACCTGGCCGCCGAGGCTGCAGAGAAAGCTGCCGCCAAGAAGCGCTCTCGCCCCCGCCGACCCGCCGCGGCGCCTGCGCAGGACGACGACGGCGAAGATGCTGCTCCCGCTCCCGCACCGAAGCGCAGACGGCGCAAGGCCGACGATGGCGCGGCGCCCTCCCGGCGTGGAAAGGGCAAGAACGCACAAGCACCGCCGCAACTCCAGGTCCAAGCTGAGGACGACTACGACGCGCCCGAGCCAGAGGAAGAAGACACGCGACACGGCGACGAGGACATGGACCAAGACTATGACCAGCCGGAAGAACCTGAGGAGGAAGAGTACGATGCACCACCGTCAAGGTCGAGGGCTCGGCAGGTTGACGAGGAGTGGGATGGGTAGGAGCCGAGGTTCGTTGTCACCCTTGTATTATACGATTTTTTCTCGGAGGTATTACATTATTCGGTATGTGTGGTATCTATACTTTCTCCCCCAGATGATATTCAAGTGCAAGCTTTCATACTAGTTCGACCTCTCCGCGCAGGAGGAACTGCTCTACAACGTGGTACGGAGTCAGCGAGATCTGCCCGCGAGTCATCTCCATCACAGAGCCACTATCACAGGACAAGACAGATGAGTGTTGGAAGCAATAACTGGAGGAGACGCTTACTCTGGCAGATGTACTGGTGGACATGGCACGAGCGCATGTGCAAAGACAGCACGGGTCTTGTCTGGGCGTGATACTGGTGACGCGTATCGCACGAGGCGAATGTAGGTCCGAGTGAGAGAAGAGGCGAAGATGTATGTTAGGAGGCTCATGTGCAGATTGGAGCAGCACGCACTCATTGGAGGGAGGAACGGCACCTGGTCATCGAGCCCGCGCTGCTCCTCTGGCAGGGCTTGCAAAACCGCGTGCATGAAGTGCGTTTCGGTCAGTGTTGCGTAGCTACATGTGCGGAGGCAGTGTCGTTCAAGGCGTTAACGGGAGGAAGGTGATAGCAGGGGTAAGGTGCCAAGATGAGAGCGCGATGCATCCGAGAGCAAGAGCACGCACCGCCGAGCATGGTCTAGCTCCGCCTGCGTCAACCTTTCGTGGATCTCGGGGGTGGTGACAATGTACCGCGCGTACTTTTCTATCTATGAACCATACAGGCATCAATATGCGTCAATGGCTGGAGAGATGGGGATGACGCACCTTGTGTAATCGCGTGCGGATGTACGAGCGGATGACGAACTTGACGCGCTCGATCTCCGTCTGCACGAGCATGATACGAAAATGCTCGTCCTCGCTGCTGTCGGGGTCGGCTCGGAGCAGTTGCACGTCGTCCGTCTACAGCTGAGGCCCGTCAGCTCTGCCGCAGGGGCGCGTGGTGGCCGCACGCAGGCACACGGGGGCGCGACGCACCTGCTTCTTGATGTGGTCCAGCAGCCGGCCAAGGAGGCCCTCCTGCGCGCGCAACACGTCCGGCGCGTGCCTCTCGTTCATCCAGTGCCGCAGCAGCTCCTGTAGCGGCGTCGCCTCCGCAAGCTCTTGCGGCAGCACGTCCACCCGGGCGGGCATCGGGACGTCGTCGTCGAGGTCCATGCCCCATGTGTCGCGCGACGCGGCGCGGGCGCGCGAGGGCCCTGGAACACCCCAGCCATCGTCGCTGTCGGAAAGGTGCGCCATGAGTGTGATACTATGAGATGTGGTTCAGAGGAGAGAATGGGCGCGTCTAGCGCGAAGGTGCTTAATGGGCGCCTGCTTACACTGCATGCCGCTTTCGGAAATCGAGTACGTTCAGCTTCGCTCACTCTCCAACACAAGGGCAGACATCGCTCTCAAATACGCGTCGATAGTCTGTAGAGGTGTACAGCCGTTGTATTTGGTCAGATACAGGACGGTCTGGTCGTTATGGGTATACATGAATATAGGGGGCGGCCGCGAATAGATTAGAGGGCAGCGCTAGTAAGCGAGTCTGCTGCACTGCGTTCTAGCGGGGATGGCTGCGTGCACGCAGCGGGGCAAATGGATTGAAAAGATTGGGACTGGCCAATGTATGTGTTTGTGAGCGAAAGTTCTTACGCTGAGGACCTTCGCCGAAGACATACTGGTTGTTTTCCACGTGAGTCCTCATATTCGACCTTTGCACACCGGAGTGAATGCAGTGAGGGCAATGGAAGGGCTTCCTAAGAGTGCTCAACTAATAAGCTCACGGCGCACGCCCTTTCACAGCAACAATGCTTACTCTGAGTCTGGCAGATGGATCAGAAGATGCCGTTCTATTTCAAAGCGTGAATCGCAAATGAGCTTTGAACAGATCTTGCAGATTGCCTGGCCAGGTGCCACTTTGAATACAAACTTCTTCAGGGACTCTGCCTTCTCCTAGATTATCGCGTTAATATGTGCTGGACAATGCGAGTGGTACGGAAGGGATTACCTTTGAGATCGGCGTTTCTACTGTTCGCGACTTTTTCGTGCGAGGTGGCTTGACAGAGACCTTATTCTCCTCGTCGATTCGCTTGCGCTTCTTAGCAGAAGCAGCGGAGGCGGCCGACTCTGCAATCCTGCTAGACCGCCGAGGCGCGGTCGAAGCGGTGGCGCGCCCGGAGCCAGGAGTCGAGAAGCGTGCAGACTTGCGAGGCCTCCCGGACACCGCGAACGCAATGTTGAGGCTCGCAGTGAGTTTCTCCGACAGGCTAGCTTCCGGAAGTTGCTTTGTTTCCCTGCACGGGGTACTTGCCACACTCGTAGCTGGAGTGCTTGCAGCCGAATTCCGGCATGAAGTCGCCGGTGAGGTGCTGGGGCTCGAGGAGGCAGAAGAAGGCAGGAATGAGGGGCGGCGCTGCGGAGTGCTGGGAGGGGTGTCGTCTTCCAGGGTAGGGGCGGACGGCGCGCGGTGGTCGAGCCACGCCATATCGGCAAGGAGATGCAGCGCATCGATGGAGCCCCGGGGCGTTTGCTTGCTAGCCCACCGCTCAGGGACCCACTCCGGGAGGGTGCTAGCAGGGGTAGAAATATGCGCTGCAGAAGCCATTGTACAGGGGGTGGGAGTGTGGGCGTGGACGGTCTCAGTAACAAAGCGCGGAGGGCGGGGCACTGTGGTCAATGCTCGGACGAGGGAAGTTTGTGGTCGTTGAGCAACCCCGCTCATTCTCTTATACCCTGCGCCGGGGCGCCGCAGGACAAAGAACTCTTTCATCGCCCACCATACGACGAGTGGCGAGTGGCACTGCGCCTGCCATCCGATGAGCGCGCGCGTTGTTGCCCAAGTCTTGAAAGACGAGTGGCGAGGACACGCGACTGCGCGGTGGCATGTGCCACTCGTCTGAGAGGCATAGACACGTTGTGCGCATGTCCCTCTCGAGACGTCGCTGCCCTCGCTGCCTTCGTACCTTAGTTCGAACTTCACTCCATGCGAATTACCGCGATTGCAGGTCTTCAGAGTGGGAACGCAGGCGGCATGGCAGACACGAAGGGAAAGTACACTGAGCGAACCGCGGAAGACCCCACGGCTCGGCCTATTTATGCGTGATCCCTTTTATACCTGCACCCGAGCGCTCTAGCCATCTTGGGACACGAAAAGACAAGATAGGCATGCAATGACTCACAATCGCTCATGGCTGAGTGGCACAGGACAATGGAACGAATCTCACCGAGGCAGTGTATTGCTTCCGTCGAAAGCATGTGCATGACCAGGCCTAGACATCGTTCAAGTCTTTCGTCAATTTTGGCAAAGAACAGATGACGGAGAAAGTTGACAACAACGGACTAATCACTGAACACAGACAACGAAAGCACAGGGTCCCGCCGCTGCACTTCACGCAAAACTTGCTGGAAGCGCAATGTCCACCATCCACGTTCTTCGCGCTCCCGGTCTGCATCGTTCCCGTCCTTCCCATTGGTGAGCCTGCTGGCATCTACACCAAGCTTTTGGTTGTCGCGTAGCTGGAGCGAAGGACTCTTCGGCAGTGGCAAGCCGGCGTGGAGAATGTCCATCACGCTGCGCTGCGTGTCGGCCTCGAGATCGACGAACGGGCCATGCGGAAGATACGCGCCGGAGTGAGAGGGAAACGATAGCGAGCAGAGTGTATAGGCTTGACAGCGACGTAGCGCCTGAAGGGCGTTCTCGCTGTCTTCGGGCGTTGTAGGCAGGGCAAGCGTGACTGAAGTTGCGATGCTGCCTTCAGGAATGGTTCCTGTTTGGAGGTCGCTCTGTCCCAGCGGCAAGAGAGTAAGTCTCACAGCGGGGGCCTCCGACATCGACTCTACCATGGCAGACATTAGCAGCCATCGTGGTGAGACTACAAGGATTACCCACCGTTGCCAACTTCCGCTGAAACATCCAGGATCTTCGCGATGCCTATATCCAGGAGTAGCTTCAGCTTCTCTTGACCATCCTCGTCTACACGATGTGCCGTGCCCGTAAGTAGGAGGACATCCGTGAAGACATAAGCTCGAACAGCGATTGACTCCGTTGCCTGGTCCCTTTCGGACCTTTTCCCCAGTGCTTTCGACGACCGCTTCGAGCCGTCCAAGGCAGGCGAGTCGGGGCACGGCGACACGACGATAGTCGGCGTTCGATGCTGACCGGGTCGGGGACAAAAGTTGGCGGGTGCGACAGTCGCTGTAGACCTAGAGGAACTGTTCCTTCGATCATTCCGGTCATTCTTGACCTGCACATAGGGACGATAGACGACTTCGCCGTGCCACAGTAGCCTCCGTTCGCGTCTAGCAAGTTGCACAGACGGCAAGAAGCCTTCAATGCGGCTTGCTATGCTCTTCACGAAGTCATACTCCTCTTCGCGTAGTTTGACTTCGCCTAGGACGTGTACTATCATCCGCATCGACTGATAGAGGGAAAGAGACAGCAAGTGGTCCAGATGTGATGGCGGAGTGAGTCGAGATAGTTCCTACGAGGTGGATGTCAGCGCTTGTATCCTGTGGAAACGCGAGAAAATAACCTTGAACAGATCCACGGAACCGTACAGGTGGTCCACGGGTTCCAGCAGCAAATCACTCAGGGGATGGCCGCCACACTCGGGGTGAGCCTCCCTGAGGCGTAAAAACTCTCCAAATTCGTCTCCGACGGCGACAGAATCCATCAAGAGCTGGCGAGCACCGTCTACGCGCACGAGATAAGGCTGGTAGACTTCAAACCGAGGCACAAAGCTTCGCATCGCCCGTCCGAAGCCCTCGACGATGTTGCCCGAACGCCATGGCTCTGTTGCGGCTGCAAGCGCGTCGGCGATGTTACCGTGAAGATTGACGATGTCCTCGAGCCAGTCGAACAGCCGCGCCACTTCCTTCGGCACGCCAGGTAACCATACCTTGCTGTGTTTCCGTCGCAAAGGAACGATGAAGATACGTACAAGGGAACGCAGGCGAAGCACGAAGTCGGAATGCGCGCGGACGTAGTGGTAGATCAGCTCCTGACGGGCCATCTCGGTCTTGCCATGCGCACGAGACAAAGCGTCGTAGTCAGCAGGTCGCAGGGTTGCGCGCCAGGAGCTCGCTAGCTGGTCGTAAGGCTCGTCAGGTAGGCTAGATTCAGGTTCAGGTGCCGGCTCAGGCTCAGGCTCGACTTCGGATTCATAGACAGATGGCGCACTGGAGCTCGCAGACAAAGCCCTAGAATGCCGAGACTCTGGTCGCGCCGCTGGAACATGCTGATTGGACCGTGATCTCGAATGCTTTATTGGCTGACGCGATTCTTTCGATCGACGTCGCGCCTTCTTGTCCTGGGCCATAGACTGTTCTCCTTCCCTAGCACAGGGTCCCCCAGTAACCTCAGTGAGCAAAGCTTGGGCAGCAGTACTAAAGCCAGAGACACCAGGTTGGTCCCAATGGTCGAGATCAGGAGTCGAACGAGCAGTCGCCAAGCGCAAGTCTTCCTCAGGTAGAGAGTAGTCGTCCTGATGTTCTAGAGAATCACGCCTGTTGTGTCCATGCGAAGCCTCCTCTCCACCAGTGCGAGGGGTGTAGCCAGTGTAAGACAGAGACTCGGGAATCCCAAAACGCTCTCGCTCAAGTGTAGCAGTGTCGCCTCTCTTTCCTGTAGTCGAACATTGTGAGTAGCTTGAGTGTCCGCCGCATAAGTTGAAGATCGCCGGCGGTTACTTGGACGCTCCAATTCAGGATTTTCAACCACACTATGCCTTCTTCCATCGCCAGTAGAGGTACTAGCACTAGTGCGATGCCTTGCCTTCTTGGGTGGTGCTTCGTACGTGCGCTCGTCGGCGTGGTCTCCCTCTTCTTGGTAGATATATCGGGACGAGGAGGGTACATTGTCGGTCTTCGAGGATCGGCGTGACTTCGGAGGCAGGGACGTGGATCGCCCTTGGTCTTGCCGACTGGAAGAGCTCGGGTCCTCACGAGCTCTAGAAGACATCGGAAGCCGAGACGGTTGGGTGACAGTCCGTTTACGTTCACTGTCTTTAGCCCGTCGGTCGAGCTGAACTTCTTGTGCATGTGCATCGCGATCTTCAGATTCCTCGCCGTACCGCTGGTGTCGATCTTCTCGCCGACGCTCGCGACTTCGTCGACGTTCATCGCGGCCACTTTCCTGATGCGTGATGGTGCGAGCTCCCGTGGTAGAGTCGAACTGCAAGCCATCAACAAGTCCAATGAGAGCCTGCTCTCGTCGCCGCCGTGAGTCGGAAGGTTGTATAACGTAAGATTGTCGATGTTCTGCCCAGCTGCTAGGTTGTCGACGTCCCTGTCTCACGGTGTCGCGTCGATTATCCCCGAGGTCTTCATGGCTACTGTGATCGTCCTCGTCTATGTGATGCTGGTCGTTGTTGTAGGCATCTGGTTCTCGATCGTGGGTCCTCGATGACTCGTAGATATTTCCCTCGTCATCTTCGGTAATGGATCCCGTAGATGCCTCGGCGCGTTCGAATTCTGGATAGTCCCGCAAGCCGAGTCCTACGGCAGGCGCATATCGACTCTTTCGCCTGTCTTTTGACGCAGTCTGGGACGACGGCCCGGGTATATGCTGCGGAATGCGCGGCGAGTGGTTATATACAGGCTCCCGTGGGGTCCGCGGCGTTCTTCCAGGCGTCCGGCCATTCGAAGACGCGGCCCGAGTCCGTGGAGGATTGCGAGCAGCAGGCTCCTCGTGCTCACTTTCTGAGCTTGGCGTAACCTCAGCGTTCGTAACGACCAGCCGCCCCGATGCTATCCTCCTGTTGTACTCTCGTTCAAGCTCGGAACCGCTGTCGACATTCGAACGAGGGAGATTGGACCGCGGGGTACTATCTCTAACGGCGTCTGGCGATATGGCAGTACCAGAATGGGTGCGAGTCCGCGACGACGACGAACTTGCGGAAGACGGCCCCGATGGCATTCCAGCCTGCAGGTTGGGTGAGCGTATCTTACTCGTCTATGACGCGCATATATAAGCAGTTCACAGTACACTCAGCATGAGACGTACCATAGGAATACGACTGGTTCGACCGATTTCGGCATGTGCATCCGCTCTCTTCATGAATCTAGAAGGGATCCCCGAGGATTGATCGACAGCAGAGGAGAGCAACGGGCTATGAGACGACATGGACAAATGGGTACCAGCCGACTGGCCTGGACGAAGGCTGGGCTTTGTTGGTATGCGAGGAGATGCGGGGATCTTTGACGCTACCCGGGGAGAAAGCGGTTGGTCAGATCGGTTTGTATTCAACGACGGTGTACCAAGCGAGTGGGGAGAAAGAACAGCGGCAGCCGCAGGAGTTGTCGGTGTCGAACTCGCCTGTCCCCGAGATGTCGACGCATGTGTCGACACGTATCCCGACGCGATGACAGGAGAACGAAACGAGCGGTTTTCTTGTGACGACACGACGAGAGTCCTGGCCTTGTCCTCCTGTATCGCAGCCGAGGTGTCAGACTGCTCGGAATCGTCTCTTTTGCGCGGCTCGTCGTCTTGAGCTGGCCCACGCGGCGGCGGGTGCGTCATTCTGTCGATGGTGTCGCGCAGCGAGGGCAAAAGCTGAGTCTCCAGGAAAGGAATCTCTGCCATCTGCCGCTTGCTGCTCCCTTCGCGTATTCGCGCATCTAGTTCCTTCTGGCCCTTCGGCGTGGCGCGAGATAGCGAGCGCGAAAGAGACCGCTTGCGACGACCAGACGGTTCACCCGACTCTGCATTATCTGCATCAGCCTGGGCTGTAGGGTAGGACAGCGGTCCACCCGTGGGAGGGTTGTAAGGTTGTGCTAGTTCTTCAGCGTGTGGTTGCACTTTCGAGGACGAGGGATCTGTGCGCGGGGAAAGACCAGCTGCCGCCGCGTAGTAGGAAGGGGGCTGAAAAGTAGGCAGACGAGAAGACAAGAAACCGATGCCAGATGTAGTCGGACGAGAGCCAGTGCGAGAGTTAGACCACTTCTGATACATCAAGACCTGAGCAAGCCAGAGACGAGAAACGATGTACGAGGGACACAGACAAGTTCGATTTCTTGAGATTCCGAAAGTGGCAGTTACGCTTACATCATCAAAGCGCGTCCGAACAGCGAGCAGAGATGCCCACCACAGAAACTCTCCTCAGCGCATAGCACTACATAACAAGACTCCTTCAAAGTGACGATCTACATTGAATGAGCTTCGTTCCAGTACTGAGGATAAGAATAATAATACTTACTTGGGAACTCTAGCCTTCACCCAATCCACGACCTCCGTTGCCCACTCCTCACCTTGGCCGGTACCCAGCGCGACGTGCGGGCTGATATGGTTGTGACCTTTCATGACCTTCGTGTCCACGGGCTTGCCCAATCTTTCACTGAGGAGCTTGACAAAGTCCGCAGATGACTCGCTGATGGCGGGGATTTCGTACTCGCTCACGTACAAGACTGGCTCTGGGAAGCTCTGTATCGCGTCTGCTGATGCGTTCTTCAACAGCGAGAGTGGCTGGTTCTGGAGGACGTCCTTGTCTGCTCCATAGTAAGCCGAGATGGTCGGGGGTGGAATGGCAACGTTCTTCGTTTGGAAGTGGTATGCTCCGCCCTTCAGTACGACGCCGCGCACCCGTAGCTTCAGCTCGGCAGGGAACAAGTTCGGCAGCAGAAGCGCGCTTGCGACAATGGATGCGCCAGCGGAATGCCCCATGATGAACAGCTGGTCGACGTCAGCTTGGACTGATGAGTCGGCATTGACTTCATCAGCATGTCCAGCTATCCACGCTACGGCGTCCCTAACATCGACTGCAGGGTCCGGAAACTTCATGTCTGGGAGAATGCGATAGTCGGGAATGACGGTGACGACTCTACGGTAGACTATCAGCGTGGGATCAATGGTGATAGCTTGGTTCACTAACCCCCGCTTGGCGAAGAACGCACCAACATTTGTGTAGACCAGGTCGCGCGGTGGGGGCATTTGCCTTGCTCCGGAAGCATATCCTCCGCCGTAGACGAAGACCAGCACGGGAGCCCGGCCGGAGGGAGTTGCGGCGGGATAATACACATCAAGCTGTACGGTGCTCCAGCATGAGGGCCGCCGATATTCAGAAGGTAGTAAGGCAGCGCACCTGATGACGATCAGTCGTGCCGTACTTGAACGTCCTACGCTTCGTCCCTTCGATATCTGCTCTCTTTGTCTCGAGGATAGGATACAACGTCTTGTACGCTGGTGCACATCAGCGATTCGGGGCCTAATGAGCAAAACGCGGAGACGTACTGATATCAATCTGCGTGGGGATGGGCTCGTCCTTGTACTGCGGGAAGACCTCCATATTGAAGAGGCCGATGGTTTGTCAACAATGCGAAGTGCTCCTTATATATGGCCCAGGCGACCGTGTAAACAAGCACATGTGTGGGATACATCGTGCCGCATCAGATGCAAGCCAAGGCGAGGGTCACGTATAGCGGTCTCGCAATCCCGAGGCGGAACCGGCAACCTGCGGCACCGTGGCATGACCGCGTTGCCCTTGTGTACTGTGCTGAGCGAGTACGAGCGTCGCGCGCGAGTAGGAGTGCGGGTAGGGTGTCACGAGCCCGATGCCCAAGCTCCGTTGAAGAGCGAAGGTGTGTCGTGAGTCAGAAAGGGGCCCATACTGTTGCGGTATGACGCCGACGTTGTAAGACTACGTGAGCAATACGCTTGGCCGGCGCCGCCAGTGATGTTCTGAAGCAGCCTCGGATTACATGAACAGGGTACCTGGAGCTGTAGCGTCGCGTCGTGACAACTCATGTTGACCAGCTAGACAGTATTTGGAGGAGATGTCTGCGTAGGATGGCGCAGTCAATATTGTAGCCTGAAGGGGTGCAGACGAGAACACAACAGCTAAGGCCCGCGATGTAGTGGCTGGAGGAGAATAGAGCTCGAGGAAAAGGGAGAGACTGGTGAGAAGACCCTGCAGCAATTAATTTGGGCGCCTCCCGCTCTTGAGCTGGTAAGAACGTTGTTGCTCTTGACCGCCGCCACGCTTGGACACAAACATCGTCAGGCCACGCTGGCATAGACTATAATGATGAATTGTGCAGATGAACATTCATCGTGCTGATTCTTCCGAGTTAGCGGCGTAGGTGCGTGCATAGGAAGACTGGAGCCAACTTCTCGAGACTCGTGACTATCGTTCAGAATCCTCGCGGGCCGCTGCACTCGTCGGGCCACAGCTATAAGTGACGAGATTCCCTAGCCAGCTAGGATGCGCGATACTGCTGACCATGACGAAGCTCTGGCTAGCTCTAGGTTGTCTGTTCTGCCCGGGAGCAGTCACAGCCTTCCGTTTTCTGAGCTCGACAGTACTCGGCCAGGATCCGCAGACGGTAAATAGGCTGAACGGCGAATCTTTCCAACAAGATCCACTTGTAACATTGAAAGGTAAGTGTTGTTCTTCTGATCCCTAGTATTTGCTACTCAGTGCACTCCAGGTTATCAGTATGCCGTCTTTTGGACAGCAGATCCTGCGAACGAGTCTGTCCGGCATGCGTCAGTCTCTCGACGCAATATCCAGGCTCCTACAGACTGGGAGACATTTACTCTGCCAGACTATGATCAGACAGACGATGATGGCCACGACGTGTCAGTGCATCCAAGGAAATCCGCATGTCAATTATTCAATAACTTTTCGTAGTATTTCTCTAGGTATATCCGAAGGAGATGGGACTCTACACATAGGGTTTGATCAGCACGACAACGATCTTCGGTACCGAGTCTCGAAGGCCGGTGTCGCAACAAACCCATCTACCACCAAGTGGACTCCAGAGATCTTCGGCCCTATTCTTGTCAGTTCATGCAATTACTCCATGTATGACGATTGAACACTCGCAAATAGGACTACCTTCCCGGTCTCGAAGCCCTAGACAAGTCGATTTATTTCATCAATATCACATACCCTCGATTCTTGAATATTCCCAGCTCCGTGCGCTCCTCTGGCTCGGACTTGTTGCTGGAACTTCGCGTGGGACGCTCCGGCCTCGGTGACGATTGGCTGTACGCATATACACCGAGCAAGGGATGGATACAAATTGGCCGGTACCTAGAGGTCAGTGCGTTCCCGCCGCTATCGGGTCAGTACTTGAATAGATGACGCCAGGGTGTAAACAGTATGACTGCATTTCACTCTATCGACATACAATCTAACAGAGTCCAGATAATGCGTATATCAATGGACTTGACTTTGACTCTAGGGGAGATCTCCATGCAACATGGTGCGCAAAGTACCGCGAACAATGGAGCTATGCTGTCAGCTGACACAATTCAACTCTGCTTCCAGGACCTACCGCGACTACGTCAACGATACAGGACAAAATGTCGCTGTTGAAGCAGGCCCGAACGGCCCCGAAAACGTGCGTAACCTTAGGATGGCGAACGCTTGCTTACATTTTCTGCCGTCAGAATCACGACATGGATTATGCCTTCAGTCATGACCTCGGCGTGACATGGCTCAATAATTGGGAGCAAGTAATCGCGAACACTAGTGCTGAGGTGCCCATTTTGCCAATCTCCGCGGTATCACAGTCTTCAGCATCCCGAAATACGGGCACGTATTCATTAGATAGCACACCCAGTCGCGCGCTGCTAACTACTACATGTGCGTGGATACAGTGGAATTTTGAATCAGGAGGCGCAAACAGTAGATCAAGAGGGTCGAGTCCACGTCCTCAACCGCGAGAACACGACAGGCTTCGAACAGTGGTACATAACTGCGTATCCTCATCTTCGTGGAATGCAGGCTCACTATTTCCCATGAGGTACCACTACTGGCGCAGCACGACACATACCTGGACGCGCACGCCGCTGCCGCTGCCCTCCGCGCTGCCCAGCGCGAACAACATCACCGGCACGCCGACGGTCATCGGCAAGCGCGGCAAGCTCGTCGCGCCGCCGTCCGGGCCCGCCGCCGGCACGCTCTTCGCGATTCTGCCCTCGAACGCCCCGAATGCGACCGCGCTGAGCATCCTCGCGAGCACCGCCACAGGCCACTTCCGCGACTGGCGCGTCGTTTGGGAGGCCCCAGCTGGCTGTGCCGCAGAGCCCCTGTTCGACCGCACGCGGCTCGCGCAGGACGGCGTCCTCAGCTTATTCTTGGTGAACGGCACGGAGGTACAGGTGACGGATTTTGCGTTCTGACGGGCCTGCGGACGACGTCCAGTCGTGATGATATGCACTTCGACGAGAATCGAATTCTGCCAGAATAGCTAATACACGCTTTTACCAAGGCTACAAATAGATGAGAAGCTCCTTCGTTACATTCGGCCACCGTACTATCCTGTACCCATTGCTACCCATCTTTATCCACTCTACTCCTTCTTGACCCGCTGCAAAGCCAAGATGCGTTCCTCCCGAGCGAAGGCGGCCCACGAAATCGCAGCACCAGGGCCGCCGAGCACCGAAAGGACTGCAACTCTGGCAAGCCAGCCACCGAGACCCATGTCCTTCTTCCCCTGCCGCGCAGTCGCCACGTGGGACCAGCCGAAGAAAACGAGTGAGGCCACCGTCATGCACAACCAGTCGAACTGGAAGAGCTGGCGCGTGGCGCGACGGTAGTCGGCGACATCGCTCGCGGGTGGCGGCACCGGCAGATAGTGGTACAGCGTGTACGGGACGAACACCTTGAGCAGCGCGCCTGGGGATGCGTCCGTGACGAGCGTCGTGTAGAGGACATAAATGTGCGCGGCTGCACAGACGAGGCCGCAGAACAGGTACGCGCGTTTGACCCACTTGAGGGCTGCGCGTGTCTGCGCGTCCGAGACGGCGTCGGAGCCCGGCGGCGCGGAACGTTCCGTGTGCAGTAGGACGCGGAACACGTTGTACAGAATGGCCATCCACAGCGGAAAAGCTGCCATACCGCTGCAACGATCTGCTTTGTGTCGAGGGGAACGCTCTGCGGGGACAGGAACAACGCCACGGATGGAACGAAAAAGGCGAGTATTACGGCAGGGAGGAGGGCGCGAGCCTTGCCCTCGGCATCGCCTCTAGGTTGCTTGGGTACCGCGGAGGAAGTGAGAGCCGAGAGAGCGTAGTAGATGGGCAGCATTATGCCACCGGTGTAGAGTTGCATGGCCAAGCCGAACAGGGTCGGGCTGGCTCAGAGCTGTCAGCTCTATCCATGGCGACAACATGGACGACTTACATGCGCGCGAACGGAGACCGCCTCTTCGTTGTCTCCCAGTACATGTGCACCATCAAGGGCGCAATTTGAGGCAGGAACCACAGCGAAAATCGATGGCTCGCGTCGTCGTGTCCATCCATGAGAAGCGTAAAGAACACGACGAGGCCGGTGAGTATGTCGTCAAGAACTTCTACTCCCGTATAGTACGTGCGTACGGGCTCGCCGTCTGGCATAAGCCCAGTCTTCTTCGCCATGGTCAGCATCGGAATCATTGCTGAAAGTGACGTCTCTGACTGGAACATCAGTCGGACGCCTGCATAGCTCGTCGCAGCGAGTAGCACAGTGGCCAGTCCTTTCCCCAGCCAGGTGCCCATCCTTGAGTGTGGTGTGTTGACGGTCTCTGAAAGAGTTAGGGTGCTGGGCGGAAGCAAGTGAGACTGGCCTACTCCAAACGCGAGGGCACTCGGGCGGTCGTTTCATTGGCCGGCGCCATCGGTCCGATCACGGGCAAGCACCGGCGTCCATAAGGGAAGGCGTGGCGGTTGAAACGTTGGAGACTCATGCCGAATACAATGTAAGCCGTAACGGTTGCCAACGGTAAGCTATGATAAGAACCGCGTATGCCAACACTCCATCGTTCCATGGCCGAGGTATCCCCCAGTAAATCTACTCTCTCTTTTCCTGCTGCAGAGCGAAGTAGCGCTCTTCCTGAAGGGCGGCAGCCCATGCGAACGCAGCACC
Organism: Phanerodontia chrysosporium; assembly: GCA_001910725.1. Lineage (NCBI taxonomy): Eukaryota > Fungi > Basidiomycota > Agaricomycetes > Polyporales > Phanerochaetaceae > Phanerodontia > Phanerodontia chrysosporium. The sequence continues at coordinate 486,140 of MJGA01000022.1, forward strand.
AGGGCTTCCCAGCACGGAAAGCACCCCCATTCTCCAAAGCCAACCACCCAGGCTTGTATCTTTCCCCTGTCTTGCAGTTGCTGCATGACAGTACGCAAAGTAGACCAGAGCACCGAGGGTAATGAACAACCAGTCCAACTGGAAGAACTGGCGGATGGCGCGGCGGTAGTCAGCGACGTCGCTTGTTGGAGCCTCAAATGGCAGGTAGGGGTACCAGGTGTATGGGACCAAAAATTTTCGTAGAGCTCCTTGCGAAGGATCAAACATGGTAACGGAAAGGATTGTGATGTGGGCAACTGCAGACATGATGCCACAGAGAATGTAGGTGCGCTTGACCCATGCAAGGCTCTTGAGATGCGCATCGAAGCTCGCTTGACAGACTCCTTCGCTCGGCTTGCGTGCAGAGGGAAAAACGACGCGAAGCACGTTGTAGACGATTGAAATCCAAAGCGGAGCCGGCTGCCATGCCGCTGCGATAATTTGTTTGATATCGAGCGGGACGTCTGTGGGCAGGAGGAATAACATCGCGGTGGGTAGGAAAAAACCAAGGGCGATTGCCGGAAGGAGTGCACGGGCCTTGGCTACAGTGTCTCCTCTGGAGAACTCGGGAACCGCGGATGACGTTAAGATGGATGCAATGAAGTACATGGGGAGGATCACTCCACCAGTCCAGCGTTGCATGAGCATTCCGGGGAAGATGGTGGGACTGACATCAATACATGTCAGCACCTTGGTCTACCACCAAGAAAGACACTCACAATAGGACCAATCGTGATTTACTCCTTGTTGTCTCCCAGTACATGTGCACGAGCAACGGGGAGAGCTGGGGTAGGAACCATGACGAGAAGCGGTGGGTCGCTTCATCTTCTCCATCCACGAGCAGGGAGAAGAAGCCTACAATCCCGACAAGAATATCGTCGACTAACCCAACACCGGTGTAGTACCTGCGCACAGGCATGCCATGCGGAGTCAATCCCGTCGCCTTCACCGGTGCCAGCAATGGCAACAGCTCTTCACGAGTAGCTTCGCAGTTGAACATCAACTGGACGCCCCCGAGGCAGATGGCTAGCAGCAGCCCAGTCGCCAAAGCCTTCTTAAACATATGTCCAATGCCTTGATGTAGTGCGTGGTCGTTCGGGGTGCAAGACAAGAGGTGTGCATCGGTCGCGGACGCCTGTCAGACCATATAATATTCGCGCTCAAAACGGCTATCCACGGCCATCAGTCATCAGGGCACATCGCCACCCGTCCTTGGCGCGGCGAGTCGTAAGATAGCGCTGCCGAAGAAATGATATTGCGAACGAGAGCAGACGGTACGGCGTAGGCTGCAAAAGAACATCGTACGGCGTAGGCTGCGAAAGAGCGTCGGACGACCCATGCAACTCTGTTGGTGGGGCCATGCAATCACTGACGAGACACTGACTTCTCATCACCGATGGCCGTTGAACCACCTGCAAACTATACGCAAATGAGTTCTGAGACATATGAAAAGGGAGTTATTATGAACGACGCACGGTCTCTTGCATGTTCTCAAGCACAGTCCTGATCCCCTCCTCCCTATTTACCGCAGCCCATGCAATCGCAGCTCCAGGCCCTCCTGCGATTGTCCAGGCAAGCATGCAGCGTGCCCATCCCCACATTGACGCGCGTGGTCCTCCGGCCGTAGTGCGAGAAAGCTGGGAGTGAACATACCCGAAGAAGAAGTATGCTGCCACTGTTGTGGTGAGCCAGTCATTCTGGAAGAGGAGCCTGATTGAGAGACGGTATGAATGGAGAGAGTCAGGAGGTACACCGAGGGTTGTGTGGAGAGGGTATGGTATGAAGATCTGGTAAAAGGAGTAACGCGGGTCACTCGCAAAGAACGATGGGATGAGGATTGCCCAGTGTGCGACCAGCGAGACAAGCCCCGAAAGCATATAAGTGCACTTCAGGTGAGCGTGCACAGAAGATTGGCTGTCGTTCTCGAACTGTGAGGGAAGGGCATAGTTGCAGAGTGCGCAGTACGCTAGTGCAACGTAGATGGGGAAAGGTTGCCAAACGGCGGCGATGATTTGCTTGGTATCCAGCGAAATGCGATTACTGGCAGGAAAGAGGAAGAGGAACGCGGTCGGGAGGAGAAAGCCGAGGGCGATGGCGGGGAGGAGACCCCAAGCCCGACGAGAGTCCTTCGCCGAGGTCATCGGATTTATTGGCAGCCGATGGATGTGGGCGGCAAAGTAGAGAGGAAGTACTACGCCTGCAGTGATGAGCTGGGCGAGCATCCCGAAAAGCGTCGGCCTTGATAGGAGTATGTCAACAGTTTGCTGAGCAGCGATTGAACACGAGGCCCACCTCGATACTGTCAGATCTTGGGCGTTTACCGTCCTGATATGGTAGGGCGCATCAGCGCCACCAAGCCCCAGCGTTCCGCATATGGACACCTCTCTCGTAGCACTGTAGTACATGCGTCAGCACCTCGAATATATGGTCATTATGCTCACTAATATGCAGTAGAATTATTCATCATCTTGTAAAGTCGATGACTGTGTATTCTGGTCCAGTAAACCCGCTTACATACAGTAGTCCTAGACATGTATATATACCGGCTCTGTAGCACCAGAATAAATCAGTTCAGAGTACATTCTTCACAGGTTATGAGCCCCGCCCTCTAAGGGCACTCTACCTCACTCGACTCCAACTCCTTTCCATCTGCACATCCAACCTCTAGCGTAATTTCTTGAGGTTATCCCCTGTATTAGTGTAGCTGCCCAACACAGCGATCAGCACTAACACACGTCGTTTACAGCAGCCCCGACATAGGGCAAACGCGTCAGACAGTCCCTCGTAAGGACAGGCGCGGTAGTACACGGGCACATCACTTTACGATCTGGTTCGACGCTGCACTTCAGTGGGCGCGTCGTAGGGGCCTACTCCCCTTGGTAGCAGAAGATAGTCGTCGAGCTCTTAAACTCGATCTAGACGTCCTACCAAACTTGCGCAATAGTGGTGTTTCTTGGCCCCCGTATCTCTAGCTGTAGATCGTAGCGTGTACCTAGTACAGGCTTGTCACATCCCACCCAACTCTATCCGCCTCTCGGCTATTTCGGCTAGCTGGGATCAGCGGCGCACTGAACAGTGTACACCCGTGCAGACTGGATCGAATCATCGCACCACACCTCTGGACTCCCACCGATCAGCTTGTAGGCGAATCACCTCGTGCTCGTACAGCGATCACACGCTATAGGAATTCTGCACCCGCACCTCCTTCATCCGTCCTCCAATTCCGAACTAAACCCCGAGTCGTTCCCGTCTATCCACTCTCGTCAAAACTTGACGATCACCCATACGTCTATTACTACGACCTATCCGAACTCAACGAATACGTCACCTTCGACCCGACATATTCGATCGGTGATCACGAGAAACCGGGCAAATACGACTTCTTCGAGGACTTCTCCAAATCGTTCTATCTCCTCTTCGGTGCAGCAGATTCCTACGAGTACAACGAGCTCTACGTTTACCTTCGCCTCATCTACCATCACGAGCTTCCATATTTCTTCTAGTCATGTCATCACCCTCAGACCCCTTCAAGGCCTCGGCCTCCTCGATCCCCATGCTCGACGGCACCAACTATAAAAAGTGGGCCGCGGCGATCCGCGCTTTCCTCCGGTACTCCGGCTGCTGGGCCCTCATTGAGGGTTACACGGCTCCCACGGCTACCACGCCCACACCGGGTGTAAGCCGTCCCGCTGACTCGGATGCCACCGGTCAGGCAGCCTGGGACGAAAAGAATCAGAAAGCGATGGGTGTAATCGAGATGTATACCAAAGAGAACCTAAAGCACCTCATCGAAGACAAGCGCACTGCCCTCGACATGTGGAACACGCTCAAGTCTGAGTACGAGAAGCCAGGTGCCGTCGGCGCATTCGTCGCCTTCCAGGCCCTGTTTAACGCTCAGCTTGTCGATACGTCTCCACTCGGGCCGCAGCTTGACGCTCTTCACGAGGCCGCTAGTCAGGTTACCCTCGCCGGTATCGAGATCAAGGACCAACTCCTCGCTCTCCTCATGGTCAATTGCCTGCCGAAGTCTTATCAGACGCTCGCCTCTACCATTCTTGCGGTACACAAAGACGTCAAGGATCTCAAGCCTAGCGACGTCAAGCCCAAGATCGTCGAGGAGGAGTCCCGCCGAATTGCCAATCGTACCCAGATCTCACGCGTCTCATCGGCTCCAAAGAAGCAAACCAAGCCGTGTGAGAAGTGCGGTCGGAACAATCACACGACCGAGCAGCACTGGGACAAGAAGCCTTCTACGGGCACCGGCGATTCCGGCAACGGCAAGAGCAACAACCAGCAGGGGCAGCAGCAGGGTCAAGGGGGGAAAAGACGTGGGAAAGGCAAAGGAAATAACAACGGACAGAATACCGCTCAGATTACAGTCGCACCGCTTGAAATTGTAAATGTACCGGATATGGCTAAGAGTTCCGAGGAATCTATCTCTGTTTCTCTTTATGCCAACGGTGTGATCGGCGCGTCGACTGACTGGATGGTTGATTCAGGCTGTACTGCACATGTCACCAATCAAAAGTCGGATTTCATATCGTACACGGAGTTCCGTACTCCTGGCGCGGCACACACTGCCGGCAAACGCCAAACGATTCCGATTCTTGGTGCAGGCACGGTCATACTTCACCACCGGACCGATGACGGTCACAAGCGGTATCTTCTTCTCACGGAAGTTCTGTACGTTCCCGACGCAAATATGCGCTTCTTTGCTCCACGCATTCCCGTTCTGAGGGGCCATCACTGGGTGATCAAAGGGTCACGCATGACATTGATGGGAGATCACGGTGGAAAAGAGACAGTCCTCGCTTCTGCGCATCTGCGCGAGCTTGAGGGTCTCTATTTCATACGCGCGAATATATTGCACTCTCCACCACTACCACGGAAAGACACTCCGTTTGTTGTGGCAGCTATCGAGCCTTTCGATCTCTGGCATGAACGCTTCGGCCATGCCGGCAAGAAAGCTATTGAGCACTTGCCCGGCAATGTGAAAGGTGTGCCTAAAAAGCTCAAGGCACCAGCCGACTCGTCACCGTGCGAGGGCTGTGAACTCGGCAAATCTCGCCGAGATCCCTTTCCGCCATCTGACTCGCGCACCGAGCATCCTTTGGACTTGGTGCACATGGACCTTGTCGAGTATCCGTCACTCTCCATTGATGGGTACAAGTACGCGATGACTACCCTCGACGATCATTCCTCTTTCGGTGTCGCCTGGTACCTTAAACGGAAATCAGACGCCCTCTCGTGCTTTAAGCGGTACAAAGCTTGGGCCGAGACTCAGACCGAACGGAAGCTCAAATGCATCCGATCGGACCGAGGGGGGGAGTTCTTCGGCCGCGACTTCGACGAGTTCCTTGCAGAGCATGGCATTGAGCGCCAACAAAGCGTCGCCAGATCACCACAGCAAAACGGACGAGCGGAACGATGGCAGCAGACAATTGCCAATAAGGCTGAGGCTATGCGACATCATGCTGGACTCTCATCAGGGTTCTGGAAGCTTGCCTCCGAAGCCGCCGTTCATATCTACAATCGGCAACCGCTCCGACGTCTCAAGTGGAAGCCGCCCATCACCGCATGGGATGGCACAGTGCCGGACGTTTCATATTTCCGCGTATTTGGCTGTAAAGCCTACGTACACATACACAAGGACGCACACCAGAATAAACTGCAGCCTAAGGCTAAAGTAATGGTGTTTGTCGGCTACGAACCTGGTTCAAAGGGTTACAGGTTCTGGGATAAAAGTAGCCGTTCCATCGTCGTGTCCCGCGATGTGACCTTCGATGAGAAGTCCTTCCCTAATAAGGAACCACAGGCTAGTCAAGTAGACGAACCTGATGATGCCGCACCTCCTTTCCGGAACCCAACGCCGGAACCGGACATTGATCCGGAACAAGACCTCCCTGACGTCTTACCCGATGAGGCACCGCATCCGCGCCCTGACAATGCGCTAAGCGATAGCGATAGTGACCTCGAAGATCTGTACCAAGATCCACCACCTAAGCCACAACCTCAACAGCACCCACCAGAACCAGTCCCACGGGCAGAGCCACAGCCGCCGCCCGTACAACCTCGTTATCCTCGATATCCTTCACCTCCCCGCATGGCACGTAGACGACAGCGCTCTTCTCCTTCACCAGAGAGAGTACAGCAGCGTCGCGGACATTCATCCCCACGTCGCGAGTTACGTCGCCCTGATACTCCAGAGAACCGTGAAGAGCACAGACGTGCCCGCGAGTGGCTCAGAGATCACGGCCCGTTCCAGCCGCAAGCGCCCGCTCCACCGCCTTCGGAACCCGTTCCTGATCATCCATACCAAAGACCACGGCGCCAGAACGCCGGTCAGCGGAGAGTTCCGGATAATTCATATGGCGATGTTCCACCTACGGAAGCATGGCGGCAGCAGGAACGAGACATCAGACGTGATCAACGCGAAGCTAGACAGCGCGCTGAGGAGTACCAACAATGGCGTGAGTCTATTCCCATCCCCAGCGATGACTCTTCATCGTCGCATGGTGGATCGGATGCAGATGTGGAGACAGATCCCGATCACCCCATGAGCGGCACGCTCTCGGGTTCTTATCGCGAACTGCTCATGCATGCCACGCAAGTTGACCCTCAGACCTACAAGGAAGCGATGTCTAGACCTGATGCGAAGCAGTGGGAGATTGCAATGCTTGAGGAATTGAAATCTCACGAGGAAAACAAGACTTGGATCCTGGTTACACGACCGCGTAATCGACGGATCGTGAAATGCAAATGGGTGTTTGTCATCAAGGCTGACGGCCGCTACAAAGCGCGCCTCGTGGCCAAAGGATTCACCCAGGTACAGGGAATAGACTTTCAGGAAACCTTCTCTCCCGTCGCACGATATGAAGCTATACGCTTCTTGCTCGCACATGCCGCACTCGAAAATTGGGAAATCGAGGCAATGGATATAAAAACGGCCTTCCTGTATGGCGAGCTCGACGAGGAGATCTACATGGAACAACCAGAAGGTTTCGTGGAGAAGGGAAAGGAGCACATGGTGTGCAAGTTGCAGAAGGCAATCTACGGCCTGAAGCAAGCCTCTCGCACCTGGAATCAGAAGTTACACCAGACTCTGATAGGCATCGGTTTCGAACGTACCCGGTCAGATGCCGGGGTATACGTCTACGAGCAGAAGAAGGGCCACATGATCCTTATCGTCTACGTCGACGATCTGCTCCCAATGGGTCCGAGTAAATCTGAGATTGATCGCGTCAAGAAGGTCCTTGCAGACAAATTCCAAATGCGGGACCTCGGCCCGGCGGACACCTTCCTGGGCATGCGCATCACTCGTGATCGCTCGAAGCGGCAACTGGAACTGGATCAGCAGAACTACATCGAGCAGGTCCTCACACGCTTCCAGATGCACAATGCAAAGCCGCAAAAAACCCCACTGCCTGAAGGGTTACACCTCGAGAGGGCAGAAGATGGCTACAAGGCCAACGCGACGCTACTACATCAGTACCAGACCATGATCGGTAGCTTAATCTATTGCATGATCGGGTCACGGCCCGACATAGCATACGCCGTCACTCGTCTCTCCCAGTACATGTCCAATCCCACACCCACGCACGTTGAGCATGCGAAACATGTCTTGCGATACCTCCGTGCGACAAGTGACTACCGCATCCGCTTCCAGGGTTCCGGTCAATCGGGCCTGATTGGTTATTCGGATGCAGACTGGGGTGAGAATCGAGATAACCGACGATCGACTACTGGCTACACGTTCCTCATGGCTGATGCCGCTGTCACATGGGTTTCCCGGATGCAGCGGACCGTAGCACGCTCTTCGACTGAAGCCGAATACATGGCGCTTTCCGACGCATGTTCGGAGGTTGCCTGGCTGACGTCACTCCAACGCGAGATCGGATTCCCACAGAAGGGTCCGGTGCCTATGGTTTCAGACAACCAAGGCGGAATTTTCCTCGCTATCAATCCCGCGCATGATCGTCGCCTCAAGCATGTGGACATTCGATATCACTTCATCCGCGAGTTCGTAGAGGACAAACGCGTCGAGATAGTGTACATCTCCACCGACGACATGATCGCCGACATTCTCACCAAGCCGCTAGGTGCGAAGAAGCACGAGAAGTTCCGAAAGGCTCTCGGCCTCGTATCTTCCAAGGACTTGTAAACGAGTGGGAGTGTCAGATCTTGGGCGTTTACCGTCCTGATATGGTAGGGCGCATCAGCGCCACCAAGCCCCAGCGTTCCGCATATGGACACCTCTCTCGTAGCACTGTAGTACATGCGTCAGCACCTCGAATATATGGTCATTATGCTCACTAATATGCAGTAGAATTATTCATCATCTTGTAAAGTCGATGACTGTGTATTCTGGTCCAGTAAACCCGCTTACATACAGTAGTCCTAGACATGTATATATACCGGCTCTGTAGCACCAGAATAAATCAGTTCAGAGTACATTCTTCACAGATACCAGCCCCTCAGTCGTCCTAGTCGCTTCCCAGTAGAGGAAGGCAAGTACGGGCAATAGCTGCGGCAAGAACCACAGGCAGAACATGCGCGTCGCCTCGTCCTGCCCATCAACAGCTGCGCTGAAGAAGCCTGCGAGACCTGTAAAGATCTCGTCCAGCGCTCGAACTCCGGTGTAGGTCCTGCGTATCGATAGGCCGTCGGGGTACGTCCCAGTCTTGCGGACATGTTCGAAGGCGGGGAACAGAATCTGGGTCGAGGGAGGAATGAGGTATATCAGGACGAATGTCGCAACGGATAGCATGCAAAAGGTGAGGATCGCTCGCCCGTGACGAGCGCGCTGAGGGGGGACGCCGTTGTGTTTGCTTTTGGACTCTGACATGATGGCAAGACACTGACTTCCTCACCCGTCGGGCGCAGATTATATGTATCTTCACAAATGGCGAGGAAGCGAGTGGTCTTCGACGTCGTCACCGATGAAGACATCTGTCGGATGCAATTTTGCGCGACTCAGAGGCATGGATCCTGCAATGTTCTGACAACAATTCAATCGTTAAGACTTCATGGCCACTCACTGAGGGGAGGAGACGTCCCAGCTGACAGATCGCGGGAGGCCGAAGCAGCGTCTCCACCTCAGAAGAGTACAATGCCTGGTTTACGCAGGTCAATAGCTGCATCTGGAGGGTTGCAAAAGCGATAACACATTGGTCAGAAAAAAACCATCGTACCACCTCGCTATGTTTCCGGGTTGCTCCACTGGTCTTTCTCGAGAAGCGATGGAGCAAGGTCAAACGCGTAAAAAGATATGTCGAAATCCCGAAGAAGCTGTGTGTTCGCGTTGTCAGACGCGCATTGAGATTCAGAAGGTCGCATACCTGGTAAGTAGAACTTCCGTATCCACAAGCTCATGCTAGGTATGCTTCGATCAGCCTTAAGCTCAGACTCCGGAATGATGAGCAGCCTTGAGGCACGAACACTCACACGTGTGTTAAGGCCAAATATTATCGAAGGGCAAGTGGCGATTGCGGTGAGAGACAGTGGGGAAGGTTCATGACCTTGACCTCGAACCTCGATCGACAAGGGTTGTCGGCTCGCCCGAGCCGCGGTAACTATCCGATGTTATCTGCGTACTCCATACGGCTTTGATGTGATGCACCTCCCAGCTCCCGATTACTGGGCAGATATCGTGCTAGACTTGGCGGGGAGTACTCTCCTGGCACATGCATTAGATCTCGTCCGATTAAAGCAGCATGGACGTCACCACACGAAACATATAATTGTTTTACGGCCTCAAAATGTCGTCAGCAGAGCGAGATTTAATGTCAATACAGGCAGACTCACCGCTCTTGTTGAGGGCCACTCGGACCCTTCGCGAGCAGGCTACAATACTCTTGCCTTCGATCCAATAAGGAAGGGTTTTCGGGAGCGTGGACGACGCACAGAAGGCTGGACTGAGACGAAAAATGATATCCTTTCCGAGACAGCACTCCAGAGAAATACTCATCAGTCACTATCCTTGGCGTGAGTATCAGAAGTGCGCGGGAAGCGGCGCTTCTGGTACGGGGCGACCGAGAGGCTCGGTCGGGTGCGCAGGGCCTGTAAACGGACGCTCAGTCCGGTAGACTCAGAGGGGAAATGCTCTCTGTTATGTACCTGTAAACGGACGCTCAGTCCGGTAGCTAATACACATATTAGTACGCTACTGGGGTCGCAGGCACACAAGGGGGAACGCACACTCAGAGGGGAAATGTCACAGTTTTCTAATTCCCTACGGTTTTATTCTCGTAAGCGCCCAGTAGGCGCTAGGGGTTAGGGTTATGGACTAGGGTTAGGACAGGTACGCGTCAGAACGCGGTCACGTGTTGGTCACGGGCTGGGAAAGGACTCCGAGTCATGTGAGGATCTTATCTTTATCTTATCTATGATGTAGACGCTCCGGTACAAGGGTATAGTAGGTAGCCGGACCCAGGGTCCGGGTAGTGTATTCTAGAATAGCGTAGAAGGTTCCGGACACATCCGGTACTCGGCTTTAGACTTCGCCGAGCCCGGAGTATCTTGGCAAGTATCGCACCATCATCACGCCATCGCGCATGTGATGGGCAGTATTAGGGGTCTCGGGTAGTACCAGGGGTCCTCCCCTTCATGTATATATACCGGGCTCTGCTGGGCTTAAGTCCCCAGCATCATCTACCTCGTCTACCACCTACTTCACTCTCGCAGTCAAGTTCAACCCCACCAAAGCTACTAAGGTAAGTAGCGGGGTTTACTTTGACATTTAGATGATGCTATACCCCTTCGCGTCGACGTCGGCCTTAAGGGCTTGATCGTCGTGCGCAGCGTGCTCGACGTCGTTGCCGGCGACGTCGGCACCTTTTACTACTTATAATCTTGCGTTAGCAGGTTCGTCTCTTCGATGCGCGGCTACCATCTGTAATAGGGGTAGTTCTTCATTCGTGGAGCTGGCGACTGAGGTCCACCTGTAAAAGGGGGCTGTACGTCGTCGGCCATGGGGTCGCATGGGCATTACTCGTCGAATTATCGCGAGTGATGTTTGTGTAGGCGGGTTCGAAGCGCACATCGACCTGTAATAGGCGATGCTGTGCTCGGCCTGTCCGGAGACCTAAACGACTTGGGATCTGGGGGATACGTTGGGCCACCTGACAAGGGGCTTGACATGTTGAGACCCACCGTTGGACACATGGCGCCAGGAGTGCGACCACGTGGGCGGGCTGTGCAATACAGCATGGGAATCTTCTTGCCGATCCACAGGCGTAAGTGGCCACGCGACGTGTGGGGTGTTGAGTCCACCGCAAGGTGACCGCATCTCCGGTACTGGATGACAAGCGGTAAGACGCTAGCATCTAGGAAGTCCGTGGAGATCGTAGCCGTAAGGCACGACAAACCATTTGCAGCGGGTGTGGAAACCCGACTGAGATCTGAAACTCCCCCATCGCGCATGTGCAGAGAGAAAATGGCATGCCGTAAACGACTCTACCCACGAATGCGCGCGCATCAAGATTCGAACCGCAGCAAGAGAGGGCTGGTAATCCTCATTTTCTGAGCACTTTTCCTTCCATAAGCCGTACCTGTAAAAGGACGCTGGTTGATTATGTTATCACTAAGATGAAGTTCTACAACAAGACCATCATTGCCCGCAACGCCGCCGCCCCCTACCCCTCCCTTGCCGAGCGTATCTCGCTTCGCAAGGAGACCCAGGAAAAGGTCTACGAGGAGGTCAAGGAGAAGCTGGCCGAGATCGAGCGCCCCAAACAGCGCGAGAAGTATCTCCTCCAGCGCGAGCGTAACCGTCGCACCGTCACCCGCCCCGTCCCGAAGGCCGAGCAGAATCGCATCAACGAGGAGTTCGAGGAACGCCTCTGGGCGCTCGAACAGGCCTCCAGGCTCATCATGGAGATGAAGGCGCACAAGCGTCTCGAGGACCGGATTTCGAATCCGGCTCCCTCACTCCTGAGTCGCCTGGGCCCCCCTCAGCACCTGTCTCAAGAAGAGGTCGAGGAGACATACGGGAACGACGGCGACATGCAAGGCAAGGTCCCAAAAGAAGCAGGTCGTATACAGAAGTCGCACATCATTGATCGAACCAAAGAGATGATGAACTTGTTCAACGCGGTAAACCTTCGCTTGGTACCGCTCAGCGACCACCTCGTCGACATCGACAAGGTCGACAAGGAGTTAGGCGACGAGGTCTCGAAGTTGCTCGTCGACTTCGAAGACTTATACGACCACTTCGACGAGAACAAGGGGAGAAAGAAGTTGAAGGGAAAGCACTACAGGTGGATTACGAGGGATCTAAAGAAAATAAAATATGTATCCTTCGAAAATTTTAGTACTCGATATGTAGAGATCGCAAGGGAGCTCGTCGCTCTCAATATCTCATTCGAATACTAAATCCACCTGTAACCCGATGCAATAAAAACTCCACCTGATACTGAACTTCTGTGTGATACATAAGAGTTCTCCTTACTTTCCAACTGTAAAAGTGGAAAGAAATTGTACTAACATACCTTTTGACTAAGAAACAATGGCTGACGCTGATCAAATCGCTCAAATCAACTGGACCGAAATCAACTTGTCCTCGGACAATATCCAGCTCTCTCACGAGACCACGGTTCAGGCAATCTCCTCGGTCGCAGCACCAGAGGAGATATCGCAGAACCAAAGAATTTTCATTCAAGAATCGATTTACGCGGGGGTTGTCGAAGCCTCCCGTCAGAATGAGGCCCACGTGAGGCACCTATTCGATGGGTTCCTCAATATTTTTAACGGGGCTATGACGACGATTCTGGAGAAGGTGGACGAAGTCCGCGAAGAGCTGGTCGAAACCCAGAAAATCACCTATGTCCAGGAAGCCGCGCTGGAAAGCGTCAAGGGGATCGCAGACAATGCGATCAAACAGTTGAACGCCCTCCCAGCCGGTATCGGTTCAGGAGGTGGCGCACCTGCTCGCCCCAAGTCCGCCCAACCGCCGCTCTTCTCAGGCGAGAAGAATACGATGAAGTTTGAGGAATGGAAAAATCTGGTCGAACTTTGGAACAGTACCCAGGGCATCACGACGGACAAACAGCGCATCGTCAATGCGTTGTCCCTGTTGCGTGAACTAGCCCTGAAGCTGATGCAACCACTGTTGGACAAGAATGCCAGGGGCGAGGACATGGGCTCGGTCGACAGCTTCTGGGCTAGTCTCCAGACGGTATACGGTCAAAAGGATGTTACGCGCACGGCAACGAAGGACCTCGAGAAGCTACTCAACGACAAGTCGGCTCTCCAGAAGGACATCATCGACTACTCGGTTCGCTTCAAGGTACTCCTCGACAACAGCAGCAAGCCGTTCACGGACGCGCACATGATTAACAAGCTGTACGACAACGTCGAGGAGAAGCTGGGCATCTTCGTGCTGGGTCGCGGTCGCTCGAGTTGGCCTACAACTGCGTCAGAATTCATGACGTATCTCGTTGAGGCATACAAGGAACTCTACCCCGACCGCGCAGCGACGCACATTTTCAGCAAAGGAAACTCGCACGGCTCGGGTTCTACACCGGACCCGAATGCTATGGACATCAGCGCGGCTCAGACGGGCAAGGGCAAAGGCAAGGGGAAACAACAGGCGAATTCACAAGAAGCCAAGAAGGTTTCAACTCCCTGCGCCATTTGCACCGAGCTGAAGAAGTTCGCACGTGCTAAAACGCACGTCACTTCGGACTGCTTCTCGCTCAAGGACCAGAAGCCGCAGCAGTCCTCCGGTAACAACAACAACGGCAAGGCCTCCTCCTCGAGCGGGGGGAGTAACAATCAAGGAAAAGGCAAGAACGCGGCGACAATTGCTGCCAAGAAAAACTCCTTCAATCAAGCGAAGGCCAGGATGGCCGAATTGGAGAAGGAAATCGCGGGACTTGAGGCCGATGACGAAGTCGTCATCAATGCGGCCCGTATCCACGAATGGACGGAGGAGGACGAGAAGGAGTTGAAAAAGACTCCCCCCCAGGAACCCGTTGATGAGCGGGAAGCTAGGCGTGCACGTATGAGGGCCCAAGCTGCTAAATACGCGAAATCGTCTGACCGGAAAGTGGATTTTCTCAACGACCTGTAGCGGATCCCTGCGTCCTACAGGTCAGTAACGCTGATCATGTACCCACGGCCGAGTCTACACTGGATGTAGATAGAGTAATTGACATTGATGTATTGAACGTCTCGCGTAATAAATCATTATCGTTCAAACTTCCTATTACTCTGTGGGTGTATGGTAAAAAAGCGCAGGCAGAAGCCCTGGTTGATTCAGGTGCCACGACGAGTTTCATCAATCACAGCTTCGTCGAAAAGAACAATCTGGTAACTATTAAGTTGGCAAATCCGTATGAAGTAAAAAATGCGGATGGAACGATCAATAAAGCAGGACGAATCACTCACGCCCTGCGAGCCTACTTGGAAATTGGAACGCACAAACACACCCAGTACTTGCTCGTGACGGATTTGCACGACAAAGACATGTATATAGGGTACAAGTTCCTACACCGGCATAACCCAGAAATTGACTGGGCAAAAGGCAATTGGGAGTTCACCAGATGTCCTGAATCATGCAAAGTCTCCAGCATGGCACAGAAAGTCCAAGCCCTCGACATCGAAATCGGCAATGACGAGGAGCTGGCAGAGCTCGAACCAGAGCAACCTTGGGAATCCTCACTGGACGATATTGGAGAAGAGGATATTCCCCACCACATCAACTGGGTTGATTTCAGTAACCCAGAGGAACGAACGCAAGCCGAGGCTGTCGCTGACATCCTGGAAAAGGATGACGACGATACAGTCGACACCTCGCAATGGAAATCACAGGTACCGAGTTGGGTCCACAAATTCGAAAGCGTATTCAGTAAGACCAAGTCTGAACGCATGCCCACCCACAAACCATGGGATCATGCCATCGAATTTGAGGAAGGAGCTAAGTTGCCCCCAATCGGAAAGGTGTACCCACTAGACCAGAGACAACGCTCGTCTTTCGACGAGTGGATTCGTGAGGAACGCCGAAAAGGCTACATTGAAGAGTCGAAGTCACCCATCGCTGCCTCATTCTTTTTCGTAAAGAAAGCCGATGGTAGTTTGCGACCTTGCATGGATTACCGCCCCTTGAACGGAATTACGAAGAAAAACCGTTATCCTATCCCTCGCATCGCCGATTTAATCGACGCACTATCTCAGGCGTCGATATTCACAAAAATCGACCTTCGATGGGGATATAACAATGTCCGCATCAAGGAAGGTGACGAGTGGAAAACGGCTTTCGTAACCAAGGACGGTTTATTCCAGGCCAAAGTTATGTACTTTGGATTCGCAAACGCACCGGCAACATTCCAGAATATGATGAACAACATTTTCAAAGACCTTATCCGTCAAGGAAAGGTTATGGTCTACCTCGACGATATCCTCATCTTCGGCAACGACCGCGAGGAACATCGAAAGATCGTACACGAAGTGTTGCAGCGACTGGAAGACAACGACCTCTTCGCAAAAGCAGAAAAGTGTCTATTCGAGAAGGACAAGCTCGCCTATCTCGGCATGATTATATCCAAAAATCATGTAGAAATGGACCCTGCTAAAGTCACAGGCGTAACGGAGTGGCCCGTACCGACCAAGGTCAAGCACGTTCAGGCATTCCTTGGATTCGCGAATTTCTATCGCAGGTTTATTAAAGACTTTGCGAAGATCACGAAGCCACTCACGGTACTCACCAAGAAGGATCAACCATGGGAATGGGGTTCTGACCAGCAGAAGGCGTTTGACGACCTGAAAAAGGCGTTCACTTCTGCACCAATTCTGCGAATTCCGGACGACGTTAATCCATTCAGGCTCTCTACCAACGCGAGTGACTTCGCGATCGGCTCAGTGTTGTCACAACTCGACCCAAACGATAAGCTTTACCATCCGGTAGCCTTCCACTCCAAGTCACTCAATGTTCACGAAAGGAACTATGAGATATACGACAAGGAGATGTTGGCCATAATCCGCGGGTTAGAAGAGTATAGACACTATCTAGAGGGACATCCGGAGAAATTCGAGATATGGTCAGACCACCAGAATCTGACTTATTTTAAGCAGGCCCAGAAATTGTCTCGCCGTCAAGCTCGTTGGGCATTATACCTAACAAGATTCCATTTCACACTACACCACAAGCCGGGTAAAACAATGGAAGCTGAAGACCCTCTGTCCAGGAGACCAGATCATGAAGAGGGGGTAGAACTCGATAATCGCGACCATATTCTTCTGAAGCCAGAATTTTTCGCCAATCTGCTCGAAGTCTGCGCGATTGACGCCTCCCATGACGCTCCAGTAAACGACGATTTACTGCTCCAAGAGGTCAAGAAGGCTCTGTTATCCGACGAAGTCACCAAGAACTATCAATCGTTACTCAAATCAGGCCCACGCGAGTTCAAGAAACCGTTAGAGGAATGGAACTTTGAGAATGGATTGCTACTCTTCCGGGGACATATCTACATACCGAAGGATGAGAATGAGGACTTACGACGACGAGTAGTCCAAATGCACCACGACCACCCATCAGCCGGACATCCAGGCAGGTGGAAGACCTACAAACTTGTCTCCCGAAACTATTGGTGGCCGGGAATGTCTGTCTTCGTCAAGAAATACGTCACAGGTTGCGACACGTGTCAGCGAATGAAGAATCGCACACAGCAGACCTACGGACAACTCATGCCCAACAAGGTACCTAATGGACCTTGGGAAGTTATTACCATCGACTTGATTACTCAGTTGATGCCGTCAAGAGGAAAGGATGCCATTCTAGTCATTGTATGCCGACTCACCAAGAGAGCACGTTTCTTCGCGATAACGAACAAATTCTCTGCTAAAGACCTCGCAAAGATCCTGATGGATAGAATTTACCCTATCCACGGACTACCTTTGCAGATAATCTCAGACAGAGGAACTCAATTCGCGGCTGAACTCTTTCAAGGGTGGTGTAAGCTACTCGGTATCGAGTCAGCGATGTCTACGGCATATCACCCTCAGACAGACGGTCAAACAGAACGAGTAAATCAAGTTCTAGAACAGTACCTACGCTGCTTCGCTGATAATGTCAATCACGAAGACTGGGTTGATTATCTGCCCACCGCAGAATTTGCCTACAACAATGCAGCACACGAAAGTACAAAGGACACGCCGTTCTTTCTAGAATATGGTAGACACCCACGGGCAGGACCAACTCTCGACAAGCAAGCCAAAAGCAAAGACTTGAACGAGATATTCAGACTTAGACAAGACGCCCAAGACAAGGCCAAAGCAGCCCTACAACTAGCAGCGGACCGTATGAAGTGGTACTACGACCAGAACAAGCAAGAAGTGCCGTTTAAAGTCGGCGACAAAGTCCTGCTGAATTCAAAGGATTACCAAACCACTCAACGCACGCTGACACCGAGGTACCTAGGACCGTTCGAAATCATCGAGCAACTGTCCAAAGTAACCTTCAAGGTGACACTGCCTCCACAATATAGGGCATATCACCCGGTGTTCCACGCTAGTAAATTAATCCCCTATTCTACACCCTCCATCGTCGGCCAACGAGCCGCACCACCTGAGCCAGAAGTTCATGACGGAGAGCTCGAGTACGAGGTCGAGAAAATTCTCAACCACAAGACTACCGGGCGTGTCAGAAAACGAAACTGGTACATGGTTCGATGGAAGGGTTATGGGCCAGAAGAAGACAAATGGGAACCAGAAAGTAATCTGGAAGGTGCTAAAGAGAAGATCGCGGAATTTTGGCGCGTTCGGAACGAAGAAGCACCTATGGAAACAGACGGTTTAGAACTCGACGAAGAGGAAACCCTTCAGATCGTTCTAGATGGTGGAAAAACACCATCCAAGAGCACCACCGAGGCAGCAGGCTGGGATCTGTATGCAGCAGAAGATGTAACAATTCCAGCAGGAGACCGCAAACTCATCAGCACTGGCATTCACATCCGAGTTCCAACTGGAACCTATGGACGAATTGCACCACGATCAGGACTTGCACTCAAAGGCATTCATGTCGGCGCAGGTGTTATCGACCGGGACTACACGGGTATCGTCAAAATACTACTCCTTAACACAAGCGACAGTGACTTCACAGTCACGACTGGAGATAGGGCGGCTCAGTTGATCCTGGAGAAAATCGCCGATGCCGACATAGAAGTTGTCGAAACACTACAGTCAACCGATCGTGGCTCAGGCGGGTTTGGATCCACTGGAAAATAAAAAGTCTTCTCTCGGGGGTTCGAGGGGGTACTGTCACAGTTTTCTAATTCCCTACAGTTTTATTCTCGTAAGCGCCCAGTAGGCGCTAGGGGTTAGGGTTATGGACTAGGGTTAGGACAGGTACGCGTCAGAACGCGGTCACGTGTTGGTCACGGGCTGGGAAAGGACTCCGAGTTATGTGAGGATCTTATCTTTATCTTATCTATGATGTAGACGCTCCGGTACAAGGGTATAGTAGGTAGCCGGACCCAGGGTCCGGGTAGTGTATTCTAGAATAGCGTAGAAGGTTCCGGACACATCCGGTACTCGGCTTTAGACTTCGCCGAGCCCGGAGTATCTTGGCAAGTATCGCACCATCATCACGCCATCGCGCATGTGATGGGCAGTATTAGGGGTCTCGGGTAGTACCAGGGGTCCTCCCCTTCATGTATATATACCGGGCTCTGCTGGGCTTAAGTCCCCAGCATCATCTACCTCGTCTACCACCTACTTCACTCTCGCAGTCAAGTTCAACCCCACCAAAGCTACTAAGGTAAGTAGCGGGGTTTACTTTGACATTTAGATGATGCTATACCCCTTCGCGTCGACGTCGGCCTTAAGGGCTTGATCGTCGCACGCAGCGTGCTCGACGTCGTTGCCGGCGACGTCGGCACCTTTTACCACTTATAATCTTGCGTTCGCAGGTTCGCTTCTTCGATGCGCGGCTACCACCTGTAATAGGGGTAGTTCTTCATTCGTGGGCCAGCGACTGAGGTCCACCTGTAAAAGGGGGCTGTACGTCGTTGGCCATGGGGTCGCATGGGCATTACTCGACGAATTATCGCGAGTGATGTTTGTGTAGGCGGGTTCGAAGCGCACATCGACCTGTAATAGGCGATGCTGTGCTCGGCCTGTCCGGAGACCTAAACGACTTGGGATCTGGGGGATATGTTGGGCCACCTGACAAGGGGCTTGACACGTTGAGACCCACCGTTGGACACGTGGCGCCAGGAGTGCGACCACGTGGGCGGGCTGTGCAATACAGCAAGGGAATCTTCTTGCCGATCCACAGGCGTAAGTGGCCACGCGACGCGTGGGGTGTTGAGTCCACCGCAAGGTGACCGCATCCCCGGTACTGGATGACAAGCGGTAAGACGCTAGCATCTAGGAAGTCCGTGGAGATCGTAGCTGTAAGGCACGACAAACCATTTGCAGCGGGTGTGGAAACCCGACTGAGATCTGAAACTCCCCCATCGCGCATGTGCAGAGAGATAATGGCATGCCGTAAACGACTCTACCCACGAATGCGCGCGCATCAAGATTCGAACCGCAGCAAGAGAGGGCTGGTAACCCTCATTTTCTGAGCACTTTTCCTTCCATAAGTCGTACCTGTAAAAGGATGCTGGTTGATTATGTTATCACACAGAAATGAAGTTCTACAACAAGACCATCATTGCCCGCAACGCCGCCGCCCCCTACCCCTCCCTTGCCGAGCGTATCTCGCTTCGCAAGGAGACCCAGGAAAAGGTCTACGAGGAGGTCAAGGAGAAGCTGGCCGAGATCGAGCGCCCCAAACAGCGCGAGAAGTATCTCCTCCAGCGCGAGCGTAACCGTCGCACCGTCACCCGCCCCGTCCCGAAGGCCGAGCAGAATCGCATCAACGAGGAGTTCGAGGAACGCCTCTGGGCGCTCGAACAGGCCTCCAGGCTCATCATGGAGATGAAGGCGCGCAAGCGTCTCGAGGACCGGATTTCGAATCCGGCTCCCTCACTCCTGAGTCGCCTGGGCCCCCCTCAGCACCTGTCTCAAGAAGAGGTCGAGGAGACATACGGGAACGACGGCGACATGCAAGGCAAGGTCCCAAAAGAAGCAGGTCGTATACAGAAGTCGCACATCATTGATCGAACCAAAGAGATGATGAACTTGTTCAACGCGGTAAACCTTCGCTTGGTACCGCTCAGCGACCACCTCGTCGACATCGACAAGGTCGACAAGGAGTTAGGCGACGAGGTCTCGAAGTTGCTCGTCGACTTCGAAGACTTATACGACCACTTCGACGAGAACAAGGGGAGAAAGAAGTTGAAGGGAAAGCACTACAGGTGGATTACGAGGGATCTAAAGAAAATAAAATATGTATCCTTCGAAAATTTTAGTACTCGATATGTAGAGATCGCAAGGGAGCTCGTCGCTCTCAATATCTCATTCGAATACTAAATCCACCTGTAACCCGATGCAATAAAAACTCCACCTGATACTGAACTTCTGTGTGATACATAAGAGTTCTCCTTACTTTCCAACTGTAAAAGTGGAAAGAAATTGTACTAACATACCTTTTGACTAAGAAACAATGGCTGACGCTGATCAAATCGCTCAAATCAACTGGACCGAAATCAACTTGTCCTCGGACAATATCCAGCTCTCTCACGAGACCACGGTTCAGGCAATCTCCTCGGTCGCAGCACCAGAGGAGATATCGCAGAACCAAAGAATTTTCATTCAAGAATCGATTTACGCGGGGGTTGTCGAAGCCTCCCGTCAGAATGAGGCCCACGTGAGGCACCTATTCGATGGGTTCCTCAATATTTTTAACGGGGCTATGACGACGATTCTGGAGAAGGTGGACGAAGTCCGCGAAGAGCTGGTCGAAACCCAGAAAATCACCTATGTCCAGGAAGCCGCGCTGGAAAGCGTCAAGGGGATCGCAGACAATGCGATCAAACAGTTGAACGCCCTCCCAGCCGGTATCGGTTCAGGAGGTGGCGCACCTGCTCGCCCCAAGTCCGCCCAACCGCCGCTCTTCTCAGGCGAGAAGAATACGATGAAGTTTGAGGAATGGAAAAATCTGGTCGAACTTTGGAACAGTACCCAGGGCATCACGACGGACAAACAGCGCATCGTCAATGCGTTGTCCCTGTTGCGTGAACTAGCCCTGAAGCTGATGCAACCACTGTTGGACAAGAATGCCAGGGGCGAGGACATGGGCTCGGTCGACAGCTTCTGGGCTAGTCTCCAGACGGTATACGGTCAAAAGGATGTTACGCGCACGGCAACGAAGGACCTCGAGAAGCTACTCAACGACAAGTCGGCTCTCCAGAAGGACATCATCGACTACTCGGTTCGCTTCAAGGTACTCCTCGACAACAGCAGCAAGCCGTTCACGGACGCGCACATGATTAACAAGCTGTACGACAACGTCGAGGAGAAGCTGGGCATCTTCGTGCTGGGTCGCGGTCGCTCGAGTTGGCCTACAACTGCGTCAGAATTCATGACGTATCTCGTTGAGGCATACAAGGAACTCTACCCCGACCGCGCAGCGACGCACATTTTCAGCAAAGGAAACTCGCACGGCTCGGGTTCTACACCGGACCCGAATGCTATGGACATCAGCGCGGCTCAGACGGGCAAGGGCAAAGGCAAGGGGAAACAACAGGCGAATTCACAAGAAGCCAAGAAGGTTTCAACTCCCTGCGCCATTTGCACCGAGCTGAAGAAGTTCGCACGTGCTAAAACGCACGTCACTTCGGACTGCTTCTCGCTCAAGGACCAGAAGCCGCAGCAGTCCTCCGGTAACAACAACAACGGCAAGGCCTCCTCCTCGAGCGGGGGAGTAACAATCAAGGAAAAGGCAAGAACGCGGCGACAATTGCTGCCAAGAAAAACTCCTTCAATCAAGCGAAGGCCAGGATGGCCGAATTGGAGAAGGAAATCGCGGGACTTGAGGCCGATGACGAAGTCGTCATCAATGCGGCCCGTATCCACGAATGGACGGAGGAGGACGAGAAGGAGTTGAAAAAGACTCCCCCCCAGGAACCCGTTGATGAGCGGGAAGCTAGGCGTGCACGTATGAGGGCCCAAGCTGCTAAATACGCGAAATCGTCTGACCGGAAAGTGGATTTTCTCAACGACCTGTAGCGGATCCCTGCGTCCTACAGGTCAGTAACGCTGATCATGTACCCACGGCCGAGTCTACACTGGATGTAGATAGAGTAATTGACATTGATGTATTGAACGTCTCGCGTAATAAATCATTATCGTTCAAACTTCCTATTACTCTGTGGGTGTATGGTAAAAAAGCGCAGGCAGAAGCCCTGGTTGATTCAGGTGCCACGACGAGTTTCATCAATCACAGCTTCGTCGAAAAGAACAATCTGGTAACTATTAAGTTGGCAAATCCGTATGAAGTAAAAAATGCGGATGGAACGATCAATAAAGCAGGACGAATCACTCACGCCCTGCGAGCCTACTTGGAAATTGGAACGCACAAACACACCCAGTACTTGCTCGTGACGGATTTGCACGACAAAGACATGTATATAGGGTACAAGTTCCTACACCGGCATAACCCAGAAATTGACTGGGCAAAAGGCAATTGGGAGTTCACCAGATGTCCTGAATCATGCAAAGTCTCCAGCATGGCACAGAAAGTCCAAGCCCTCGACATCGAAATCGGCAATGACGAGGAGCTGGCAGAGCTCGAACCAGAGCAACCTTGGGAATCCTCACTGGACGATATTGGAGAAGAGGATATTCCCCACCACATCAACTGGGTTGATTTCAGTAACCCAGAGGAACGAACGCAAGCCGAGGCTGTCGCTGACATCCTGGAAAAGGATGACGACGATACAGTCGACACCTCGCAATGGAAATCACAGGTACCGAGTTGGGTCCACAAATTCGAAAGCGTATTCAGTAAGACCAAGTCTGAACGCATGCCCACCCACAAACCATGGGATCATGCCATCGAATTTGAGGAAGGAGCTAAGTTGCCCCCAATCGGAAAGGTGTACCCACTAGACCAGAGACAACGCTCGTCTTTCGACAAGTGGATTCGTGAGGAACGCCGAAAAGGCTACATTGAAGAGTCGAAGTCACCCATCGCTGCCTCATTCTTTTTCGTAAAGAAAGCCGATGGTAGTTTGCGACCTTGCATGGATTACCGCCCCTTGAACGGAATTACGAAGAAAAACCGTTATCCTATCCCTCGCATCGCCGATTTAATCGACGCACTATCTCAGGCGTCGATATTCACAAAAATCGACCTTCGATGGGGATATAACAATGTCCGCATCAAGGAAGGTGACGAGTGGAAAACGGCTTTCGTAACCAAGGACGGTTTATTCCAGGCCAAAGTTATGTACTTTGGATTCGCAAACGCACCGGCAACATTCCAGAATATGATGAACAACATTTTCAAAGACCTTATCCGTCAAGGAAAGGTTATGGTCTACCTCGACGATATCCTCATCTTCGGCAACGACCGCGAGGAACATCGAAAGATCGTACACGAAGTGTTGCAGCGACTGGAAGACAACGACCTCTTCGCAAAAGCAGAAAAGTGTCTATTCGAGAAGGACAAGCTCGCCTATCTCGGCATGATTATATCCAAAAATCATGTAGAAATGGACCCTGCTAAAGTCACAGGCGTAACGGAGTGGCCCGTACCGACCAAGGTCAAGCACGTTCAGGCATTCCTTGGATTCGCGAATTTCTATCGCAGGTTTATTAAAGACTTTGCGAAGATCACGAAGCCACTCACGGTACTCACCAAGAAGGATCAACCATGGGAATGGGGTTCTGACCAGCAGAAGGCGTTTGACGACCTGAAAAAGGCGTTCACTTCTGCACCAATTCTGCGAATTCCGGACGACGTTAATCCATTCAGGCTCTCTACCGACGCGAGTGACTTCGCGATCGGCTCAGTGTTGTCACAACTCGACCCAAACGATAAGCTTTACCATCCGGTAGCCTTCCACTCCAAGTCACTCAATGTTCACGAAAGGAACTATGAGATATACGACAAGGAGATGTTGGCCATAATCCGCGGGTTAGAAGAGTATAGACACTATCTAGAGGGACATCCGGAGAAATTCGAGATATGGTCAGACCACCAGAATCTGACTTATTTTAAGCAGGCCCAGAAATTGTCTCGCCGTCAAGCTCGTTGGGCATTATACCTAACAAGATTCCATTTCACACTACACCACAAGCCGGGTAAAACAATGGAAGCTGAAGACCCTCTGTCCAGGAGACCAGATCATGAAGAGGGGGTAGAACTCGATAATCGCGACCATATTCTTCTGAAGCCAGAATTTTTCGCCAATCTGCTCGAAGTCTGCGCGATTGACGCCTCCCATGACGCTCCAGTAAACGACGATTTACTGCTCCAAGAGGTCAAGAAGGCTCTGTTATCCGACGAAGTCACCAAGAACTATCAATCGTTACTCAAATCAGGCCCACGCGAGTTCAAGAAACCGTTAGAGGAATGGAACTTTGAGAATGGATTGCTACTCTTCCGGGGACATATCTACATACCGAAGGATGAGAATGAGGACTTACGACGACGAGTAGTCCAAATGCACCACGACCACCCATCAGCCGGACATCCAGGCAGGTGGAAGACCTACAAACTTGTCTCCCGAAACTATTGGTGGCCGGGAATGTCTGTCTTCGTCAAGAAATACGTCACAGGTTGCGACACGTGTCAGCGAATGAAGAATCGCACACAGCAGACCTACGGACAACTCATGCCCAACAAGGTACCTAATGGACCTTGGGAAGTTATTACCATCGACTTGATTACTCAGTTGATGCCGTCAAGAGGAAAGGATGCCATTCTAGTCATTGTATGCCGACTCACCAAGAGAGCACGTTTCTTCGCGATAACGAACAAATTCTCTGCTAAAGACCTCGCAAAGATCCTGATGGATAGAATTTACCCTATCCACGGACTACCTTTGCAGATAATCTCAGACAGAGGAACTCAATTCGCGGCTGAACTCTTTCAAGGGTGGTGTAAGCTACTCGGTATCGAGTCAGCGATGTCTACGGCATATCACCCTCAGACAGACGGTCAAACAGAACGAGTAAATCAAGTTCTAGAACAGTACCTACGCTGCTTCGCTGATAATGTCAATCACGAAGACTGGGTTGATTATCTGCCCACCGCAGAATTTGCCTACAACAATGCAGCACACGAAAGTACAAAGGACACGCCGTTCTTTCTAGAATATGGTAGACACCCACGGGCAGGACCAACTCTCGACAAGCAAGCCAAAAGCAAAGACTTGAACGAGATATTCAGACTTAGACAAGACGCCCAAGACAAGGCCAAAGCAGCCCTACAACTAGCAGCGGACCGTATGAAGTGGTACTACGACCAGAACAAGCAAGAAGTGCCGTTTAAAGTCGGCGACAAAGTCCTGCTGAATTCAAAGGATTACCAAACCACTCAACGCACGCTGACACCGAGGTACCTAGGACCGTTCGAAATCATCGAGCAACTGTCCAAAGTAACCTTCAAGGTGAAACTGCCTCCACAATATAGGGCATATCACCCGGTGTTCCACGCTAGTAAATTAATCCCCTATTCTACACCCTCCATCGTCGGCCAACGAGCCGCACCACCTGAGCCAGAAGTTCATGACGGAGAGCTCGAGTACGAGGTCGAGAAAATTCTCAACCACAAGACTACCGGGCGTGTCAGAAAACGAAACTGGTACATGGTTCGATGGAAGGGTTATGGGCCAGAAGAAGACAAATGGGAACCAGAAAGTAATCTGGAAGGTGCTAAAGAGAAGATCGCGGAATTTTGGCGCGTTCGGAACGAAGAAGCACCTATGGAAACAGACGGTTTAGAACTCGACGAAGAGGAAACCCTTCAGATCGTTCTAGATGGTGGAAAAACACCATCCAAGAGCACCACCGAGGCAGCAGGCTGGGATCTGTATGCAGCAGAAGATGTAACAATTCCAGCAGGAGACCGCAAACTCATCAGCACTGGCATTCACATCCGAGTTCCAACTGGAACCTATGGACGAATTGCACCACGATCAGGACTTGCACTCAAAGGCATTCATGTCGGCGCAGGTGTTATCGACCGGGACTACACGGGTATCGTCAAAATACTACTCCTTAACACAAGCGACAGTGACTTCACAGTCACGACTGGAGATAGGGCGGCTCAGTTGATCCTGGAGAAAATCGCCGATGCCGACATAGAAGTTGTCGAAACACTACAGTCAACCGATCGTGGCTCAGGCGGGTTTGGATCCACTGGAAAATAAAAAGTCTTCTCTCGGGGGTTCGAGGGGGTACTGTCACAGTTTTCTAATTCCCTACAGTTTTATTCTCGTAAGCGCCCAGTAGGCGCTAGGGGTTAGGGTTATGGACTAGGGTTAGGACAGGTACGCGTCAGAACGCGGTCACGTGTTGGTCACGGGCTGGGAAAGGACTCCGAGTTATGTGAGGATCTTATCTTTATCTTATCTATGATGTAGACGCTCCGGTACAAGGGTATAGTAGGTAGCCGGACCCAGGGTCCGGGTAGTGTATTCTAGAATAGCGTAGAAGGTTCCGGACACATCCGGTACTCGGCTTTAGACTTCGCCGAGCCCGGAGTATCTTGGCAAGTATCGCACCATCATCACGCCATCGCGCATGTGATGGGCAGTATTAGGGGTCTCGGGTAGTACCAGGGGTCCTCCCCTTCATGTATATATACCGGGCTCTGCTGGGCTTAAGTCCCCAGCATCATCTACCTCGTCTACCACCTACTTCACTCTCGCAGTCAAGTTCAACCCCACCAAAGCTACTAAGGTAAGTAGCGGGGTTTACTTTGACATTTAGATGATGCTATACCCCTTCGCGTCGACGTCGGCCTTAAGGGCTTGATCGTCGTGCGCAGCGTGCTCGACGTCGTTGCCGGCGACGTCGGCACCTTTTACTACTTATAATCTTGCGTTAGCAGGTTCGTCTCTTCGATGCGCGGCTACCACCTGTAATAGGGTAGTTCTTCATTCGTGGAGCTGGCGACTGAGGTCCACCTGTAAAAGGGGGCTGTACGTCGTCGGCCATGGGGTCGCATGGGCATTACTCGACGAATTATCGCGAGTGATGTTTGTGTAGGCGGGTTCGAAGCGCACATCGACCTGTAATAGGCGATGCTGTGCTCGGCCTGTCCGGAGACCTAAACGACTTGGGATCTGGGGGATATGTTGGGCCACCTGACAAGGGGCTTGACACGTTGAGACCCACCGTTGGACACGTGGCGCCAGGAGTGCGACCACGTGGCGGGCTGTGCAATACAGCATGGGAATCTTCTTGCCGATCCACAGGCGTAAGTGGCCACGCGACGTGTGGGTGTTGAGTCCACCGCAAGGTGACCGCATCTCCGGTACTGGATGACAAGCGGTAAGACGCTAGCATTTAGGAAGTCCGTGGAGATCGTAGCCGTAAGGCACGACAAACCATTTGCAGCGGGTGTGGAAACCCGACTGAGATCTGAAACTCCCCCATCGCGCATGTGCAGAGAGAAAATGGCATGCCGTAAACGACTCTACCCACGAATGCGCGCGCATCAAGATTCGAACCGCAGCAAGAGAGGGCTGGTAATCCTCATTTTCTGAGCACTTTTCCTTCCATAAGCCGTACCTGTAAAAGGACGCTGGTTGATTATGTTATCACTAAGATGAAGTTCTACAACAAGACCATCATTGCCCGCAACGCCGCCGCCCCCTACCCCTCCCTTGCCGAGCGTATCTCGCTTCGCAAGGAGACCAGGAAAAGGTCTACGAGGAGGTCAAGGAGAAGCTGGCCGAGATCGAGCGCCCCAAACAGCGCGAGAAGTATCTCCTCCAGCGCGAGCGTAACCGTCGCACCGTCACCCGCCCCGTCCCGAAGGCCGAGCAGAATCGCATCAACGAGGAGTTCGAGGAACGCCTCTGGGCGCTCGAACAGGCCTCCAGGCTCATCATGGAGATGAAGGCGCGCAAGCGTCTCGAGGACCGGATTTCGAATCCGGCTCCCTCACTCCTGAGTCGCCTGGGCCCCCTCAGCACCTGTCTCAAGAAGAGGTCGAGGAGACATACGGGAACGACGGCGACATGCAAGGCAAGGTCCCAAAAGAAGCAGGTCGTATACAGAAGTCGCACATCATTGATCGAACCAAAGAGATGATGAACTTGTTCAACGCGGTAAACCTTCGCTTGGTACCGCTCAGCGACCACCTCGTCGACATCGACAAGGTCGACAAGGAGTTAGGCGACGAGGTCTCGAAGTTGCTCGTCGACTTCGAAGACTTATACGACCACTTCGACGAGAACAAGGGAGAAAGAAGTTGAAGGGAAAGCACTACAGGTGGATTACGAGGGATCTAAAGAAAATAAAATATGTATCCTTCGAAAATTTTAGTACTCGATATGTAGAGATCGCAAGGGAGCTCGTCGCTCTCAATATCTCATTCGAATACTAAATCCACCTGTAACCCGATGCAATAAAAACTCCACCTGATACTGAACTTCTGTGTGATACATAAGAGTTCTCCTTACTTTCCAACTGTAAAAGTGGAAAGAAATTGTACTAACATACCTTTTGACTAAGAAACAATGGCTGACGCTGATCAAATCGCTCAAATCAACTGGACCGAAATCAACTTGTCCTCGGACAATATCCAGCTCTCTCACGAGACCACGGTTCAGGCAATCTCCTCGGTCGCAGCACCAGAGGAGATATCGCAGAACCAAAGAATTTTCATTCAAGAATCGATTTACGCGGGGGTTGTCGAAGCCTCCCGTCAGAATGAGGCCCACGTGAGGCACCTATTCGATGGGTTCCTCAATATTTTTAACGGGGCTATGACGACGATTCTGGAGAAGGTGGACGAAGTCCGCGAAGAGCTGGTCGAAACCCAGAAAATCACCTATGTCCAGGAAGCCGCGCTGGAAAGCGTCAAGGGGATCGCAGACAATGCGATCAAACAGTTGAACGCCCTCCCAGCCGGTATCGGTTCAGGAGGTGGCGCACCTGCTCGCCCCAAGTCCGCCCAACCGCCGCTCTTCTCAGGCGAGAAGAATACGATGAAGTTTGAGGAATGGAAAAATCTGGTCGAACTTTGGAACAGTACCCAGGGCATCACGACGGACAAACAGCGCATCGTCAATGCGTTGTCCCTGTTGCGTGAACTAGCCCTGAAGCTGATGCAACCACTGTT
The DNA here is from genome assembly GCA_001910725.1 of Phanerodontia chrysosporium. Taxonomy (NCBI): domain Eukaryota; kingdom Fungi; phylum Basidiomycota; class Agaricomycetes; order Polyporales; family Phanerochaetaceae; genus Phanerodontia; species Phanerodontia chrysosporium. Next base: position 515,367 of record MJGA01000022.1, read on the forward strand.
GGACAAGAATGCCAGGGGCGAGGACATGGGCTCGGTCGACAGCTTCTGGGCTAGTCTCCAGACGGTATACGGTCAAAAGGATGTTACGCGCACGGCAACGAAGGACCTCGAGAAGCTACTCAACGACAAGTCGGCTCTCCAGAAGGACATCATCGACTACTCGGTTCGCTTCAAGGTACTCCTCGACAACAGCAGCAAGCCGTTCACGGACGCGCACATGATTAACAAGCTGTACGACAACGTCGAGGAGAAGCTGGGCATCTTCGTGCTGGGTCGCGGTCGCTCGAGTTGGCCTACAACTGCGTCAGAATTCATGACGTATCTCGTTGAGGCATACAAGGAACTCTACCCCGACCGCGCAGCGACGCACATTTTCAGCAAAGGAAACTCGCACGGCTCGGGTTCTACACCGGACCCGAATGCTATGGACATCAGCGCGGCTCAGACGGGCAAGGGCAAAGGCAAGGGGAAACAACAGGCGAATTCACAAGAAGCCAAGAAGGTTTCAACTCCCTGCGCCATTTGCACCGAGCTGAAGAAGTTCGCACGTGCTAAAACGCACGTCACTTCGGACTGCTTCTCGCTCAAGGACCAGAAGCCGCAGCAGTCCTCCGGTAACAACAACAACGCAAGCCTCCTCCTCGAGCGGGGGAGTAACA